>JANFAI010000057.1:0-340009 GCA_024613185.1 Pisolithus microcarpus | reverse complement strand
TCAACGCAACACGTTCGCAATCGCTACGTGCCTCCCACATGAGGTTCTCCTCCTTATATTTGAGCACGCAGTCGGAGTGAAGGATAGCACTATCTGAGAGTGCTGAGCCAAGTCTGTGGGAGATGGCGGGCCATTGTTCTGCAGGATCCCCTGCTGTGGCGCAAGGCGCTCAATTTTGCAGATGGCCGCAAATGGGTCGGGGAAGTTGTAATGCGAACCAAGGAGGTGCCGTTGTGGATTGGCATCAATCAGTATGACTTCACTGAGGACTACGGCGACAACATAATACCGAATGTTACTCTTGTCACTGGCAGCCACTTCTCCAGGTGCGCTATCTTCGACATCGAGGGGCACAGTGGTGAAATCGAGGAGATTCTCGAGTCCGGCAATACAAAACTATTGCGACCCCCTTACTACTCGCTCTCTATCGATCCGAAACATCTCTTGTTCATTCGGGAGCATGTAGTGAACATTCCCGATCGACTGCTAAAGACCTCAATGCCACGTCTTACCTCGCTGCGCTTGGGAAGATGCACGTTTAGCTGGGATGCCATTCATGCCGGGATTGCTTCCCATTCTCACTCTTTGACGTCCCTCTGTATCTCGAATGTCCATGACGCCTCCTCTGCCACGACTCTCTCGGAGCTATCCCATATCCTCGAGTTCTTCCCACTCTTAAAGGATCTCCGGCTTCAAGATGCGATTTCTATGACGGCCGGTGACCATGGGGTAACCGAAGTGACACTACAATGCCTTTCTTCCCTGCACATTCGGTCGTCCATCGATACCTGTACTGCCTTCTTGGCAATTATCTGCGCACCTTCACTTGTTGACCTCGCGGTGAATGTAAACGCTACACTAGAGCCGAGTCCAGATGACGTCCACGAGCTGATGACAAGTATCCAACTGGTAGCGCCTTCACACCTGGTCTGTACCAACCTTGATATTGCCCACAACTGTGGCTGCCTCATCATACGGTTGGGTCATGGGTGGACACCAAAGCCTATCGTTGAGGTGACCTTGAGGGATTGGGCACCACAACTCTTAGGAGACTGCTTTCCAGAGGTCATTACAAGTATGGTGGCCATTCAGCCGCTGAGGAATGTGCAAGAACTTTATGTGTCGCTTCCTTATAGTGTGGAGAGACAAATTGCGACCGAGACTTGGGGGCACTTCTTTTCTCATATCAACAGGGTTTCTCATATCCGCTTAGGCGCTCAACCACCTGCGTTGCTTCTACGAGCATTGTACCTGGATGCACATGTGGCGCACCTACAGCGTAGTGACGAATCCCACTTACTTTTGCCCTCTTTAGTGGAGATTTCCTTGACACCGATCTACGAATATCGTGTTTTCGTCGATATGATAGTGGACCTACGCGCGAGCGTCGCTGGCTTACTAACCACCAAGACTCTACTACAGCAATGTGCCGATGAAGGATTTGCGGATCTGGATGCCATACATGATCAGATTGTAGCATGGGCAACCAATCCAGGAGATACTGCCATTCCGGACTGGGTGGTGAGGGTTGTTGAGGATGAAAGTAGTATCGATGACTTTGAAGACTAGATTTTGTGTGCCACCCTATGTAATAAGCCGCTAAGCGTAACCCTACACGAATTAAATATTCCATGTCTGGTGGAAGTGCAGGCTCTTCTTGTTCCGCTCATTACACCAGTCATTCCCAAAACGGCGCGTTTGTTGCTCTTTGGTTTGGCTTAAATGCTTGGCTTTGACTGGAGATTCGGTGTAGCTGGGGCAAGAACGGCTCATCCCTTATTCCACTTTTAACCATTGATATTGACCGACCCATGCTTCGCGCACTGTAAATCCCTTGTGAATGTTGCCTCTCCTGGTACTGCAGTAGTATGGCCATCGTTCTCCGATTCTAGCTTACCACGTTTTGCCAGCTCTATCTCATCCTTCTATAGCTACGTGGCTGCGCCAGTCGTGTCAGAGCCAGCATCCCTCCAACTTGCCGTAGTACTATTGTTTCAGCAACGAGTTCTTCTAGTCAGACTACTGCATCCACGAGTCCTCAGGATAAGCGCGGCTACGGGCGTTCGTGTCTCCCGCCAATCAGATTAATCTATTGGGAAAATGAGTCTTGCCACATATTCGCACACAGCAATACACCAGAAATGGTCCGTAGAACTCACTAGCTAGAATGAGGAAATCTGGAAGCAATAGTCATACGCACAGCAGAATGCTGTGCGAAGGTCAGTGAACAGCCAAGTTGACCCGCCGGAGGAAAGTGTACTATTCAACGTTCAAATCTGTCACAGTTGATGTGGCGCAGACCACTGTCCGTGTGTTGAGCAAGCGTCGACATTACATCGGTCGTGACATCCAGGAAAAGAGAATGAACGATACGTCCACCCCGCCTGCGGGCCTCATAAGTGCCACAGCACACCCCAAAGGCGAAGCAGAGTGCGGACAGAAACGCACGAATCCAAACCTAGACCGTGTAGATTTTGCTACAACTGCGTGTTGCCGCATGCAACACCAAAACGATGCCGTGGAATCGCCGAACCGGCGAGCCACAAGCTAATTTTGAAGAGAGCTCGTGATCAACAACGTGGGGGCTAATACAGCACGACATCTGGTCCCGTTACGGCGTATCGATGACAAGTGATGATCGATGACAGGTGATCTGAGAACCTAATTAGGATCGCAGCTAGGACACGGACGAAAGCGACGCCTTTGTGTTAATTAGAGTCGTGGTCAGCTATATTGGGTGTGAAATGTGAGGAGCGGGGACCTGTCCTATATGTATCATGTGGTGTGGTTTTGATGCCTATATTCGATGGTAGTGCCCCGATTAGAAGAGATACGTACAAGCAGCCGCATCTGCAAACCCAGGCGGGTCATTATGGGCTCATAATGACGACGTGTTGTTTGCCGAGTACCCGACGATTCAAAAACAACTCAAAAACTGTAGGATGCGCATGCTGTAATTCGGCCGTCTTGCAGATGCGGGCTCGTCATAGACTGCCAGCACCCACCGAGTGACTGAATAAATCGGTCATATTGTGTCAACGGTCCGGGTGCATGAGGTGTGAGATGTGTAAGGTCGGCTGTTTGTCCGGTGAACGTGAAACGTTCAACTCCGAAGCGACGCGAAGATCAGAGATCGTGGGAGTTCTCAATCGTCGAATCGCTCACTGAGGCGCCTCCGAGCCCGAATTAGTTTAAGTGCTAAAGATCGACCTAAACGCCGTAGCATACGCACTCACCTTCACGGTGAGTTTTGGCTGGACCGGCCATGGGTGTCGTAGACCCTCATCAGACAACACAACATGTACGGTCAGGTGTGTCATCCAAAATTGCCGCGTCATGATGAAACGCCTCGTACCCACTAAACAATTGAATGTAGAGAGGGCGTCACTCGTGACCGTGGATATGGGGGTTCCATACCTCCCGCCCTCCGAAATGGTCTCTCTTCCCTGGGTACGTCAGTACTGTGCAGCAGCGGTCTCCCACTCGCACGCAGGTACATACGGTATCCTTTACTGTATTCATTAACCGGCACCGCGGCCGGGGGAATGTCGCTCACCTACCGTCGAAGAGCTTGAAAGCGATCGTCGAGATGCTAATTCGCGTTGCCAGTCCCGTCACTAAAACGTACTTCACCAAGATTCTTTCTATCATTTTCAAGCACGTTTTAGCACGCCGGGATCCGAATAACTTGACATGTATGCCAATAGACTTCTTCATATCCTCAAGTTACAATTCAGGAGATCATGATTGCTTGACTCGCCGCAGGAGCCTGCACCTCGTCACGTGGCGGTTCTGTCCCTTTGTTCTTGGGGTACGCATTTAAGTCATGCAAGGTCAGCTTCCTTCCTCCTTTGTAGGTTTGTTGTGCCACTCGCTCGTCATGCAAACAGGGGAGTCAGTACGCCTCACCAGCAATGCGGACGACGAAGGAGAAGTATTTTCCTTGCCTCGAACGCCAAGTAGGCCGCAGTCTGTCGTCCACTCTCGTGATACATGTGATGCCAATACCGTGATCCGTCTCATGGACACGGTTGATGGTCGAAGTGTTGCGGAATGTGACCAAAGCGTCGTCATCACTGGTCTGCGACAGACCATAGTGTTGTGGGATCACCAGAAGGTCGGTGTTACATGGATGCGTCGACGAGAGCGAGAGGGAAGGAGGGGCGGTATCATCGCGGACGAAATGGGGTGAGATCGGTATTTCCCTAGATCATGCTTCTTCTGCTGACCCTTTCATGTGTAGCCTTGGGAAGACTATCTTGGGTATAGCAAGAATACTCGATGGACGCCCTTCGTCTGACGATCGAGCTCAAGGATGGGCACGAGCGACCTTGTGAGCGAGCCTTTGTACATCGTGAAATTTGATTTTTATGGTGTTGGAGGATCGTATGCCCTGTCTCTCTGATTGGCCAATGGGAGAGTGAGATCGAAAAGTTTGCTCTTGGCCTCAGTGTTGTAAAGCATCACGGTCCGTTCCGTAGCAATGGTGGAGTCTTTGGGCTATCGTGGTTCCGGCCTCAGCTGACTTTGCTTGTGCCGTAGATCCTCTGACGTTACAAGAAATTCATGTAGTTATCACATCGTACGCCACAGTAGCATCCGAGTATGCTTCGGTCCGCTCAAGTCCTGGCACTCGCAAGTCAGCATTGTTTGGAGTGAAGTGGTGGAGAATCATACTAGGTACTTTCACGCGAGAAACAACAGACGGAGGATTAATCCTCGTACTCGCAGATGAAGCACACCTGATTAGGAACTGGACAGCAAAAAGCGCGGAAGCGTGCTTCAATCTAGTGGGAAAGTATCGATGGTGTTTCACGGGCACCCCTATGTAAGTGTTATGGTGGATGTCCACGAACAAGCTTATCCACGTCTGCAGACAAAATAAGGTCGAAGACTTGTACTCCATGTTTAAGTTCATAAACATTAGGCCCCTCGGCGACTTGCAAGAGTTCAAAAAATATATCATGAAACCCATCAAAGGTGGACAGGCCACCCTGGCCGTTGAGCGCCTACAGGTGAGAGTGGCTAGTTGATGAGAAGTTTCGAGGATTTATTGGCTGCGCTCGTGCGTCCCCCAGGTTGTGCTAAGTGCCATCATGCTTCGTCGCCGGAAAGACGTGATTCAGAACGATACACGGCAACTCCCTGGCCGTCATGTCCACGTAGTTCAGTGCCAGTTTGATGAAGGTGAACGAGGGTTATATCATGCCCTTGAGGGGCGCCTCCAGTCCAAAGTCGAGGATTGGGTAAAGCAGGGCGTAGTGAACACTCGTTTTGCTTGTGTTCTGGAGATGCTCCTTCGCCTCCGTCAGGGTGAGTGACCTGGTTCCTTGCTGCGTCACTAAGAGTTGACTTGTCTCACTCGGCAGTTTGTGATCACCCGATGCTCGTGCATTGTAGTCGCGACGTCGATACAGACGTCTCTGTAACGTCATCCTCCGATTCGCTGGGCGGGCTAAGTCGGTACATCGAAGATTTAAACAACGAACTCGACGATCTCTTGGCGAGACTTCATTTGGAGGCCGACGACGAGACTGACAAGACGTGAGGATGGACCTGTTGTTGTGCAACTAGCGATAGGCTTAACCAAACTTTACAGGGAGGCTTTTCGACGCACGAAGCCAGTGAAGACTTGCGGCCGTAAATCCGCGTCTGGGATATGCGGCCTTCCATCCCCGTCAGCGAAGATGAGGCAGCTGACTGAGCTTCTCCTTGAGATTGATGCTCGTTCAGCTGGCCAGGGGAAAACAATTATATTCTCCCACTTCACATCGATGCTGGATTTGGTGCAACAATTCCTCGGCGAGAAAGGCTTTTCCCTTGCTCGTTGTGAGTGCAAACGGCCCTCTGGCTTAACACGCTGATATATCATTTAGATGATGGATCTATGAGTCCGTCTGAACGTGAGCGAAACTTGGAATACATTAGGAGTGACATGAATGTGAAATGTATCCTCGTATCTATCAAGGCTGGCGGTATTGGTCAGTCTTGACGACGAATTGCCTACTGGTTCACCTGATTAAAGTCGCACTAGGGTTAAACTTGACTACGTGCAACAATGTCATCCTACTGGAGCCATGGTGGAATCCTGCGGTCGAAGTGCGTAGTCACCACACCCCTGCTTCAGATGGTTTGGATCTCAGCCGTGCGAACAGGAACAGGCTTTTGACCGCGTACATCGGATTGGCCAACGTCTACCAGTGAACATTTACAAGCTGGTGGTACAGGACAGTGTGGAGGAACGTATGCTAGAGGTCAGTCGACTGCATGGCGTCGCGTCAATGAATAGTATATGTCTGACCCATGTGAAAGCTCCAGAATATGAAGCGAAAGTTAGCAGATGCCACTCTAAGTGGCAATGTAACATCAGGCATGACTCTAGGCATCGATGATGTCAAGTGTCTCTTTCAACTGACAGCATAAAGCTTACAAGGACGGCCTAGTATAGCGTAGCCCCATGTATAGTAACGAGGAACCTATCGGTATTGGGTAAGGTGACGCAGTTGAACGTTGAACTGCGTGATACCGATTTGGCGGAACACGACCGCACAGCTCAGCCTCGGCCTGTGAAATTCGGTTGTGGAATGGAGGTTCTCTCGACTTGCACGATGCATCTTCATAGCCATCGATACATCGTTTGCCGTAATTAAACCATCTTGTGGCTAGTACGTAGAGCTCGCTGCCAGAGTGATAGCTAGCCAGACCACGAAGCTGGACTCCCCCTCTCCGAGAATCCGCCCTTTCACTAGAGACGTCGCGGCCACTGGGCCGGACGCCAGCAGGGGAAAGCAGGCTGTCACTTTCAACAACCATAAACGACAAACGGCAGCCGGCCCGCACGTGCAGTCTATAATTCTCTATAGAACGATCGGATCATTACCCCGTCGGTAACGTAGAACTAGCAACTTGTCGACGGGTCCATGCTTACAAGACCACAGGTAAGCATCTACATATAGACGCACTGTAATTACAATATGCCTCTACAGAGTTATATATGACTTGGTCAAACATGGCATCAATGCACATTGAGCAAGACGCCCAACGACAAGACGAGAAGCATGGCAGCCCTCACCACTCGCAGCATGTTGCGAGGCAGGTACCGGTCGTCGCTGCAAGATCCGAAGCGATTTCAGTTTCCCCGGTGCCATCCAACTATGTAAGAGCTACTACATTCTTGTATGTTGCATGGAAATTTCGATTCGGACATTATCCAGGTGGGGATCGTCATTGGAAGCACAAGAGACAAGCTACCGAGTGTGTTCAAGCCTTAAGGCAAATGCGCACAGGGCTGGTGACTACGTCGGTGGTGTGGTGCCACGGACCGTCGCAGAGCAGGGAATTCCAAGGTCAAGGGCAATTCAGCGAATACCACGAGGTGCACTGCTCGCCTTCAAGTTCAACCGCTGCGGTCCAGTCTGCTCTCGGAAAGCGGCTAGCGGGCATGGTCCGTGAAAACAAGGAGCTAACTCGTTTGGTCAATGAATACAGGACAGCCGATATGCCAGCGTATGCCGGGGAATCTGGGAGAGAATTTCATCCATCCTCTGCATGTTATTTCATTTTCACTTGAAACAGCAGGCTCGAAACAGCTTTCGCCGCATTGTTATTCCGGAATCATGTAGGTTTCTCCTCATGATTGAAGACGTTCTAAACGAGTGAATGTTGACATACCCTCTGTGCTACCTGCATCTCAGAGTGGTCCTTCTCCTGCCCGCGTCGCAGCTGTGGAAACCGGCACCGGACGGTTCAATTTCCTATACGCGGAGGTCCCGTCGCTACCGTCCTAGCTCTGAATACACGCTAATAACCACTGACATCTGACGAAACTACGTAGTCGTTTGAGATACCCTCCGAACACCCAAGTCAGCATTGACCATCAACTCCGGTCTTACCACCGCCCTCACGGCAGCAGTATCCACAGGCCGTCTGAATAATTAATTGTTCAATGCGTATCAACATCAACTCTCCAGTCCTCGCTTAGCGATTTGTACCACTCTTCTCAAGGCGCCCAACATACGGTTGTAAGCCTCCGCGAAGGTTTGCATTTCCTGTAGTCAGGGAATTCTGAGCCTGAAACGTCACGACGACAACGGTGGGCGGTTTACCTGCGGCACGGCACTCACGATGATCTCGCCTGTCGTAGGATCAGTCAAGTGATTCTTCAACTTTCGGGTTAGCGGCCCTGTAGAGCTATGAGCTCGAGTTAAACCTACGAGCGGGATAAGAACACCAAGGTAGCTGAGACTCTGTTCCTCCTTTACGGATGTTGACGACATGCTAGGTAGAATCTCTTCCTGTTTCTAACAAAGGATTGTTTACGATCATCGTTCTTGGTGAAGACCTTCAAGCCTCGACAACATACCACGGGAGAAAGAGTGGTGGGGGAAATAGACGGATTGCCCGGACGCTGTGAGCACGCCGGAGGTCGGCATCCCTCTTGATTCTGCCGAGAACCAGTAAGCTAGCGGCATAATTGAAATAATATCTTAGCCCGACTTACTACGGTCGGCCTGCCGGGTGTCCGAGGCAATGAAAACGCTCCTTCATCGCCCACTACGTTGCCGGAAAGGTGCGCTGGCTTTTCCGTTTGCATGATGAGCGAGTGGCACAACAAGACTGCAGAGGTACCGGAGGGAAGCGGACCTCGCACAACCTAGAATTTAAAAGTACCCTCGAGAAACAAAGGGACAGCCACGTTTCCAGTGACAAGTGGAGCGGCAGCCCGGGAACAGTAGTGTCTTTCGCATGACGGCCTCCAGACGTTCGAGACTACGACACACGCAAAATTATTGGTTCGCTGCTAAAAGGCGTGTCGTAATTCTCCGTTGTACGGCTACCGGTGAGTGGGTACCTCCGTCCTCAACGTGCATGCTCAGCCTCGCTGGGGCGGGCGAGTACATCCCATTTGCGTAGGACCGCATAACTCACACTACTATGTAGTTCGTCCAGACTCGTATCGATTTTCTTTCTTTCTTTTTCTGGATCACAATGTGACCTTGCTATAACTATATACAAGATGGGTACTAGTACGAAGATATGCAGGAAGTTATAAGGCGGGTGACAACACGTCGTGTCCATGTCCATTATGCCGCCTCCTCGCGGTCCGTGTTGGTGGCTACCTCCACTGGACTGGTAATACCACGGTGGGAAAAATATCAACACAACAGGAATGAAGAATTGATGTCAAGGAACTCGTACCCAGGGGCCGGCATCCCAGCGGGGACTTGGCCAGGGATCTTGCATTGCAAGAAGTCATCAAGTAACGTCGCTTCATCATAGGCGTACTTGGAGGGCCGAACACGGTATGCGACGCAACTTGTCACGTATTTGAAGCACCAGTACATCGCTGAATTAGCGAAAGAAATCCGAAAGGCTTGATATTCAACACAAAATGTGACGGTGTTGCCCTAAAATCTGCCGTCAGTCTAATTCAGCGAGTGACACAATTAACCAACATCGTCATCCCATCCAAGGGGATGAGCACCTCGCGCACGTTCATCTGGATTTGGGCGGAGAGAACGGCCAAGGTGGACAAAAGGCGATTTGATTAAAAAACCATGCTGTTAGGAGCCATAAGCGATGGACGTCTTAGAATAGAATGCAGGCTCTTACGAGAATCCCCAATCTCCTGTGGAGCCAAAAGAAGAATGGATGCAGGAGCTGACTCGGAGATGGGAACGGCAGTGGAGGCCCACAACGCAGTGACAAATGCGTGCTCGGTTGCATAGAGAACATGTACACTGTGTATGCCTGGGTGAGCTGCATTTGTTCGAGCTTTCACGCACACTTACCCACTGAGGTTCAAAATGAGACCAGTAGCAGAAGCGGAATTAGAGTCCATTGAACGTGAGAGATTGAGAGGGAGAGAAGGAGGTGTCAGCAAACACGAGACGTTAAAATCTGTACGAATGGCCCACCTTTAAATATGCCAGAAGCGCGACTTGGCCACTTGAGAGACAAAGGACGGAGTATGTGGTATGTAGCGTTGCGTGCTGTGATATGATCGAGGGTGACTAGTGACTTGTGACATGTGACCAGCGATAGGGCATAAAGAAGACAAAGATCGGCGTCAATATACCGTTCTTGTAGAAATCCCGCTCAAACAGAAGGGGATTGAGAGCCACTCGGGCAGTGCCGACGCAGGTTGCGAGAACCTCGCTTGGTGGATGACAGATGAAACGCTATTCACGAAGTACGTAGGCAGGAAACGAGTGTCCAAGCACACGACACAATCTCGAGCTGTCGTCTGTTCCGATATGTAAAGGAATCCGTCTCTTTCTGCAAGTAGACGACAGAGCCGTGGGCGGTGTAGTACGCAGACCAACTACATCTCACCACCACGGACAGAGTCTCTCGCAGTCCCCCCGCGCGACATCGTAAAGTGCAGTTCAACAATGGCATCCTGGAAAGATCGACAGTAAGCGGATGGCTGGATGAGGTCACCGACAGTGTCGTGAGCAGGCGCAGGATGAGTATACTGGGTGGATTTGAACGCAAGCACCTCGGCACGATTTCCTTCCCTGGTCGGAGGGCAAAGCTCAAAGGAAAAAAAAAACAAAAATCTCGGAGAACGCAGTTCATTAGTGAGAGCGATCGAGCGGTGTAGAACATACTTGAGCCAGTGGCGTCCGACACATCACAGTCAACGCCTGGGAAGGTGCTGTGAGCTTCGCTAGGAAAAGATGGCAAACCTGAGAAGAACCTCGAACAACCTTTGACACAGCGCATGTAAAACGGGAGGGCGCCGTTTTATCAGCAAAGTGGCCTGAGTTATCAGCAACTAGATGTAATTACCCTTGTTTCCACAATCAACGTTTATCTTGCTCTATTACCAAGATAAATCTGTCACAATCTACACACGTTTCGCTCTGAAGTACCATTTAGCAAGCGATGCGTGCCAAGAAAAAACGATGACTCCCATCATACAGCGGTTCCCACAGGGAAGGTGGGTGCGGACTCGACCTCAAGACAGCGGCACATGCTCGGCAGCATAGCCCGACTCCACTGGGATCTCAGTCGATGTCACGGGAGCACCGTGCCTCCTTTGTGCTCTACAAATGAACCGATAGCAGCAACAAACGACAAGCGGCAAGCGGCAAGCGACAAACGACAAACGGCATTGAACTTACGCGCGACCGACATGAGGTTGGTCATGTGAC
The DNA here is from genome assembly GCA_024613185.1 of Pisolithus microcarpus. Classification (NCBI taxonomy): domain Eukaryota; kingdom Fungi; phylum Basidiomycota; class Agaricomycetes; order Boletales; family Pisolithaceae; genus Pisolithus; species Pisolithus microcarpus. Next base: position 328,850 of record JANFAI010000057.1, on the reverse strand, counting down.
TAGCGCATGTAATCAGACGGTGTGTATGTGTCTCTCATGTACTAGGTATGCGTGGTAGGGCTCGACTCTGTGTTCTTCCAGGTAAGTTACCACGCACCACGTATATTTCATCGTCTTAGTACTGAAGTCATGCCAGCGATGTGCTCATAGCCTTTCCCATCCATGATACTGACCTGCGGCGAAATAGATATGCATGGAGGTGGGGCTCGACCCGGTGCTCTTCCAGGTAAGTTACCGCGTACCACGTATATTTCATCGTCTTAGTACTGAACTCATGTCAGCGATGTGCTCATAGCCTTTCCCATCCATGCTACCGACCCGGGGCGAAAGTAGAAACATGGAGGCGTTTGGGATGTCCACGACGTGGACTTTCTGGCGAGGGTTACACAAGCGTTGCATACTCCATCCTTTCCTACGCTTTCAGGCGACGAGGTCAGATCGCTCTCATTCATATTTGGTGCTTCTCTCACGGGAATTCCCCCGGACGGCCGTCGTAGCTTGTGCAAAACCCTTCCAGACACTGTTCCTCGTATGCACGCCGCCTTGACTTGCTTGGGGGCTCACAGATTGTTCTGAGTTAGGGGAAATACCCGGAGATGTTTACCACTACTCTCAACCGTCGTTGACTCGAATTTGCACACGACAGTTACCCGTTGGCATATCTTTTCCGCCGTGCGAAAAGAGGGTGAAGCTGGGATCGAATCTATCCTGAGCCTCGAGGCTCCGTTACGCCGCCGAATGGCACGTACCGCCTATCTTTGTTCATGCATCCTTTGTCTTGGTCGTGGCTTATAAGTACTTCCGGGCCACCCGCTGGGTTCTAGGAACAAAGCATTCGATGTCCCAGGTCAGTCGACGTCCTACAAGCGCACACTCTCGCGAGCCATTCCATCCATACAAGAAAGTCGCAGAAGATGCTCTCTCCCGGGGTACTATTGATATCGCTCATGTTTCTGGTGCCGGGACTGACATACGGCTAGCAGCTATAGTTCGCAAACAGGCTGCACAATTCACACGTTACAGGCGGAATCGCAAGCAAGCATCCCGTCCAAGGCTTCCGAGTTGTGATGAGGTATGTTTCCGGGTGCAAGCGCTGGCCTATCATGTTGTTCACTGCGTCCAAGCCAAAAGCCGGGAACGACGTTTCTGCCAGCGCGGAAGACTCGACTTATGTCCAGCAGAACACGCACGAGGAAGTAGCTGCCGATGCTATTGTTTCAGACGGCGTGTCTGGTTCCAATACGACACCCGAACGGACAGATGTGACGAAGGGACTACTGCCTTGGCCTGCCGGTTTCTTCGGAGGGGTGTGGAAGAGGCTAATAGGCGATGCACCGGTTTCTGGTGTCTACGTGCGTCCAACTCCGTTTCTGGATCCTTAAATCTCATTTTATACGTAGGTACCAATTAACTCAGCAGCGGCTCACGCTGAGCGGCATACACAACACGATGAGGTCTGTTTCAAACTCTCCTTTGAAGGGATTTAACCACTGGTTTCTAGATCTTGGCAAGAAAGCGGGGAAGGGAGGACGATGACAATGACGAGGGCGAAGACGAAGACGTACATACCACCGTCACCGGAGCGAAAGGTGATCAAGAACAAGGGGTTACCTCAAAGGAGCACCGGGAGAAGCACCGGGCAAGAAAACGCAGAAGGGACACGGAACCAGAGGAATCCACGTGTACCAGCGAAGTCTCTTGCGCCGACGATCCTCAGCAAGACATGCATGTTGGCGAAGAGACCGGTCAGGCGGGAGATGCGAGAGAACCAGAAACACTTGCGTTGGATCCCGGGAACCAGTCTTCGCACGACGCTGCAAATCCTGAGCAAGAAAGGATTGTCGAAGAGGCTGTGTGCCCAGAAGCCGAGTGTAGTTCTGGCGCCGACGAGTTTGCAGGCGACGCTCCAGATCCCGAGCAAGGAGGAGACGGTGAAGAGGCTGCGCGCGAAGAAGACGGGTATTGCTCCGTCGGCGACGGGTCAATGTACGATACAGAGGATTCCGGAGAAGGTCACAACCGAGAAGAAGAAAGTGGTGATGAGTTCGAGGGTTTCTTTCACATCGGGTCCTCGGGGGAGCGTGAACTTGACGACGAGGAAAGTAAACCAGCACAGTATGATCGCGTTCTTGTGCTGACTTGAGACCCTCTTTTCAGATGGCGGACAGCGGTCGGAGCGATTCAGAAGACTGTGAGGTTGGGGAGCGGAGTGTTTCTGAAAAAAACGAGGTCCGTGTCAGGTAGAAAATACCCCCGTAGCTTGGACTTAAAGGATGCTCAGAGAGAGTCGGAACAGTCCGAAGCCTCGGATACCAAGGGAAAGAAAAGGGTTCGTGTTCGGTGCAATACAAGTCGCAGTACCTTAGGCACTGACAAACCTCGCAGGCCGTTGATGTAAATCCCTTGGCCTTTCCTCGCCCACTCGATACGGGTGTGTTTTCTCGCGTTCCGTTGGACCCGGAGAGTGCTGCCAAAAAGGCCAACACCAGTGGTCACGGTTGGACCAGCCAGCCACCTACGCGCTCAGCGAAGGTAACTCCCTCTCTCGGTACAGCTGGAGGCATTGATTGAATTTGTTTTACGCAATGGCAAACGAAGACCTTCGCTTCAGTGGAGCTTCAGGAGCTTCAGGAGACCCTCGAGAGCAAGATTCGGCAGAATATACGACAGGAACTTGGTCAGATCGTCGAGGCTGCTGTTGCTAACGCAATAGCGAAGGCGCTCCCAAATGGCTTGATTCGATCGTCGGTTCCTGATTCCGCAGCAACCTCTGGGAACTCAATGCCATTGGCTAGAGGCCGTCAGAAAAAGGTCAAGCAACTTCCTCGACCCCGGCCATCTGAACACAATGCATTTAAGGTAAGGTGCGGCGACTAGACTTGGCTTGCCTATTCACGATTTCTTTGAACAGAAATCGGTTCGGGAGCTCGGACAGAAGCTGCTGGGCCTGGAAAGCTCCAAAGATTTGCCACGGTCCGTCGGTCAGGAGAAGATTGCTGCGTGGGATCCCAGACACGGCCCATGTTGTACAGTCGACGACTTCTCAGTTGATCTTCAGGGCTATGCACGCTCTGAGTGGAATAGATCTGCTGCACAAGTGTTCGCCGTGGAGTATTTAAAACGCTACGAGGGGGATAATTACACGCTAGAATTTGTAGCGGAAGCGTGGCTAACCCGCGTTGCTGGAATGAAGGCGCAGTTCAAAAACTCGCAGCAGGACAAGGCTATTCGTAAAGACCGCAAAGCTCTACATCGACGACGCCAGAGAAAACAGGAGGTGCGCCTTTCCGTCCAGTGATTTCTACGTTGCTGATGCGCATTAGCTGTATGCGCGCCGTCTCGACACCGCCTATCGGTACGCCGAAATCAAAGACCAGGCTGTCCCTGTAGTGCAATCACTGGGCCTTGACGGTATGAGTTCCGACGAATCGGACCATGAGGGCCACGATGGAGAAGCAACGTATTACATTCTCGACAAAGACTGGCGCTCCCGACGCATCACTGCATGGCTACGCATGTTGGATGCCCTGCACCTCCGTCTTCGGTACTCAGGCGAGTGGCAAGCAACCTCCGGTGCCTGGCCCCACTTCAGAACTTCCAGTCTCAGAGAAAGTGCGAGGCCGGCTGTCGGGGAGCTGCCGACCGACTTCTATTCTCACAACTGGTATCAAGCGCAAAGCAGCTTCGTGAAGGGGCAGCTCAAGGCGACGAAACCACGTGTATCACTTGAGATACCCGCTGAATACTTAAAGTCAGCGTCCATTGCCATTTCTAGTCTCACCACTGACGTTCACGGTATGTCCACAGGCTGTCTGAACAATACAATATATCAGACCGCAAGGTGGTCCGCGGACAAATGTCCTAATCATATATATTACTATCCTGGATGCCCTGCTTGTGACAGCAGCCCACGACGATTTTAAGTAGATGCAGCGAATAATAATACAGTCGACTCCCTTATAACGTACAAGCGAGCCTTTCCCTTCGGACGTTACAACAGTAATTTTTTGTGCACTACATTAATTAGTACATGCAGTCGACGCAACGACTAACGTCAGTGTCGAATGGCAGTCACACCAACCGCAAAAGACAGTCACAACATACCAATGCTGCGAGGTAGCGAGACACAATACCTGGTTTGGAGTGATTGAAACCGACCGACGAAGCATGTAGGGAATGATAGACACTACACGACACAGCCATGCAAAAGAGGTAGGAATGGGCGGCACAACGCCGACGCAGCGCCACTGTCCACCACTGGCCACGCAAACTCCCCAAAAAGGGTTTCAGTCACGGCGCAACCGGGATTGAGCGAACCTATCAAAAGCGGGGAAGGTCACGTGGGTGGACGCGATGGCGAGGGACTGGTGCCTATAATATCTGATACCTCGCAAAACCCATACTCCCTCATAATGCATACATATTTGGATATCCCGAGTTGGTATGCGGGGAAATTTGACCAAAACCCATACCTCCCTTGTAACGCATAACACATACCATTTCTTCGTTGTCAAAAACCCATACACCGTGTGAGTTTAATTCTTGATTAGGCAATTTTCATATGTAATCCGACCATATGGGGATGGCAATATGCCACATCAACTTCACAACTTCGGTCATTATGAAACCGTTCGACATCCTGGAGCCCTCCAAAGGTCAAACCATACGGATCTCGCAAAGATTCTAACCCGGCCGCAGAGATGTGCAATATCTTCGAGGAAACTGATGAGGAGATTTTTGAGGCAGTCATGGGTGCAAAGACGGCGCGGGAACTGAACATGGGAGGCAGTGATGAGGTCAGCAATGGGAATGATGACTCAAGCACTCCTGCAGGTCCGATGCAGAAGGGGCATCTGCAAGACGGCCGAATTACAGCATGCGCATCCTACAGTTTTTGAATTGTTTTTGAATCGTCGGGTACTCGGCAAACAACACGTCGTCATTATGAGCCCATAATGACCCGCCTGGGTTTGCAGATGAAGGATGCACTTCAGGCCGGCCTCTCTGCTTTTGAGGGAGTATGTCAAGGACATTGATGATCCATTTGCCTCCAAGCTGGAACTGATACTGGGTTCATTTGGGCAGAGGACACGAGTTTTCGATACACAGGGTCAATGGCAAAATAACCTGTTTTTTTTTCAGCCTAACTAGCATTCCTACCTTAGAAAATTACTGGATTTACATGTCCATAGCTAATCAGTGAAGTTTGAGACGTCAATGACTGACCTCTCTAACACCACATACTCTCTCATAACACATACTTTTTGGCCTATCCCGAGGGGGTATGTGTTATAAAGGAGTCGACGTAGTTTCGTATCGTACATGCCATCAGTCAGTTCTGCGTGTTGATTCATCACGTCAGTGAATGGCCTAGGTTGGCATATTTCAATTTTGTAGGCTATGAACTTTGGAACCCAGGAGTGACTTATGACCCCCACATGAAGGGGTGGAAATGCTAGGTGTGGAATCAACAAATACCAAACACTAATGCCACTTGACATCGCAGTTTGCTACAGAGCTTTCGATAAGTGCCCACAAGCAACGAAACTGCGCAGCCCGTGCTGAGGGGTGAACAAAAAATGGGGAAAGGATATCGGAGGTCATCCTCCCGATCATCCACGGTGCTGAAAAGGCTGCCAACGGCACACCTTTTGCCAGAGGTTGGTCAACCTCTTTCCCCCTCTCCTGATGCCACTATCATGCAGCACGCTACCTCTTCCTCGCCTGAACATTCAAACAAACAACATCGTGGTAAGGTCGTGAAAATGTAACTATAGACCTCCATTGCTGATCTCTCATTTATTCAAGCAAAATGCAAGGAAATCATCCGGGGTCTTTCTGGGGAACAACAAGGATACATAACGGTACGCCTGTTTAACTATACGGATTTCAAGAATTGACGAATATCTGCAAGTGTTATGAAGGTGTATCTCTGCGTGATTATAGCTATATCATGGATCAATTAGAGAGTGTTGAGTACGGGAAAGTGTGGAAGTGTGTTGCCCAGATTACCGTCACGCGCGGCTAGGTGGCTAATCTCCGTACTTCAAACCTAGATTGTCCTTTTTCCCAAATTCTCAACTTCTGATGGTTTCGTCACCCTCCTTCGCTCACGAGTCCGTCTTAGCTGTTGTCATGAGGAATCTTGACTCCGTTTTATCCGATATCCCAGCAGAGGACACCGTGGACTGCCAAGTTTACGCCAATAGCTATGTTAAAGGACCTTCAGTATGGTTTGTTCCGGACTTGCTCGTCCTCATGCACAGTGACAATACTATGTGTTCGTCACGTCCGCTTTGGTTGATGGAGTGTACCTTCACGCAAACCGATCGCGATGTCATGCGCAAACTGCATGCTTACGTCGATGACAACCCCACGCTTCTGGTCGTTTGCAAAATTCTACTCAAACAAGCAACCCCTTACCGCAGCCCAGGTTCGAACGGCTCTATCGCGAAGGAGCTTCGGTCGTCGCGGCTGCTGACACCGGTTGAATGGAGACGTCGTTTGGGCGACGTTAATGATATTACACAAGTGATCGTCGATGGTCATACTTGGTTTTCGTTATCGTCCGTCGAGATCCACCTTTGGATGCGACGACCTGGCGACTCTAAGTTAGATATAGATCTCCAGGAAGGTGATGGCTACGCCTTTGGAGTGCGTCATCTCGTTTCATATGTATGTGGTGTGCTGATAACTATTCACTTATGCTGATCAGACACTTTATCCCACCGTTAATCTTAGTGACATCAACAAGGCGTTCCGGTGTGGCCTTGACCTTGTTAAGGAAGCTGTTGTACTTGAGTTAAACCAGCTTCCTGATGTGGAGCAAGCAACGATTCATTCCGTGGAAGACTGGACGCCCCCTCCCTGTACTTTGGATCAAACGATACTTCTAAAGGCACTTGTGCGCGGGGCGCAAGCTACGGCCTATGACCGCTATCACGATTGGCACTCCAAGTTGCAGAGTAGTCCATATGGCACGACACGCCGTCGTTCTCAGACCTCTCGGACGCGCGCATCGCATCGTGTAAGTATCCGTTAAATCTCATGGGACTACCTAACTCTATTGCAGCCCACTGGACATGCTTAAATACTTCACGCATTTTGTGCTGTCTCTTACTCACTACCCGTTCTTGTGTCCAAATCCCAGTACATTCGAGACTTTTGCATGTACGCCACATCGCAGCTTTATAACCATTACTGTACTTCAGAGTATGTACATAAAGCTTCGAAGATGATTCATGCATGGAATCCCGTGTATTCTAGACGGAGGGCCACAACCGCAGAACTGAATCCCCCGAAATCCCGAAAATTTAAAACTTGGATTCATGCCGGAAAGGATTCTCCCGGACAGTCCGAGTCGATTGAGTGTCGTTTTCGTCGAATTCCAGGTGTGTTTTGGACGTAATTTTAGGGTCGACGGGCCTTTTGACTATATAAGCAAAGCACTCCAAGCTCAGCTGCATCATAGTCACTGTTGCGCTACGTACCACCTACAAACAGTCGGTCTGTGCTCACAGTTGTCGGCCTCCCGTCGTGCAACTAGGTTATGCCATCTTAGCAGGGGGCGGTTTGTGCCCGCCGTTGCGAGCCTTCCGTCCAGTCCGGACATGCCGGTATCTCGTTTTTACGATGCTGACGCTACTTAGATTTTTCGTTTACCCTCAGACTGGGATGATTACGGCTGCGTATTCTGGACGATCCTGTACGGCTTTGTATGTGCCGCTGCGGCCTGCTGTTTAGTGAGGTTAGCCCGGTACAGCATTTCGTGGACTTGGGTTGCGGTGTTCTTAACCTTCAGCGTGCGTTTGTTCCATAAGGGACTCGCGTCTCGATTTACTCATCGTGTTGGCAGATTGGCAAAGTCATCGTTCTGCCCAAACGGATTCCTAGGAACACTGATATTCGCAACAGCTCCTGCCGACGCTTCTCACCCCTCCCCGACCCTCACCACCATCCAACTCCTTGGCCAGTTCTGAGGGCGGAGCGTCTCGGTTGTGATGTACGTACACTTTGGATCAATGTCGGCTTCATCTGCGTAATTCACCCCTGCAGTAACCCATGAGAAATTATATTGCTACGCACCATTGCCGCACTTGGCATGGAAACAGCCAAAGACGACTTTCAGGTGGTCGACGTTGTTACCCAGATTCGAAAGAAGCAAACCTTTCGGGTGACGACAGCAGGGATGTAGATGGCTGGTGCGTGACTCGCATATGCGGATATTCATCAGGGTACGAATAACTCATTATGGACCAGGCCTCTCAATAGGTGAACCCTCTAGTGACTTTGGGTCAACCAGTTTTGGATACGTATTAATACCTCTACCTCCCTTCGCCATCGATAGACCCTTCGGATCCCAACTTGCCTGTTCAACTCTGAAGTGGAGGCGTCTCGCACCAGTTGCGCAGGATGCATTGTAGTGCCGCCCGATGCGGTCCCCTGCAGCGTCCACTTTGTTGACAGTGATCTTCAATTCCTGAACGAGGCCTACGTATGTGTTGGACAAGGGTGACTCGAGGTGACTATACATACACCATTCCTATCGAGTATATTATTATTGAGAATATATATATATATACTTCACCGTGTCTAACAGATCAACACAACGCTCGCCGCGTTTCGCTGCGGCGGGTCGAACAAGTAGTGATGAACCGGACTCAATGACATGAGCAACAGATGTCAGCTAACAGCTTCATGAGTGGGGTCAAGGAATGCAGGGTGAGCACTTGGTCGGTGAAATGAGCGACAGACGTCAGCTAACACCTTCACGAGCAAGCGTAACCATCAACCCAATGAAACGAGTGACAGATGTCAGCTAACAACTTCATGGGTGGGGCCAACGAGTGCAGACTATCAACGACGGAGTTGTGAAAGCTTTGAACGCACTGGTGCCACCGCTACGTGTTTTGTATGTACTCATTTGTTCTTCGAGTTTGTGCCAAACTCGATCTAACTCATTATAGTGTCGACGCGGGTCTCTCAATAGGTAGTCCTTCACAATAATCGCGACTTCGCTCCTATAGCTCAGTTTTCATGGCTCGAACGAAGCAAACAGCGGGGAAAACCACATGCGGTGCCGCTCCACGCGTGGAATTCTTCCACCCAACTCACACCGCGTTCTCCAAAGCAGCATCCCGGGCCATGGAATCGACGTCCTCACTGAGTTCACTCACGACTGCTCCATCATCTCGGGCGCCGAGTCCGGATAGTACTGGAGAAACTGCGCTTGAGCAGTGGGATACTAACAGAGTATGTCAAGTATTTCTTTCACATTGTCAGGTAGTATCTACTGACACCGGCAGTATTGCTACCTTTGTCATGACGGTGGCAAATTCCTATTTGCCTGCAATACCTGTCCGCGTGTAGTGTGCCAGCGCTGTTTAGGATTACGGGAGGACCTGATGAAGAAGGTTTGTGCCGTGGACACCAACTTCCATTGTCCTGGCTGCCATGAACTTCGAGATGGCGCCTCGAAGCGCAATTTAACACCCTATTTCGTGAGTCTTCCGTTCATTGACATTTGAATTAACCTAATGTCGATCCGAGGCATTTACTCGTAACGTACACGGGAAGACCATTCATGTCCTCGATCAACCTGTCATTATGTCGAGCGTCTGTGAAAGGGCATCGAAGTCGCAGGTCTGCGCCGAGTCGACGCTTATTCTTCACTTCCTCTGCACTGGAATGCAGACTCAGGGTTCCTTGCCCCTCCTCCTGAAGACGACCCTGGACGAATATCACACCAAAGCTTCCCTGGAATACACTGAAGTCACCTTTGACTTTGGTACGCAGAAAAAGCTCAACCGGTGGAGGGTGAAGGCCAAGAAACTCGGTGCAAAACTCGGTGCATCTGACTTCAAGCGCAAGATCATCTTCGTTACCGTTCACAGTGAGGTGACACGCGGTGATCTGTTTTCGGGGAAGGACGAGAAAGGTGGTGATGTTGCGATGAGGGTTGAAGAGGTACGTATTGCAAGATCGTATTTTGTTTTATTCTCATTCTTCATGTAGTTTATGAGTTGCCTGTTCTCCCCACCCCTTGAGGAGGTCGTGTACGCTTCCACGCTCTTCATGCTTACATGTGGTCCTTTGGTCTCATTCCAAGAGTCATTCACGTCCATGCAACAGTCAATCAGACAGTAAGGCGTATTTTATTAATTGCAGGGAACTGTCCTCATCCTTGGTAAGCCTCCAGCCAGAGTACACCATCGCATTTACCGCATTGAATTTCATTAACGCCGTCCTCAAACCTTTTCTCGTATCATACGGTGTCCAAGTCTTGATTGAAGGACATGCCTTAGGAGATGTTCTACAAGACCTCCTCAATGTTTCGCTTGGACTGCGGATGCATAGTGATGTTATCCTTTTTCATGTCGCAGGCTTAATTTCCTCGAAGGCACCGTTCTTGTTGAGGCGTGCCTCTCTCGCTACCACCCCTCTCGTCACAGGGTATAGATACTCTTGGTATCATAGCCATCGGCGTCCTTGGGGCAATTCTCTGCCTATAGGATGCAAGAAGTGTGCTGCGATTCGTCCATGGGGACGATCGAAGCTTGACCCTCAACCTGATCAACCAAAGGCTCGAGTAACCAAGTGCCAGTCGAAGGGTTGTGACTTCGAAGTGCGCACCCAGCCTCTACCGCATGAATACCAAGTGCTCCGTGGCGATGAGACATCTGGGTGGCTCAAATATGTGATCTGTGCTGCGGAGCCTCTGTGATTTTGGCTGTAAACGATTTACATGCTTTATACTTTGGAAGGTACTAATACAATCGTCGATGTTGAATTGAGTTGAATCTGCACCTCTGAGTGAACCATGCAGCGATCAAGTTATAGCGGCACATTTTGAGGTTACTCACGACACCTCCAATATTAATCCTTATATTTCACTACGTATGGGCCTACGGAGTTATCCTTAGTCATTCGACCCGCCGCAGCGAAACGCGGCGAGCCTTGGGTTGATCTCTCAGACACGATGAAGTATATATATATTCGCAATAATAATGACTCGAGAAGGCTTTCTCATAGCAATAAGGCGGCGAGGGTAGGGGATCGTACACTATGGGTGAGAGCAATTATGTGGGATGAAAGCGAAGGAGAGAGTAAATAAAATCATCACAACTCGGAGGCCTTGGACGAGTCGCTTGCTTGCGGTTCCGCTTGTAACGTGGGAATGGTGCAGCCTGTTGGCGCACTTATGGGATCCTAGCTGTATGTCAGTTCCAGGAGCCAGAAGTATGAACGATGTCAATGATACCTCGGGAGAGAGCATCTTGCAAACTTCCTGTACGGATGGAAAGAGTGTGCTAGTAGGGCGTCGGCTGACCTGGGACATCGAATGCCTTATCCCTAGAACCCGGTGGGGGACCCGGAAGTGCTTATAAGCCATGACCAAAGGCAAAGGACGCGTGAACAAAAATAGGCGTTACGCGCATTCGGCAGCGTAACAGCACCTCGAGGCTCAAGGATAGGTTCGATCCCAGCTTCACTCCCTTTTTGGACGGCATTACCTCCACGGCAGGATATGACGGCAGCAACTATCGTGTACACGTTCGAAGCAACGACCCGTGGTTGAGAGCAGCGGTAAATGACTCCGGGGGATTAACGATCTGTGAACCCTCGGGCGAGTCAAGGCGACTGCGTATGAGGAACGGTGTCTGGAAGGATTTTGCATAAGCCATAAGCTACGAACGGCCGTCTGGAGGAATTCCCGTGAGAGAACCACCAGAAACAAACGAGCAAAACCTGACCTCGTCGTCCGAAGGCGTAGGAAAGGACGCCGCGCACCTCATTTGCATCGTCAAACGTCTCCACGTTTTTACTTCGGCCCAAGTTAGTATCGCAGAGTGACATAGATGGGCAAGCCTAGAAGCACATCGCTGACATGAATTCAGCACTCAGACGGAGTGGTACGCGGTAACACTTACCTGGCAGACCACCGAGTCGAGCCCTAATAGCTGCCAGCACGCACTTTTGGCCAGCCCATCGCGCCGTCTGAGTACATACGCTAGTCACATGACGAACCTCGTGGCACGTTTTGAGTCGCATGCAAGTTATCGTTTGTCGTTTGTCGTTGCCATCAATTCATTTATCGCTTGACACGTTTCAGTAGCCAGAGCACAAAGCAGAACTCGGGACCCCATTTGGCCTGAGGCACGGTGCTCTCATGACATCAAGTGAGACCCTAATAAGAATCGGGGCAAAAAACGGACAGGACAGCTAATAGGCAAACACTGGTAGGTGGCACAGACACACGGAGACTCAGGGTGGCAGACGACGGTGTGAGGGCGACGAGCAGTGGTCTCGTCTCATGATGATCTCATTCCCGGTAGCTACCGTTATATAGGTTTTCTGATATTTCATATTCCGTGGTCTGGGACTCACCCGGACTCGTGTCGTCGTCAACTATGATCTCAGCTTACCAATGCTTGAACTCGGGTTGTTTCGATCAGAGTCTCAACAGACCCCAGTGAACCGAGGATGCCCCGCTGTCTTTGTGTGATATCAGTGACGACGGTGGTCGTGCACACTTGCTCGCCTCAGAACTTGCTGGAGCGTTAGTACATAGCATTCACTCGGTGTCTCGTTCCACGCTGAGGACTACGGCCTGATACGGGTCTATTTTAGCAATTAACAAGCCTGCCTTAGTAGATAATGATAGCCATGGAAATGGGATAGAAGATCCTATTGATTCTCCTTCCATTCTTTAGTGGGAACACCCCCTCCAAGCGACCTGGGGCATGAGGGTGAGCACGGAAGTGTTAGAGACATCTAGTAAATATCACGCACTCGGGAGATACAGCAGATGACGGACCAGGTACGAACGGATTGTCGCACGACGCGTGGCCCATACAAAGCCTGCAGCACAGTCAGTGCGCAAAGGTACCTTTGCTTGCAGATGTGAAAATATGAGAAATTCAACCATCTACCCGCTCGGATACAATTACATTAAAGGTACTGCGTGTACCTCGTTCAGTGCGAAGAGTGGCCCCGGTTGATAGCTGCTGCGCATATCAATTTATACATCCTCGGCACCTTTCACTACACTCACCTGTAATAGGTAACGAAGAGGAATGTCCTTCAAGCTTCAAAGGGACTCCAGTGCCCAGAGTGTGCGCGCGCACTTCCCCGATTGTCACCCTCGTTTCTTGAATGACTGTCTACCTGTGTGATAGATGCAGTAGCGGAAGTCCTGACCCCATTCTCTTGAAGCAACAAGAGGCTCTGCATGTCAGATTGGAAAGTCAGAGAGCGAACCCGATGCTGGGCACTTCTCCAGGCAGGAAAAGAGTGCTTTTGTTGACACAGAAGCTCGATTATCGCTACCGTTTCCATCTAAATCCGTCAGTCTTCACTGAAAAGTCCTCAGCTCGGGCACTTCCTCATCTCTTCTTTCGTTGCTGCCCAATGTCTCGAAGCTTACGAGCGGCTCTTCTTTGTGGCACTCAGAAGGATGTAGCAGTTCCTTGTAAGGTTTGGCTTGAGTCGCTCTGCAGAGTCTCTGAGGCATGACAGGAGAGAAAACTAGCAGTCCCGTAGTGCCTGACTCACTTCACGGGCCTTGGAGAGACGCGGGAGCAGCTGGTGCAGAAACAGGAGGGATGCATGTCGAACAAAATGAGCGGGTATGCACGTAGCAAACCGAAAAGACGACAGCAGGCCTTCCATTTCCCTGTGTAAGCACCCTTGCGACACTTAAGAGTGAGCTCGGGGAGAAGAGCGACGACAAAGGTTACATGTCAGAATTCCCACCAATGAGGGCTCGCTGGTTCGCACGTTCTGTGTTCTATCCCGCCCAGAGTGGGAACGAGACATCCAGTCCGGTGTGATCGGATGACACCTTGTGCTTTGTGGCAATACCGGCTGTGCATCCTCTTCCTCCAGCGTCTGAGAGCTCGGGGGATGGAGAAAAAAGACTCGACCAGCGGTTCGTCAATCCAAATGGGCTGAAATATGACAGGTATCTTCCGTATTCAGCTGCTGCAAATCCGTCGGATGAGGACATACATAGAATGACAATATTCACTAGCCGTAGGTCGCATGCCGGCACCAGTTTAACCCGTCTATGATTCCTTCTCCTCTTCTTGGATTAAAGAGCATCTCTGCAAGACCGCCAGATAATGAATCATTGAAGACACAAACAAGGTCAGATCGGAAGACACTCACGAAGTAGGCCGGGACGTACGTTGCACGTTGAACTGCGAGGTCGGAGTTGGGGGGAGCGGCGCACGTCGCCCTGACCTCAAGGCGGGCGAAACCACTGCTTATCCCGAGGGTGACTCGTGGATGCAGTTATCTGACGAGAAGAATCTCGGTTGCTACGGCCACCACAGAGACTACCTAGTAAAGAACCACATAATCGAGAACGTCAGCCAACACATCATCACTGCTAGTCAATCTTCACGCGCACGTACACATATACAATTGCCATGAACAGCGCGTTGTTGATATAGCACAACGCACTAGGTTTATGTGCATGGGTTTACACAGAGAAGGACTGTCCCAGCGTCCTGGGCCTTTGGCCCTCGTGCAGAACTTGTAGTTTGTCGGGGCCAGCTGAAGATGATTCGACGCCATGCCAACACTGCATAGTCATGTGACCAAGCATGCTTACAAACTGTGACAACAAGGCAAAGTGTTGGAAGTTGCTTTGGCAGCACAACGAAGTCTCCTAGCACTACTCGGAACTTCCGGACTAATAGGTCTGTTGTTCGAGGTAGAGAAGAAAGTCACCGTATCGTATGTTACACTGCTTCTTTTATATGGTAGGGTATCGGTATCAGTAGGTAGACGCGGATACAGGTGATGAAGGTCGGGGAACATATTACATGAAAGAAAAGATACAACCACCGGGTATCATAGACGTACGTGTCACGTCCATCAACGTCAAACGGTACATCCCCCCTGCATGGTTCGAGGTGCCCTTCTTCACTCTTGCAGTGACCACTGACTCGGCATCTCCCGCAGAGTTCCCAGGCTCCATCGATTCGTCAGCCCCCGCCACTTCCATGATATCGTTGAACGGCAACTCGTCGTGTGTCGTACCACTGGGCCCCGCAATGGGCTGGTTGGACAGCATGTCCGTGAAGAACTCGTCGTCCGGAACGAAGCAGTCAATGATCTGAGACGAGTGATCAGAAGGATAAGGAAGTGCTTTTGCGGTCTCCGTCTGCCCGGGGGTTAGGTCGGCGGCCGCCTCCTGCTCGGGAGGTACGTCCATGGCCTTCGACGCTTCGCAAGGTACGTCTGTGGCTTCCGACTTTTCGCGATGTCTCTCTGACCTAGACGCACGAGTGCCCTTGGAGTAGGGGCCTCCCCTAGGCGAGTGCCTGCACCGATTCGCAGTCGGCTCTCGGTCGTGACGTCTATCCTCCCTACGAGTGCGACGATCGAGGTACCTTTGATACGACCACTCTTTCTTCCTCTGAACCTGTTCAGCTAACTCCCACAGCATACCGTTTATGGTCGAAACTTGGCTCCTGGTCATCAGCTGCCCACCATCTCTCTCTTCCGGGCTCCTCAAGTCACGTCCATCAATGTCAAACGCTACACAAACACTTTGCTTACAGTAACCACTATTCGCCTGCCAGTGCTCCCGTCCCCGCTGCCCGTTTGCAGGCAATGACTACTTCCCCATCGACACGTACGTACCGTGTGAGTGCTAACACTCCGGTACTCCCTAGACAATTCCCCGATATCTTTGAATCACTTTAGCTTGGTGTCGCGTTTGAGCGGATTATACACCGCTCGGTGCTGTGATAGTGCAACTTCTTTGGTTTCCCATGCCACGTCTTCGACGGCGTTTCACCGGTCGAATGCTGGTTGAAAGGTTACTCGGATAGTTGTCCCCGGCTTGCAGTTATTGAAAAACTGAAGTCTCACTACCGAATTGCGTGCTCCTCCTTTGTTGCTATAGCACCTGTCACTCTCATACACATAGCTGGGTGTAGAAACGCCACACGAACTACGTTTTAAACACGGACCGGATGCTTGCGTTAGGCAAGGATGTGTACAGAAAATCGTTACCGCTGTGAGTAGATGTGCTCAGTACGAGTGTAAGACTACAAAAATTGGTCCCAGGAGGGGGAACTGGCATGCGCAAGAACCGTCCAGCCACGGGAAAAACTACGCCTCCACAACCTCAGAATGTCTGCTGTCGAGTCTGCCAGGTACCAAAGTGTGACATAATCTAACCTTGCTGATTTTGTGGTCCACACGGTGAGAAGCTCCTTTTCCTTGCTCTCCGCATCAGCCTCATTCACCAGGGCGGCCGGTGTGCGTAAGAGGAAGCGGTGAAGTTGGGTGAAGCGGGATAAGTCGATGCTCCATGTGAATGCATCGTTCCACGGACGACGACGTCGCACAAATCGGCCCTGAAATCCATAGCGCGTATGAGCTAGTATGAATCAGTAACTAGAGAGAACTTACTGATGCAGGGCGCTGCCTCTCAACGAGCTTGAGGGCAGTGAGTTCTGGTGCGACTTCATGCAACTGCCTCAAGATGTCACGGTGATCCGGATCGAAGTCGATGTGGAGGGTCGTGATGGTAGATGTCGAAGCCGACAATGATTTTACACAGCAAGCATTTCACAATTTTTCTTCAGAAAACATACTGAAAAAATGGAGGGAAGAGATACTCTTTTATTTTTGATGTTTAGAAAGAAAAAATGCAAAAATAATGTTCTATTTTCTTCCAGAGAACATGAATTGATGCTAATGCCAATTAGAGTAGAAGCTAATGGACATTACCACCAATCCATGTTTCTTGGAGAAACATAAAATATTATTTTTGCATTTTTCCCTTCCAAACATGCAAAATAAAAGAGTATCTCTTTCCTCCATTTTTTCAGCATGATTTCTGAAGAAACATTGTGAAATGCTTGCAGTGTTATCGCGAACGGAAAGGCTAGGTTATCACAAATACCAACATCAATGATGACAACCCTCTCCACCGGGTTGTTGTCTACCACACTTGTGATGCAAGCATTACCTGCGGTCACATCTGTCAAAAGTGGCAACGCACGACCCTCCAAGTGGCATTGTCCACTTCCACAGCCAACGAGTAGTTGCAGCGATCGCATGGTACTTGCTGCAGAGAGGAAGGGAGCCAAGACGTCATGGGGACAATTACTAGAAAAGAACTGTAATTTCTTGAACCGGACACGGCGAAGAACGTGGATCCAAGAAGAGGGAGAGAGTTTGACGAGGTGCAACTCCAGGTCTTCAATATTCTGGAGTAATAGTATACACTTCCGAAGCAACCCCAAACCCGTAATGGTAGCCGTGAAATTGACGTGAAAGGACTTGACACGCAAAGCGATTCTGTCATTGCAAGAGGCTCTAGCCATGAATCGGCTCAGCATGTCTTCATTCCTAATCACCACTATCTCCTACAACGCCGTGTTATGGGCAGGTTGGAGGGTAAGTCCATTGGAAAACGTACAGCGGCGGGCGTCGAAAGGGCGAGCTTACAACGTATGCAGGTGTGGGTAAGCACAAAGAAAGTGCAAGCGAACGGACGACATACGTTACTGGCAGCTTTGCGAGTGTAATATCTCATCAGGAATAGCGGAATGCCAGAGAGAGGACGCAAGGTAGGGCCGTAGACCAACTGAATCGCGTTTTTTGCATTTCCGCAACCTATATATATAGAGAGAGGGGGGGCCTTTGTTGATCGACGACTCTGCCATTGGCCTCGTGCCCTGAGCAGTAACCATATTGAATGAAGCATCAGCCCCGATGATCCCAATATGTCCCAATGAGCAGCCCCCGTATTACCAGTGTAAGAATTTGCGATAGGTGTCACCCCCAATACCAGGAGTTTTAGTCTTTGATGAGCTCCCCAATAGATTAGAACTCTGACTCAATTGCAACTAGCGATGGTACGTCCCAGTTCAACTCTAATCACAGATCGTCGACCGGGATCCCTGACCCCGCTTGCTTTATCACATTGAGCCACGATCAGAATTACTTGACAAGAGGCAGGCAATAAAGGCATACCGGAACTATCGGGATGTGGCTGCACATTTGGACGCGTGTGGTACTATCTCAAGACGTTTGTATTTGGTAATTTGGGAAGAGGGAAGACTTTCACGTCACGTAAGCAAACGAAGAAATTCTGAACTCGCGAAATGCAGCAGGCAGCCTGTAACCTTGCTTGCGGGCATACAGCATGAACGGAGACGGGGAATGGAACGAAGTTACGCGTACTTGTTCACAGTGGCTTACTTTTTATATGTGAAAGAGACTACGACCACGCAGCATTGTTGGCATCGAAGAAGGGGACTGAATCGGCATCTCCCGGGACTACCATTTCCCACGAATATTGGGTTCGGAGAAACCTAAGTGGTGCGTAAGCTTGAACTTGCCAGACCGAAGTTCGATATTTTGACCTTTACTTCTGTCGAAGAAACCCCAACGTATACCTTTGTGGAACTGATTCTTGCTGCCTACTGGTCGTGTAATTAGGTTGGAGATGGCTGGCGTGCTACTTTCAAGATTGGCGTAACTCGTTTGCTTGAATTCTGGCGCACGCGTCAACTCTGCGAATGAAGCTCGTGACTTGGCGAACTAAACCTATTCGCAGCAGAGCTGGCTGGAGTCATTCGTTATGCACTCAAGAGTGCAGAAAACACGGAGAGTGGGCGATTCTCAGAGAAACCGGAAACCAACGTGCGATTCGTACGATTCTCGTCAACATGTGTAATCTCATCGACTGTCACCAGGATACATGAGGTTTCCAAGGGCACCGTGTTGATTATCTCGTGGGTTGTCTGACCATGTGGCCTATGTATACATATTCAATGACAATTTCCCTTCGCAATGAAGGCCGTGGAATTATCCCGTGATTCTTACCGTGCAACCCGTTGTGGGAGCTATTGCCGCAGGGTGCTGTGCGGTTTTCGAAGCCGTCCAAAGCTCTACCTCACTTTGCGGAACTCCTCATAGAGCCTGTCCACAAGCATCCTGACACGTCCGCTTATCGTGTCATCAGTGGTGCGATTCCCGATACAACGAAGATCCTCGAACTTCTGAATCAATGGAGCCATCTCTTCTACACTGGCAATGGTAAGGTCCCACGTATCGTTACAAGCTCAGCTGCTGAACGTTTGACACCCTGCTCGCTAGAACTCGGGTGGAAGAGTCCTGTCGTCGTGGATGCCGCGTTTGACAGGGAGTTCGCTGCCAAGCGTATCTTGTAGGGAAAGTGTAATAATGCGGGCCGGGCAAGTGATTTGCCTATATAGAGTGTTCGACTGATATAACCCACACATAGATCTATTTCGCCCCAGATTATATGTTCCCAGAAAAAAATAAGATGAGTTCGATAGAGGATTTGAAAAGGCCTACAATTCCTTCTTCCCTAAATGGAGTGCTTCACGATGCACACTATGGGGACATCGTAAACAACTTTCACTTCAAGCGCGTGAGTGCAATGCTTGACCACTCACAAGGAGAGAGTAGGTGGGGTATTCGATGGCAGGAGAAACCCTGCGAGACGGTGGTTCGAGCTTGTTATCGTCGAAGGCGTAGACGAAAATGATTCTCTGCTACAAGAGTACGTGACGAGTTGAGGATGAGATATCTCTAAATTTTTTTCAGAGAAATTCCTGGCGCTCTACTCCCTATTGCTGCTGTTGATTCTCTGGACGAAGCAATCGGTTCCGTCGATGCAGGATTGGATCAAGTCCAATATGAACCGCTGACTAGTATGTCGATGTAAGACCTGACTACCCGGTTTTATGTGCGTTCTTACGTTTCTTTTGTTTTCGCGGTGAGGAGAGCAACCAAAGCCCACCCCACTCACCCCACAAGCCCAAGGACTAGCATGAGGCGAGTCATTTTTACAGCAGTGAACGTTGAACTGTGGATGTCATGCTGGTACAAGTCACGTGCAAGCCTCAGCTATTGGGCCTGTGGCTACTTCTCCGCGCCGACTCCTCTCCTCGCTCATCACTAACACTGTTAGCGGAAAAAGGCAAAAATGAATCGTAGCGCTGGTGGAGGAGGTATGGTCGGGGCACCCAGTGTTGCAAAGGCGTCTTCGTTACCGCCCGCTGCCTTGTCATTGGGTGTTGGAGGGGCCCCCTTCAACTTGGTAGTCTGTTTGCGGGCGGTGTACCCAGGCCGAAATCATTGAAAACGCGTTTGGGCACTGGACGCACGTCGTCCGTAGCCGCTACCGGAAGAGTGCGAAAGGACGCGGATGCGCGAGATACGATTGTGAGTTACCATCTCTCCATTTCAAATATACGCATAACATCACCCATACCAGGTCTGGTTGCGCCTCCTGGAATAACGAGGGATAAATTTTATTGGCCGGAGATCGGTGTGTACGGCTGAAATTCGAATCTGTGTTCTAACTGAAGGAGTGTGCTACGTATAATACCAAAACTCAACAGGAATGCCAAGTTAACTTTCTAATTTTCGCTTTGCCCTTCCCTGATCAGAAACCATTGTCTTCCTCGTCACCCACGAGGGTTCCCCTTTACCAAGAATCTTCAAGCGATACTCAGACATAATTGGGTGAGTACACTCTGGGTCAGCAACGTCCCATCGATGGCCTGTCCACATCCAGATTTGTCGGACACTCTCGCGGTCGTTTTGGTGAATGTACAAGTCTGCAATTTGCAGGGGCGAATCGTATGCACTGCGGCTATCAGGGGGTGAACGAAGGCTACCATTCCCCTTTGATTTGAACCACTGGACACACTCCCTCCGACTTCTGATCGCCCTCTTCTCCCGTTTCAGTGGCAAAGTCAGACTTTGCGGGTCAAGAGGGAACGGCGGTGGGTGGAGAGGGCAAAGCCACTTCCCCGGTAAGGAAGTAGAGGGATCAGCAGTAGGTCGCGTAGGTAGGGCAGTCAATTGTGGAGATTCGGGAATCAACTGTGGAGCAGGAGTACAAGCCCCTGGGGTTGGACTGCGGGGTTCTTGTGCCGCACCTCGCGAGGATGAAGTCGAGGTAGACTTCCGTTCTGATGGTGGGTTCCCCGCCTGCAGGGAATCTCCACCACTACCTTGTGACGTGTTAGGTTGGGACATCCTGGAGGGTGTGGTGGGCTTTGCTGCGACATCCTGCACTACTTCGTGCGGTGCGCTGGCATAACAAAAATCAGTACATGTTGCCTCAAGTGGAAGCGACGTACTCGCAGCCTCGAGGACGAAGGAAATTATTAGTGATCAAGCACCTTGACAGTACGGTCTGATGTAGACGTCTGGAGGTGGCAGGAACGCAGTAGCTAAGAGAAAGTAGTCGCATGGAAACTTCAGGACCCGTGCAAGCACCAACTTACTTCGCCACGGCAGGTTGCGAAAGATGGGGCTTTGATCGTTCTCGACGAATGGGGAATGCTTGACGCATGATCGGTATATCCTGGAAGCAGCTGTGAGGATCAGATTCGTGGGCCAGTATGTGGGAATCGTACATCACGCTCCAGACGAACGCCAGGTCGAGGAGTAGTCCTGATTCGAAAAGTGAGTGGTTCACGAGGCTCAAACATAGCTTTTTCGAGAAGCTAGGAGGTAGATGTAGAATAAATATCAAGCGATGGATGAATGAATGAACGGACGGTGGTGGGCGGTACTCTGTGCGAGATGGCACCGCCAGATCGTTCTTTAAATGTCTGGAGCATTATGGTATCCAGGTTATTGCTTGCTTGCGCTTTCAAGACTGAATGATGAATACTGCCACAAACAAGGCGTAACCGCGCGAGCCGCCGCCGGCCGCAAGTCTTTGTCTTGGGACCTACAAGGCTCAATGCGGTATCGCCAATGTGGGTCGAGGCCTACCAGATACTTGCAAACCCAATCATCCTTTCATGCTTGTGACGGTCGGCTAATCGCGCATTTCGGCCCAATTGATCCTATGCCACGTGTTAGGAAGAATGCTTTGTTGTGTCGGTATATGAGAAAGGTAGGACTCGCCTAAGCCACTTTCCTTCACCATGGAGTCCGCCTACGTGGTACACAAGACTCTACTCAACGAGCACACCGATTCTGTCAATGCCCTTTCCTTCAGTCCATGCGGAAGGTACCTTGCATCAGGTTCTTCAGACCGGTCAATCTGCATCTGGAAAGTCTCCAGCGGTAGATTCATCTTTCGCGTTGTTTTTGACAGTCAGATCAATGCGTTGCTTTGGCATTCCGTCGAAAAGGATACTCTAATTTGTGGCTGCGAAGACGGTGCTGTGTTCTATCTCAGTGATTTCTCACCGGTAAGTTTACCCGTTAACATTATTATGTCCCATTCTAACTCGTACCATATACCGAAGACAGGTTTTGCAGGGAGGGAGGTCCGACTCGGCGTGAAGGATACGCCAGTTTTCTGCCTGGATTTGGAGCCAAACATGAGGCTGTTGGCGATTGGCGTTGGGAACGAGGTTCACATCACAAAGGACGGATGCCTTCGTAAGATTCCTCCAGCTATCGTTGGGTGAGGGGTTACGGACTTGTATTGTTCTCCAGCGAGTTACACCGCAACAACCAAACTTCCGCATCCTCAATATAAACCTCAAATTGAAGGTCGTGATTGTCGAATTCGCCCCCGATCAATTCACTTTTACGAGAGAGGCAAGAGGCTCATTGTTTCATACCTCAACCACGGTGTCATGTACGAAGCTCGCTATACCAACGTCAATAGCGACTGACATAATTTACAGAGCGTGGGACATTGACTCCATGACAGCTCTCTGGCACATACGCTCACGGGATACTCCCAAACAAATGTAGGTTTCTGACTCGGCAATCTAAATCCTTGCTGACGGACCACCGTTTTTATGAGTAGAGCGAGTTCTGCTGTATATCTCGACCTCAACGCGATTGTAATCAACACTCTGCAAGATGGTGTGTATTTATTCAAGTTAGGTTCCACTAAGCCGGTTCGGAAATGGGTCTATGACTGCGAAGCCGAAGCCCGCTACCCGCTTTTGGTGTCTTTTTTACATGACGGGAAAGCAATCATATCAGGGTCCCCTACTGGTAGCGTTTGCATTTGGCAAACTGGCTCCGACGACCTTTACCAGGTTCTCCCGCACAGTGGTGAGCGGATCCGTCAATTATTTTACTAGGATATACTTATGACTCTGGTTAGGCGATATTATACAAGCCGTTTCGGTTTGTTGGAACCCTCTTCATACATTTGCTTGACTCATGATGTTCAAGGCTGCTCAGAGAGGTGCATGGAGTTACGTCGCCACAGCTTCTAGCGGTAAAGGTGCGGACACATACATCAAGATATGGAGGGCAAAATACTGTCTGTCATCTTGCACTGTTCTCCTGGTACGCAACTAACTTCGACTTCCCAAGGTGCTCCTCGTGGCCAAATAGCATCCTTTTTGGACCGTATAATGGTTCGGAGATGCTGATATCCTGTTTTTATGATGCTGATGTCGCTTAGATCTTTCGTTTCTCCTTAGATTGGAGTGATTACGGCCGCATGTCCTGGACGATCATGTACAGCGTTGTATGTGCTGCTGTGGCCTGTGGTTTAGT
The DNA here is from genome assembly GCA_024613185.1 of Pisolithus microcarpus. NCBI lineage: Eukaryota > Fungi > Basidiomycota > Agaricomycetes > Boletales > Pisolithaceae > Pisolithus > Pisolithus microcarpus. The sequence continues at coordinate 305,354 of JANFAI010000057.1, read as the reverse complement.
GAGGTTGGCCTGGTACAACATTCCGTGGACTTGGATTGCGACGTTCTTGACCTACAGCGTGCGTTTGATCCATAAGGTACTTGGGACCGCTTCACTCATTCATCTTGGCAGATTGGCAAAGTCATCATTCTGCTTTGGCAGACTGCCCAGTTTTCGTACGAATGTCTACATAGCTTACTTCTCATAATGTGGGGGTCGCTTGTAGATGTTTGGGCGGCAGGCGTGTCATATACACGTTCCGCACTTCGCACTTTCATTGGACTGCCACCAGTCGGTGGTTTCCCGCACCCTCCATATCCTCAAGTGCCACCACAATACGATCCCCCAGTACCAATACTTAATTAGCCGTAATCTCCGGACAATCCCTAATAGTAGTGCTATTTGCAATTGAAGTCACCGGAAAGCATGATCACCGGATCACCATTAATGCCATTCACGGCCAAATTCAGCGACCGTCGATTATGATGTTATACATATGGTATACCAACGGAGCTGCAGCATGTGTATACTCATGCCACAAACAACACGAATGCAAAGCCATAATTTCCTAATTTTTACCAGTTCTAAGGTGACTCGATTCAAGTATGCATATTCGCGAGAAGTTCGGATACGACTATTCAACACTTGTATGACGGTTCGGCACAGTATACATTTCTGATTTGATAACTTAGATGCCACAGATCACCGATTCATGAGTTATCTCCGAGTGCACCAATCACCATCCGGTTGAGGCTTACGGAACGCGATACTTGGTAACTCACGAAAGGATGTGCAAGCATTTAGGAGAGAGTAGACACTAGACAGGGATAGCACCTTGTAGCCCATCATCCCACCGCGCAGCAGAATTACTCCCTCTCGTATCGGTAGGGTTGCAAGGAAGCAAGTCACTGTGACTTTGCGCCTGGGTGCAATTGCACCCGACAACGTGGCAGCTATAGGTGAATGCAACCTGTTTCTAGTACGCCATCTACAGAAGCATATCTGCATGAGTGTGTAGCAGTATGGATCGAAAAGGCCTACAGTAGTCAATCTACGCACACCTTCGAAGTCCCTGTTGGATTACATTTGTGCTTCCTCGGCTACTGTCCGCAGTACAAAATCATTCCAAAGAGTGCGAGGGGTTGCGTGGGGTTCCAATAATAAACATGAGAATAAACCGAAATATTATGTGCATTGCCGATAAATCTGAAGCACTAATGATTGTCCGCAGCCTCGCCGCTTACAAAAAGTAAACGAGGACGTACTAGGGCCGGTAACCCAATCCCATCGACGCATCCCTCTGCCTCGTAATCTGGACTGTCCATATGCAAAAGACCTGTTGAGGCCCCCCTCCAGAATGTCCAAACTTGCGAGCCGTGGTGTTCATAATTCCCTGAACCGAGTCCATTGAACTGAGACAGTGGCCGTACGAATGGGATGCGAGTGTATTCTGGGATGGCGAGTAGCATGGATAGTGGGCAGCATACTTCTTCTTAAGGTTTAACACATTTCTTGGTATCTACAGACAATCCTCCGTTGCTTTCTGTGATCTGCGCAGAAGAGGAGTTTTCAGTGATGGTACGTGGCTTGTAAGTTGCGTGGGCTCTGCGTGGGGCCTTCCAACGGGATTTCTTGGTACCTTGATGGCAGAGCGTCAATGCGACATGTGTGGCGAAGATAGAAAAAAAAGTACAACATCAAATCCGTACAGAGATCCACGGAAGTGGAAACTAGCTCTGAGAGATGTGACTTGAATCCGATCAGACAAAGCCATGCACATTTGAAGGGCTTCCCACCTCAGCTGACACATCGTCGGCGAAGCGGATGGTACTAGACGACACGACCGGTTTCGCAAGTGTTAGGCCAGGGTGCCGGTGAGAGGGCGAAGATGATTTTTCGATGCGACACCACATCCGCGGTAAAACGCAATTTTTGGCGAGTCACATAGTGAAACTAGTCAATCCGCAGAGAAGACAAAAGCAGACAGCGTTGAAAGACTGGAGCCTGAGGAACCGATGTAAAATGCAGTCCGGCCGCGAGTCTACGTAGTCTTGCTTATTCATTTCCATGTGGACCGTGGTTGGTAACGCAGGCCTCTGAGCGATTCTCTGTCATCACTGCCGCCCCGAACATCCCAGCGTCGCTCCCTCTCTCTCGTGGTTGCAGGCCAGGATGGCTTGCATACGCTCCTCCCGAGCAGGGGGGGTCCATAAGCTTACTAAGTTTCCTGGGTTTATCACGGTAATGTCTAGGGAAAAGAAGGATGTGTCTTCGGTGTCTGAAGGCAAATTTAACAACCCACTCGGAGAGAAAGAGCAACGATGGCCAGTCGCAGCGGGGGTAGAAGATGGGTGGTCGTGCGCAGTGGGTAGTACGTCGAGTAGTAGCCGAGCGTCGTACCTGTTCATAAACGGTTTAGAGTAAGCTCCGTTCGTGCAAGTGCAAGCCACCCGCCGCCCAGAGATCGATCCTCGATAGTACACTGTGTTCGCACGAACATGAGAAAGACGTGCTTGTCCACTGATGTAGAAGTCTGTGTTTTCGAGATCCCTTGGTGCTAAAGGTGAAATCAGAAACACCTAGTTCGAAGTTGAATTCAGGACTAGCAGTATTTACAAACCATGATCAATGTTTCACCATGTAGCCTACCCAGTCTGCGTAGTTGACTCTAGCCGTGCACGGATTGCAACAAATAGACCATGTAGCTGGAGGGGATTCATCAAATGCCCTAACTCAGTTCTCACCATGCTCTCCTGCACATCGGCCGGCCAAGAGAAGAAAGCTTTCAGCACGTTATCATCAACAAACCCCATCTTGACGAAGTGAGTATGGAACTGTGCGAGACTGGGTCTCACGGAGGATAAGAAGTCGAGAACGGGATCAGTGCACAATGGCGCGATCACACGAGGAGAGGCGGCAGGAGAGAAGGAGCTCAAGGGGCCAGCCCCAGTTTCGCTATCTGCGTCGCTTTCGGAGTCCGAGATCGGGATGACATAACTCTTTTTGCGGAATTTTTTGATAACTACTGAAACGCGGTTCTTTAGCGGGTACACCCTCTTAATCGTCCCATTATTTGCGTTGCGTTCGCATAGCCTTTGACGTTTTGTCAGCTTCTTTGGCTGGATAATGATCGTCAGTTCGTCACCACTACCGTGAGAGTTACCTACCTCTCTGTAAGCCCTGACTGTGACTTGGCAGTTCCGTTTGAACGGGGCACCAGTTTTGTTAGCCTGCGCCAGGAAACTCAGATACGGCAGTCAGGATAGAATGCGTGTTTCAGCGCACGTGAGAGTAGCGGAACCAAATGGGATCCGGGCACCTGTTAAAAGCCTTCCTGTAGCGTCCAAAACGACGCTGGAGATAGTCCACCTTTCGAATCCTGTATAAAAGATATATTTCTAGATAAGCCATAACCGGCCACGAGTCCTCATATTTTTCGGAGAGGTTTGCCCGTCGCTGGTGGATCTAGTGTGCGTTAGTGCGGTAAGAGTAAAATATGCGAATACCGCACCATTCTCATAAATTGCTGAAGGTCGTCCGGGTCTTGCTCTTCTGGTCTCAATCCACAGTTGAGGTGCCTCTTTGCTGCTGATCTGATTAAGGACTGATAGTCCACCATCAGGGCAATGATACGAGTGCATGTTGAGGTACTCACCGTAAATTCGCTGAACTGTGACAGCGACATGTGCATCTCTCTACGCAGCAGCCTCGCCTTAGGGATTTGATAATGAGGCATGAACGAAGTGCACTTTTCACCCATGACGGCTTTGCGAAGCGAGCGGGGAAGGGTTACAGTAAAACGAGATTAGCATCACAAAAGGTCCCGAAACAGGATGTTACCTGATACAGGTAACGCGGCGTGACAGCCTCCGGCACTTCCCGTTGCTTCGTGAGAAAGTAGTGGCGATGATGTCACCGTTGTCAGCTCTGGTGGCAAGTCAGTTTATTCCGGAAATTTTTCAGTGGCTGTACACACAGCCACATGGGTGACATCCTTATCGCCCGCCACCCAGTACCCGTTCTTTGCTTCCCCCCACCTTCCTTCCTCGACCCGCCGCTTGCAACAAGCACGGACCCGTCATTCTCCGTATCTCAAACCCACTTCTGGACCGTACTCAATGTATTTGACATGCCGCAGAGCCCCATACCAACGGAAACATGTCAGGATGTGAGTATGTTGAACGAGCCCCTTTCTTGCAAGATAAGTTGCTCTCTCGGGCTTCTCGTGTCCATCTGAAGATCAAGTTGTGCTTTCATTAGGAGGAAATAAACAAAATTTTGGTGCAGGGTCCCTATATGCATTGCTCAGCCCCAACTGTGTCCAAGTTTGGCTTGTCAAAGACGGGTTCAAGTTGGAGACTAAAGGTGAGTATGCCGCTTGCTTAGTGTACTGCTACTGATGCCATACTCTGAGCCCTCACGCACATATGTAACTGTCTTCGCCTCTACTTTGTTTGACATTTTTCTAGCTTTTCCTGCCCCACTGCTACTCGCCCGCACGAGAGGTATTTCGAACCATACAGGGACCTCGTCTGTGGTGCCCCGCCGTCCCCACTTGTATCGCTATGCATCCCATCTTTGGCGCCCTGCATTCCCTGGTCGTACTGCTGCCATTTCGTCTACTGAGCCTGCTAGCACCTGCTGCCCGCCCCAGGAGCGTGCGCGTATCCCGCCGTATCCTGTGTAGGATAGTAATTCTCGTAAATACGACTGTATCTGATCTGAACCGAATTCAATCTGTTGTGAACGGTCTGTATTGGTCTGGATAAGGCGAGATTGGATTGCAATATTAAAATCCTACAGGATCAGATGAGGACAGATGTCAACATATTCTAGCTACAGATGAAAGACCTGACGGGATCGGACGAGATCTGATTACATTCACAAAAATCCGATGTCGTCCTCTGTAGACCTGCCTCCTCATGTAAAGAATCTGATGGGGTCGGGTCTCATCTGCGCACATCGGAGATTCTCAGGGTATCCAATCTCGTCCGACTACATCCCACCTCATCTGACAAAGTTTTCACTGGGCTTTAGTACCCATATTAGTGCTACTGTAGGCCAGTTCAGGACAGTATATACGTAATGCACTCGAAAAAATAGCTATTTTGTAGGGAAATAGGGAAATGGGCCCGAATTTGCGAGTCCAATCATGAGGTGGCCATTTTGGGCGATGGCAGCGGTCACGTGACCACCGCCGTTGGCCATACGCTCGGGGTCGGCGTGCAGCAGCAAATCTTTGCACTTAGCCGACCTTCTGCCTGGGAAAATTTGCAATCCTGCCTGCAAATTTCGTGGTGTGAAGTGACTTTACAATTGATTTTGCACTTTACAGACCTTTCTGGGCACATTTTCGGTGCTTTCGACTACTTTTCCCTAGTTAGGACAGTAGATACATGCAGTGAGAATGTCAACGGAGACCTCGGGTGCCTCCTGAATCTTGCCACCCACATGCTGCCCTGCAGAGCCCCCTCAAATGAGTCGCCTGCTCTCACCCACCAAGGGTTTTACCTTATTCCCACAACACCACCACCTGCAAATTTCTTGCACTAAGGTGCGCTTTTTTGGTTGCTTACATAATCACTTAGAGCATACACTTAGAGTACATTTTGGTACTATTCCCTCAGTAGTTCACAGCCTCCTGAGGTAGCCTACAGATTTTATTTCAAGAGGTTATGAGCCCCACTTAGTGCAGAAAATTTTCCTCATAGGCATAACCTGGTCAAAGCTACTCAAAACTCACTACAAAATATCTACACACTTGAAAGTAGTAGGAAATTACTCTATGGAACCCAAGCTTGTAGAAGATGGCCACAACTGGCAAACCTACAGCAGTTGGATGCTGAAGGCTATCTCAGAAGACAGCTTGATGGGGCACCTAGATGGGTCTGAAACATGACCCACAAATCCGAAGTTACTACAGGAACATGGTGCTAGCTGGACGCCACAAACCAATGAGGAACAACATGCCATTGCAGCCTGGAAAACTGCTGACCACATGTGGCATCAATGGGCTGCCATGGCCCACCAATACAGTATCTTCAGCCTACCCAACTCAATTCTAATGCTCTATATGCATTTAGATACCCCTCATGAGATGTTTGTTTACCTCAAAAGTCGCTATGGTCAAATTCTGAGACCTGAAAGTCCAAAGGTTGTTGATGAAGTTGTTTGAGAGCATGACCTGCCACCTGAGCAGTGTGCAGCTGAAGACAGCACTCAGGGTGCTGAAAATGGCAACAATGAACTGTTGGACTCACCTGGAGAGGAGATTCCCCAAAACTTCCCAAGCGACTGTGCCAAGACCATAGATGGGCATGCAGAGCCTGAGACTGAGGTCATGGATGCATGGCAGGTGGAGGGCGACCTATTGAAGGTTGCAGATAGGGCTATGGACTTGGAATGGTCAGATGAACTTGCGAATGCACTTGAAGCACCTGACAAGAGTAGTCAGTGTGCAAGCTATGAGGTGGGGGAGAGCCAAGACTTACCTGAGTTGAGCTCTAAGGCTCTCGACTCTGTGGGCAATGCTGTTGGACAGGCCAGTGTACGACTGCAAATGCCTATTGAAGATACTCAGTGCCTCTTGATGGATGACAAGACAAACGCTGATGTACTGGATCCCACTCTGAACTTTCTACCATACAAATTGAATGTCCTTTGTTAGCAAGTCACACGCCAACATGAACCCATGGTGCTACAAGCACAGAGCCCTTCTTACCAGTGTTGGAAATGGCTGTGATGGAGCCAGACAAGGAGGATGGTGATAAGCATGATGGTGCAACCAGTAGTGGACACACTGACTCGCACCAAGTCAGGAAATCAATGCTAACTGGAAATGGAGGTCAGCATACCAAGTGCAAGGTGAAATGACCAAACTGCTCACCTGCACCATTCACACCACTTTCAAAGCATACTGGGGACATCACTAGACCCTACAGGGTACCCTGTCGACGTGGAAGACTGAAATTGAGCACTGAAAGCATCAGCAATGCTCGTACGAGGCGAAATGCCTACTGTGTTCAAGTGGTCACCATGCGGATACCTCTGTCCCTTTCAACATCCACAAAATGGCTCGGATACCTTATGGGAGGGTCATGGATGGTAATGGTATGCTATAACAAGGTCAGGCATGTGATACAAGTCAAAATGAGAGGCTACACACACCATGGTAACCATACAAATGTTTCACCTCCCCCCCCTGAGGTCTTGCAGCACCTCTGGGACATCTCGGATACCCTCTGATGGCAGGGGGTGCCTCCTGTATCGATGCTGAATGAAGTGAAATGGTCAACAAATGTACCTGTGGCCAAACAGCTGCCTATGTGAGCAGTGGTATGAGGGGAGGTTACGAGTGCAGGGCCAAACAGCCAAACAACTTACCTGCACCATGGAAACATGCTCAAAGCCACTTTGTGCATACTCCTGGGACCTTCAGGGACCCACGCCAGGATCCAGACGAAATCTAAAAGTGTCAGTACAGTTGAAATGAGAGGTGCCAAAGCCTCTAAACATACCATTCCCATCTCGCCACCTCGCCACCTCGTGAAACTCCCCTGGAACATTGCTAATACTTACTGGTGACATGGTATACCTCCCAGACAATGCAAAACATCAAAAACTATCATTATTCAAAACGGTGACCTTGCAACCACAGACAAGGCAAACGACATGTGCAGCACCACCATGCATTACCGAATCGGGCAATATGCCACAGCTCGATGACACACTGACACAGCCACACCATGCTCGCACAACCACATGGACTCAAAGTTCCACTTGCAGAAGGGCCTACACTTGCTTATTGAATTATTATTGAGTATACATTCATTGAGTTCTTATTTTCTGCATCTCTACTTATTCACACTGTGGAGCCTTCAGGGGGTGTGTTGGAGATTGAATCATCCCTGTGTGATACTTGTTATGGTGTGCTTTTTTGTTGCTTACATAATCACATAGAGTGTACACTTGGTGTACATTTTGGTACTATTCCCTCAGTAGTTCACAACCTACTGAGGTAGCCTACAGATTATATTTCAAGACTCCCTTTGTTGGCTTAAGCTTGGCTTACCTTCATGTAACACAACACTGTCACAAGTTGCATCTGGTTGATCCTTGCTTGCATTGAGTTGCCTTCCAAGTTTGCCCCTTTCCTCCTGATCACCTTCTGCCTCAGAGCTTGCTTGTGGACACCCACCAATGCATGCCTTCCTTGTCAGTTGAAGAACCTCATTGGACTGTGTGGCATGGGTGAAACATAGGAAAGTCAGATTCATTCTTGCTAACATCATGGTACTCTCTTGTACAAGTAACAATGGTCTCTGGGGATGCACCTCTATATGCTGAAAGCTGGCACCAGTCATGGAACAGATCACTGTAGGGAGTCTATACTCCCTAGCACCAAATAAACAGTCTACTACCATTGTTTTACCACCCCAATGCCTTCCTACAGTACTACCATCCCTCAGAGAATATCACCACCCCTCCACCCTTGGCAATTCTGGTTAAGATGACAGCTCCTGTCACTTATCAATACCACTGCCACCCAGTTAGGTTGTAGCCCCTGTTACTGACACTCACTGCCACTGAACATCACTGCTGACCCCTGTCCACTGCCCCATAAGAGTGCTGGCCCCTATCCCCCATACTACATTGGCTTGCAGCCCCTTCAGACAAGTATTACATGTCCACTGACCATTGGCAGCCCCCACTGAAACTTGTGGCACTGGCAGCTTGGCTTCTTTAGGCCCCACTTGAGTCTCTGATGCCCACCACTGCCAGTTGCACTGCCACACTGCCCCAGACCATCTTGAGGGATTCCTGCAGCATTGGTCAGTGCACCATAGACACTAGGCATGTAGTTCCTCACCACCTCTATTCTCTTCTGGTTTTTCCTGGGCTCTTTCTCTTTCCTTTTGCTACCTACATTATATAGTGCCTTACTTTGGCACTTTTCTTTCAAATTTTTCTTGGCATACATATGATAGTTCCAAAATTCACCAGAATCTACCTTAGTGACAGCTCCCTCATCATCCTGAGTCCCCAGAGTCATTTTCCAGAGTATTTTCAAGTCCTTTGAGTCCTTCTTGTCTCCTCAGAGTCCCCTATTGTGTTCCATCTGCAATTCCAAGTTGTCCTGCATTATAAAAATTTCTGCTGCCTTCAGAGTTGTCCTTCTCATGTCTACTGATTTTTACTACTGCCTACAAGAGTCCCACATTGCCACCTTTCAAGTTCCAAGCATCCAGAAGCTGCTCTGCTGCCTAGAAAAATACCCTCCTGCCCATTTGTGGCAGAAACTTGAGTTCTTCACTGCCAACACTGCCCAGACCCCAGGGGAAATTTTCACTTGCCTTCCAGTTGCATCCTTCATCTCCCTTCCAACTCATGACCCCTTGGGACAACCCTAGGCTTTGCCAACAGCTTTCCCCCTTCACACTCTCACAAGAAGAGTTGCTCACACCACAGCAAAATGATGTGCAGCCAGAAAGTCAAGGTAGGAAAATGAAAGCATGCAATCATGCATACAGTCTGCAAGCCATATGTTGATGTCCATTTCCAGGTATATGGACTGACCTGAAGCATCCCAGGGATGCAAATTGCCAAGATTGTTCACCCCTGTGCATTAAGTCTACAGCTCATTGGCTCATACTTTGGTCTGCTGTTCCAGACCCTTGCATTTACCTGTATTCCAAGGACTTATGGTACCACCACCACCACCAACCTCCTCAAAGCCATGGATAGATCCCATATATTTGGAGGACTCTGGTGAGTATGCCCACCAAGACTCATGACATACTCTCCCTTGCTAGCCACCCCCAGCTCGTCCTTTGGCGGCGGTGGACATGCCAAGGTCAGTATAGAGAAATCAATTGTTGGCTGGTAACAGCTGCATGTATGCTTTGTGTGACCAAGGGCAGACATGCCATAAGTGAGGTGATGTCACTTGTGGCATTTGCCTTATGGAGTGAGACCCCAGGTCACTCATGTCACTATTACTGTGTAGAAGATGTCTGGATCTTCCAATTATACCAACAATCATGGTAGTTTTAGAGCAAATGCAGATGCTGCAAATGAATCAAAGTGGGATGTCATTTCAAGTTTGATGACTGGGTCATGTACTTTACATTGTAAGTTAACCATTTCATCATTTGTTGGCATTTCCTCTTGAGGTTCCAGTGTAGGGAGTTCATACTCCCTAGAGCTGAATTGACAAAATACTACCATCATTTTCCCACCCCAACCCATTCCTGCAGGTCTACCATCTCTCAGAGTGCATTGCTGCCACTCCACTCTCAGCAACCTCAGCTACTATGACAGCTTCCATTGCTTACCAATACTGCTGCCACCCTGAATTTGTCTGTGGCTGTTTGTTTCACCACATTCTTGCACTCACAGTGGACCTTTTGCATGGTGACACTCTAGTGGTCACTGTGATGCCATCTGTGGTGATGTCAGACTGGTGTCATCACTCATGAATGATATCATTGTGGGTGGTTGAAGCTTTGGGGTGCCATGTTTGCCAACATCTTGATACCAGGTGCAGTCATTGCAAGCCCCACATTCAGCCTTCCAGAGTGTGTCAGTGGCACTAGGAACTGGTGCATTGGTGAATACAATGCATCTATGCTGATCAATATAACTTAGCTTGATTTAGGGATTACCAGTACATTCATATTCCTATTGTTGGTTTTTCTCCCATTTAGTTTGACTTTGATCTCAGTGCATCATGGATCTGTGATTTGTTGTTCATGCTTCATGCACCCATATGTCTTGGGTTTACTCAGGAAGCCAATGGTATGCTTTGAATTTATGGTTGTTGCAGCAACTGGGTCTTTAGAATCAAGACAGCATATCCCAAGTTTATTTTTGACAGACTGAGCAGAGAGAAATACTAGATTTTGAGACCCTACCCTACTGAGAGGCCAGTTGAAGAATTGATTGGCAATGGAAGTTGAGGCAGCAGTAGGAGCAGCCCAACAGGTTTTATTATAAAGCATTGAGGTGAGCAGCCAAGTTTGAGGGCAGGAAAGCCACTTGAAAGAGAACACATGGAGGTGCTAAATGGGTGGGATGGCCTGAAGATGCCAGATGAGGTTGAGGATGTTGGTAGGAAGGCCAAGCTAGCCAGCAAGCCAGCAGGGCATGCCAGTGGAGTTGACATGAGCAACAAGATGGCCCATGAAGACCTGCCACTGTGTGATGGAAGCATGATTAATGGTTTGCCTAGTGCCCCAAGATTAATGCCACTTGAGGAGGAGCAAGCACTGCACATGAGCAGCAGCCCCATGAACTTGAATGACAAACAGCCAAGGCTCATAAAAATCAAGTCATATTGCTATGGAGGTAGTACAGGTGCAGATATCCCAAATGCAAGCAGTACTAGTGGCATCACAGATGTCCAGGGCAGCAATGCCAAGGAGCCATGACTTACTGTATATGATCCAGGTGGCACCCTATGATGGCCAACAGCCCATGGCCAGGAGGAAGAGAATGGCAAGGGCATACCAAACACACTAGCTGGGCATGCAGATGAATTGAATGGCTACATGAAGTGGGACATACCTGATGCATGAAGGGCACTGCTTGAGGGGGAGCAGGCTGGCACTGGGTGTGCATGAAGGTGGTCCAAGCAGGTGAAAGACACCTCAATCAGGCTGGCATGCCACAATGACAGCTTGAAGATGACTTGAAATGCACAGCAGAATGTCAGAACAGCTCAAGTGATGCCAGAGACTTGAAAATCACCCAAGATGGTCCACAAAAAGTTATGTCAAGGATGAATGGAAGCATCAAACTGATGGTGAATGAGTTGGAACAGATGAGAAATGGTGCCAGTGATTGGAAGACATTGGGGAACCACAAGGCTGGGCAGAGTTATTTTTAGATGGAAGGGCCAGTCATACTGGCTGCATTGGCTGGGAGGAATGTGCATGGAGTTTTCTACCAAGTAACCACAATCCAGGATAAGCAGCTTGCTTCCTCTGACTAAGGTATGTGCCAGAACAAAGACTTGAGAGAAAGACAGCAAGACATCTTCAGCAGCATAGCCTGACTCACAAGACTGGCCCAGAGCTCACTCAATGTCATGGGAGCACCATGCCTCCTTTGTGCTCTGGCTCCTGAAATGTGTCAAGCAACAAATGAATTGATGGCAGCAACAAATGACAGGTGACAAATGACAAATGACAACTTAGTGCTCAAAATGTCTGACATGAGGTTGGTCATGTGACTAGTGCATGTAATCAGACAATGTGTATCAGTGTATGGGTGTCTCTTACAAGACATGCCTTTGCCTCACTCCAGTCACCAGTGGTCTTGGAAGTGCAACTGTCAAACCCAATCACATCTTTTTGAGGAACCTTGATGCAGACTTTATTAAGACACCAGGAGCAAGACAACATGAAAGGGCACACAGTGGAACATGGCCCACAAGTCCAGAAATGTCATACACACAATGCATGATTTGACTCCACCCCTACTAGAGTCCAATGGTGCTTGGCTAGCCAGCATCTGAAATTGGTAAGTGAGTCTATAGAAGAGCATTTTAAGTTGGGCATCTCTTCCCTACACCTAGTCATCCCTTCATGGCTGCAACTTTGAGTAATTTCCTGCCATTTTCCCACTATAATTCCACAGCTTTCCAATGGTTTTATCCATGATAAAACAATGCCTGTTTAATCTGTTTGTTTTTGTACACATGTTTTCTCAAGGAAAATCATGATATATCTTGTGGAAACATTCTGTATGTTCCTGCTTGGTAAATTTAAAATATATTGTTTGGTTGTTTTCAAGAGAGAAATATTTGATATTTTGCTTGCTATACTGACTGAGAATATCTTGGTGTTTCCTAGATGTTCTTGCAGAAAATGCACAACATTTCCACTGGATATTTTAGAGGAAAAAAAAAAACATGATAATTCAGTGTTTTGTCAAATGATACTTTGTGAGATCCTCAGAGTTTCTTGTGCATGAATAATTGGCTATTATATCTGAAAAAAGGTAATGGAAATGGAAGAAACAAACAGTGTATTTCCCTGACTATTCTGTAAAAGAAAATCTAGGAAATTGAGTCAAAATATTTAAACTGAAGGACATGGATAATATCATCAACTCATGTCTATGGATAGATCAGACAAAGAAAATGAAACATTATTTTAGAGTTTTTCTTTCAATAATATTGATAAAAAAACAGTATCTCTTCCTTCAATTTTTTCACCATGTTTTCCCAAGAAAAATTGTGCAATGCTTGCAGTGTAGAAGCCCACCCATCACAGATCAGCTGTTGAAAGAGTCTGCCGGCCTTGAAGAGATTGGCTGGCTCCACCTGAGGAGGACGAACATGCAGACGATATGCATACCAGAGTGTCTGAGTGACCTTCTTGGAGCGATGATTACCACCACCAGCTGCCTGCAAAGGAATATCCAGATGCCAACCTTCCTGTCCATGGGGGAACAACAGGACATAGTGGAGTGGAAGGTAGGAGGGGTGGAGGTTGCTGATGCAACGTAGACCACCACCCTGGAGACGTAAAATGATATCCCTATCTTTCCTCACAATCTCTGATCCATCTCCTGGCATAATGGCAGCAATTTCATCCACAGTAGGGAGGTTGTATCTCCTTCCATCAGTACCCTGCTGTAAGTATAGACGCATGCAGACATCTGTGTGCTGCTCTGGAGGCTTGGCCTGCATGATTGCATGGGCCTGCTGGTAGACATCAGCATAGGGGTGGTGCTCTCTGAGAATGGTGTGCAAGTCCAGCAAGATGTCACCCTGCAAGTCAGGGTTTCTCTGCAAACGGGTGTTTGTTGCCTCCTGTGGGTCATAGATATACAGCTGAGCATAAGAAGGCTGCAGACCCTGTGGTGGCATGAGGGCTCCCATGAGATGGTGAAGAGTTCCATGAATGCGAAAAGAAGCAGGACCTGCCCCCTGGACAGTATGCCTATCCACCTCTACTCCCACTGAGGTAAATGCCAGGGCATTGTTATACTGACGAACATTCTTCCTAAACTCCCTCTGGTCTTGGGGGTCATCAAAGAGATCTTGGACAACCCTTGGCCATTGCTGGATTGGAGGGAGTACCACCTGACCTTGAAGACAACAAATGCCAAAGCGAGGGTGAAGTGCACTGGAGTTGGACAGCTTCTCTGACAGAAAATGGAGGGCATGACAATTGGGGCATTGGATGTTCATCAGACCCATGTGGTGATGCTGCACTGGCTCAGTGTATGGCCTACCACCTGGGGGGATGCGATGTGGAACTGGTGGTGGTGGTGGGTTTGGGTCTGGATCTGGCCCAGGACTGGGAGATGGATCAGGGGGTGGTGGGGGTGGAGGAGGAGGAGAAGGCTGTCTTGGGGGGGAGGAAGCAGGAGTGGAGGAGGAAGAACTGGGAGGAGGGGAATGGCCAAGGTCATTTCCAGATGCCTGTCTCTCCTGGTCCTGCTCATAGTGCTCTGCTGAAGCCTGACTATGCTCACTGAGGGCCTCTGTCAGCAACCTTTGGGATAGTTGCCTGACCTGCTCCATTTCTATCTGCTCTTGATGCTCTCTCTCTTGTACCTGCTGCTGGATTGCCTGTTGATGTACTTCCCAACGACGTTGACGTTCAACCTCTTCCCTCTGCAATAGTTGCTGTTGCAACCATTGATACTCCTGCTGCTGCTGCTGCTGCTGCTGAACCCTGATGGATTGAACATGTTGCTGCTGCTGCTGCACCTGCATGGCATGAAGATACTGAGCATGTGCCTGCTGACCCTGTTGATGCCTCAGCTGCTCTGTCTCATGTTGAAAGTTGGTGACCTGCTGGTATGTGTGGTAATTTGGTGGAGGAGCATGAGATGGCCCAGCATGAGGAGGAGGAGGTGGTGGTGGTGGTGGGTTATTGGTTCTCTGGTTGCGTCTGCGCTGACGACGCCTCTCATGGTCCTGATTAAACCCCTCCAACAATCGAGCACTGTAGTCAATACGCTGAGGAAGGATCTGAGGTGCTGGTGGGGGAACAGCAAAATTCTGATGACCCATAGGTGGCTGTTGATAAGGGGGAAGAAATGGCATCATCATCTGAGGCTGTAGGAAAGGTGGAGCAGGGGGTATGTATTGGTGAACAGGCACAGGAGGATTGGTCTGACATGTATTGTCAATCTCACATACATGTATCAGACATGGACATGACTTACAATCAGAGCAGGGGGGACCTGGACAGAATGATGAGGTTGACGACGGGAGGGAGGAGAACCAAGGACACGTTGGTCATGCTCAGCCTGGCGAGCAGCATCATGGGCAAGCTGTGGTGAAGTAGGGGGGGTGGGCCTGATGGATGAATAAATATACATGCACCATCAGTGAGCCTGAAATTCAGAAGACTTACATGATTGGATGGACACACAAAGTCCCAGCAGACACAGAAGTGTTGGGGGAAAGCACTAAAAATATGTTGAAAGGTGTCATGGGTAAGTGAGATCAGTCAGTGATGGGAAGGATAATTCTCACCAGGGCACCAAGACAAATACCTGTGCAAGAAAGTTCACCAAGGAAAAAAAATTGCAGTCCAAAACCTGACAAAAAAAAAAACATGGTCATGATCACCAGGCCATGTAATGATACTGACATGAGAAGGAAGTGCAAGGGAACACTCACAAAGGCAACCTAACAGAGATCTGTCCAAGAAAAGGTCCAAAAATGCGAAAATTGCAGTCCAAAACCTGAAAAAAAAAACATGGTTATGATCACCAGGCCATGTAATGAAGTGCAAGGGCACACTCACAAAGGCAACCCAACAGAGATCTGTCCAAGAAAAGGTCCAAAAATGCGAAAATTGCAGTCCAAATTCTAAAAAATGCAAAAAAAAAACCTGGTCAAAGTAGCCCAGAAAATGCAATCTATGAGAGGGATGAGAGGGATGGGAAAGGGCACACTCACCAGGGCAATCTGGTGGGGATCTGTCCAATAAAGGACCCAAAAATGCGAAATTTGCAGTCAAAAATCTAAAAAATGCGAAAATAACCTGGTCAAAATGGCCCAGAACATGCATGCAGTTTATGAGGGGGGATGAGAAGGATGGGCAAGGGCACACTCACCAAGGAAACCTGATGGAGATCTGTCCAATAAAGGACCTAAAAATGCGAAAATTGCAGTCCAAAACCTGAATGAGATGCCAAACAAAGGTCAGAGGTGCAGTTAGATGATATAAATGCACTGAGGGACAGTGATAGAAGGGTTGTAGGCTTACCAGGGGCAGAAGGAAGCACTGAAAAGGGCCAAAATTGCGAAGTAGAGGCTGGTATGATCCTTATCAGTGAGTGATATCTCCTGTTAGATTGAACATCTGGCTCAGCAGAGTGCAGGCACTCACAGGTCAAAGAGTACTCAGTATACTGTAGCAGTCCTACCGGCCGGGATATATGGTCAAGGAGGGCTGGGTGGAGGCAGGCAGGCAGGGGGAGGGAATGAGATGCGGAGGGACTCGCTGGCATGCGGTGTGTGGCTGTGCACGGCCCACAGTACTGGTACGAAGCCACGTGGTTTGCGTCGTTCGAAAATGGCAATTCACGTGGCCCTAGCGAAGGCAACGCTCGTACCGAGTTACTCGAACTACCCATCGACTATCGGCGATCACACACTCCCACCCCCCACGACCGTTAAACTTATTGATGTCCTCCAATTGGCACAAGAATCTTCTGTAACTCTTGATAATTGTGCCCAACAAGACTCCAAACAGCTTTTTTCCCCCTCTCCACTTGCTGAACTTCACGACAATGTGATTGCTCCCATATGCTGGCCCTTTCAATGCACAAACCTTTTATCTTCTGATGAGTCACAACACCCATCTTGGGTATCATTGACAGAACTTGAAGAATTCAAATCATCAGATGAAAAGGTCAGCCAACTGCAGCACTGAGGTTATGTGTACTAACTTCCAGTTCAGCATGAAGCATCAAAATCATACATATGCCATGTTGTTCCTCCTCCATGCAGCAGCATGGAGGCTTACCTCCTCTTGGAGACTGCTTGGAGTGATCACCAAATATCTCTCATGCGAAAGGATCTTGCATATGAGATTGTTCATCATAACACCATTGCTTTACAGCTCAACTGTATCATGCTTGAGATGGCAGAGGCAGATTTACTTGCAGCAGATGAGCTTGTTGGTCACATCCAACTGACCATCAGACAGAGTGGCCATTCAGCTGCAGTTGAATATGTGATGCAAGAGTCTTGGCCCCATCACCCTCAAGCTGGTAAGTCTAGCATTTTTTAGCTTCCATTTCTCATGACTCAGTGATACATGTAGATAAACCAGTACCCTCTACCTTCAATGTTGTCTTACATAGATTAGTAGAATATCTATCTGTTCAGTGGTGTGGTGGATATATGTCATATTGTTCTCAATATTGAATTGGCTCAAGACATGGTACTTGGTTAAGGCAAATAAAACAGTACTACTAGTAAGTAACAATATGTCTTTGAGCAACTTGATCCAAGATGCAGTGGGTGTCCAAAGGTCCAGGATCAGTAGCATGCCACTGCCATGCCATCATATAGTAGAACTTCAGGTAGTCCGGTGAACTTGCACTGCACTAATGATTAGTAAGTGAAGTTGAGTCATGGCACCTTTAAGACTCGAAGTTCACACAGACATACTATTTATAGTTGAGTACTCAGAGTCAGGCCAGTGCTGTAAGTACTTGGTGCAAGAAATTTGCAGGTGGTGGTGCAAGGACCTGCTCAGAATGGAAGGCCAGGTACTTAGTATCTTGAATAGTAGTTGGGGACAACCGGAATGACTGTGTAGTTCTGCATCATTGTGCTGATCTGTGCTGGACTGTGCCAAGCTTGGCACTTGGCTAAATGATCCAAAATGCTGGAATCTTGGCTAAGTGAAAGGGTTGGTTTGCTGATGCAGGCATCAACTGGAATACTCCATATGGAAAATTTTCAGGATTTTGGCATAGACTTGGAGCCCATGCTTCAAAACAGCCTGCAAGGGATGACACCCCCCTCACAGGCATTCATTCTTGTACTTGTGGTCCCCCTCCCCTTCTCACTCACACTGCAAGCATTCCTCAGTTTTTTTGCTGAAAACATTTTAAAAGAAGAGAAGAAACTGATACTCTTTAATTTGGGATTTTTTTGCCAAAGTTATTCTAGAAAAATACAATATTTTTATTACCAATTATGCCTCAAAAAATGTTATAGATTCATGTTAAATCTATGCACCCAAAATAATTATGAAGTTTTTTTTCAGAGTGATTTTGAGTATGACATGTATTAAATATTGTAAATAGATTTCCAATATACTTCACCCATTTTTCAACTTAGTCATCAACTTTTTTCTTAGTGAAAAGTTAAAAAAATGAACATTGTATATGTACACAGAGTTTGGAATTATAAATGATGAGTTGTGTACTACTACTCATGGGAAAAACATTCTGTCTTTTTTCTGGTTGAACATGCAATATGCAGCAAAATATATTTGGACAAAGAACTGAAGCAGAGATAATTTTTCACATCAAAACCATGGATAAAACATTAAACATTATTCTGGACAAAATGTTCAGAATATTATTACATCAAAGAGCCCTCAATTGTGACTGATCACACTGTGCTCCCAATGATTTGCTCTGGTATCTAGGATGAAGTGTGCTCTCAATACACATCATTTTCAAGTTTTACAATCAGGGCAACACAATCCAAAGGGTCAAAAATGACACCAGATGCAAGGCCTCAACATAGATTGTCATGCAGCTGAATGTGAAACCTGCAAAAGAGGTACATGGAGGCCCCAAAATGCCTCTTAAACTGCAACCACCACTGTCCCCCATGGGAATCCCAGAAAATCCCTTAAGCACCAATGCTTGTCATCAAGCCCATGCCCCATCTGACTCTTTGACATCAGTAAACAATACCACTCCTTCTAAAGCCTGCTTCACCCCACAGATCTTCCCCAAGCGTGTCCTGTGTCATTCCACCTCCCCCCCTCCTGTCTGGACCTGGATGACTAAGGATGGCCCCAACAAGGGGAAATCCTTCCAGCTCCCAACCACCCCAATAACCTGTGAGAGGAATGCTCCTAAGGCTGTCCAGTGGATTGTAGCAGTATTTCACTCATTCAAAGCTCACCTCAACCATGTGGCCATTGATGCCAAGACAGGCAGAGTGAATCATGCATCAGCAAAACAGACCCCCTCTGTACAGACTTACCCCTGACTGTTTCAGTATACAGATTCCCACACTCAACTTAACATGTAGTCAGCTAATAATTGAATTATATTATTATATTAATTACAATGGTACAGGGACTACATATTTATGCTAAGTGGGCACAGCCTCACAGGGGGCCCACCCCCCTCTGGTGGATCATCAGAGGGAGGGATGACAACAATGATGAGGGGAGACAATGAGGGGAGATGGTGGTGGTAGAGGAAAGAGCTGTGTTGCCAGAGTGAGCAGGTTTATATACACCCCCACAAAAATTTCAATCAGAGTTTGAAATTGCCACAGCACATCAGTGCAGACTTGGAAGTTGAAAAATCTACTATATGGAGTAATCATACAGCCACAATGTCATAATGAAAGTTGTAGCCTATAATTGCAGGACCATGGGAATATGCTTACCTTAGTAGTATCTCCTTTTTTAGGCAAGATATTTGCAAAGTTCTGCCAGAGACCCAGTGTGTCAAAAAATAAAAGTGGCTGTACAGTTATGATGTCATAACAAAAGTTGTAGCCTATGATCACAGGACCATGGGAATATGGTTACCTTAGCAATGTCTCTTTTTTTGGGCAAGATATGGGCAAATTAATGATTACATCTATGGGTCTGTGGGTCTGTGGGTCTGTAGGGTCTGTACTTGCTCTGTGGAACATCTGTACCATCTGTGGGTCTGTGCTGCTCTGTGCCTCTGTACCAAACCTACTGTTTTGCTGATGTGTTGAATTCCAATGGCATATTGAGGTGCTGTGGAAGGAAGAAAGTGAGACACTTTTTTTCAAAAATCTCCCATGCAACCAACTTGCCTGAAAAAGACAATAACCTCCTCTCCATTCTGTAGTTTTCTGACTTGTGTCCACTTCAGTCACCCCCCAAATGAGACCTATTACCTAGGAGGGTTGCAGCAGTGCTCAGGGCCAAGGGTGGTTATGCAAAGTACTAGATATATCCTACTTATTGTCACTTGGATACCCTGCAAAAAAACTGTCTGGATGAGTAGTGGTCAATGTTGAATTAATTGTACTGTATCAAGTCACTTGACCATAACCATATTTGGCATACATGATCACATGACCACTGGCTATCCACCCCTATTTTTTCATGATTTATGGCCAAATGGGGACTGAGTTATAAGCAATTCTTTGAAAAAGTGGCAAACATCCAGACAGTTTTTTGAGTCACTGTATATACCTAATAGGTCTACTGGGGTTGGGAATTCCCAGCCAGTGCTGGTGAATCACCATGCCTGGAGATTCACCAAAGAGAGGGCTGGAGAGATTGCTTTTTGCCATAAATAATATATATATTGGTTGGTATAAAAGAGTGTCTGGGGTCCAAATGAGACTTTCTCCAGCCCAAAATGGACCTCACTGAGGGGAGTATGGAGTATTGTCCAGTGTAAAATAGACCTTATTGTGGACAATATGGGACTTTCTCCAGCCTAAAATGGACCTTGTTGTGGTCAATGTGGGAGTTTCTCCAGCCTAAAATAGGCCTTATTTTGGATTACAGGGTGCTTTCTTCAGCTTGAAATGGACCTCAAGGCAGGTACTAAGGAGCTTTCTCCAGTCTAAAATAGACCTTATTGTACAAAATGTTGGACTTTCTCCAGCTTAAAGCAGACCTTATTGTGGATCACATGGTGCTTTCTCCAGCTTGAAATAGACCTTGTTGTGGACAATGTGGGACTTTCTCCAGCCTAAAATAGACCTTATTGTAGGCAATATGGGTCTTTCTCCAGCCCAAAATAGACCTGGTTAGGGATTGCATGGCACTTTCTCCAGACTAAAAAATATTTTATTGTAGACAATATGGGACTTTCTCCAGCCCCAAATAGACCTTATTGTGGATCACATGGTGCTTTCTCCAGCCTGAAATAGACATCAGCATGGGTGCTAAGGAGCTTTCTATGGCTTAGAATAGACCTTATTATGGCACTTTCTCCAGCTTGAAATGGACCTCAGTGTGGCTGATATGGAGCCTTCTCCAGTGGAAAAAATAAATCTTAATGGGGACCATATGGGACAGTCTCCAGCCTATAATTGACCTTGATGTTGGTATGATGAAAGTACAGAATGGGCCTATCCTTGTGAAATCCTTCCAAATCATTGCTTCAAACTCACTCCGAATACCGACACATCTCCCCCCCCATGAGTCCATGGTCAGTCCCTGATCCAGATGCCACTCTGAATACTGACATCTCCCCCTCTCATGGGTCCATGGTCACCCCCCACTCCAAATCAGTACTGACACACACCCCCTCCAGGGTTCCATGGTCCCCCCCCACTCCAGATACCAACACATGCCCCCCTCCAAGCATCCATGGTTGACTCCTACCCTGAATACTGACACATCTCCCTCCCCATCTGAACAAGTGCATCAGGAAAATTTTAATGAAATGATAATGTTATATAAGGCTTTATCTACCCTGTAAAGCCCTATAAGTTATATCATAATGACATACACATTGGTAATGCTATATATTCTCTGGGAGCCTTGGCAGCATAGGTCAAAAGTAATCATTCAGGTAGAGTGGATCATATGTATCAGAATGTGAACAGTAGATCATATATGTCTTTCATTATCAGACATTACCAGCAGTTGTCATTGACACCACCAACAGCTTAAAATAAAAATTGCTATAGCAACCTTCAATTGAACATATCAATCATGATATTACAAGAAAGCATTTTCATTCAATATCAATCATAATGAGTACCTACTGAGTACACTACAAAGTATGATGAACTACTTAAACCTCCAAAAAAGCGAAAATAAAGCAGAGAAAGACACTTACAGATGACTTCACACAAGGCTACACTTACCTGGATATGAACCCTAAGACTTAGAGTCTTAGAGTGACTCTTGCTCTGAGGTAGAACTCAGAGACAAGAGTGAAGAAGAGAGAGAAGGGGAGAGAGGTTGAGTTTATATAACATGTACTATACAGTCATTACAAAGACATTCCCTCACTTGTGGCTGGGGAAGAGTTGTTGAAATGATCATAAAATGACATAGATGACAAGACTAGATATTGATGATCAAAGTGAAATCAGACTGAAAAGAATATTGTCATTGATATGATGATGATATTATCTGATGAGCAATTATAATGTACTGTCAACTACATAGCATTATTATATATGGCATATCAGCTCTTGTCATCATTATATCATGATGACAAAAGTATGGTAATTCTTATATCAGGCCTATATGGAGTTGACCAGATAGTAAAATGTCTGCCAGGTTATCTAATGCATTATCTGACTATCATCATTATGATTTGTAGATGATCATGCCTTATACACCATTATCCAATTCACATCAGACAGATAACTACTGACCATAATTAACTGGGAATACCAGCACTTCAAACCCCCCCTGATGTGTGACAGCACTCCATGACTTGATTGAATATATATGATCACAGCTTATCTTGCTGGCAAGCATGAATGTGGATATGAAGAGGCAGTGACCAGACAAGCCATGGGTGGTGGGAAACCAGGCCTGAAGTTGACTAGTGCAGTGAATGAGACCAAAGGGTAGATAGAGCTCAGTAGGGTAGAGGGCATAAGCAATAAACTTTGGAGCTTCACCTTTGATCCTGATGTTAAAGGCAGCAATTCCAGGTAATTGAATAGGTGAGTGATGGACCTGGTGCAGAGCAGAGAGGCATGCTCAAGGCTGGTGTGGGGAATCACCAACCTGGTGCAGAGATTTGCCAACTTGAAGGGGAGATTCACCAGAGTTGGATGGACAATTGCCAGCCTGTCATGGAGAACTAGGCCTGGAGTTGACTAGTGCAGTGAATGAGACCAAAGGGTAGGATAGAACTTAGTTGGGTAGAAAGCATAAGTAATCAACTTTCAGAGCTTCACCTTTGATCTGTTAAAGGCAGCAATTCCAGGCAATTGAATAAGTGGGTGATGAACCTGGTGCAAAGCAGAGAGGCATGCTGAAGGCAGGTGTAGAGAATCACCAATCTGGTGCAGAGATTTGCTAACCTGGCATGGATGTTTGCCAGTCTGTCACTTTGGAGATTTGCTGGAGTGGGATGGAGAATCACCAGCATGGATGGTGATTCACCAGTCTGTCATGGTGATTCACCAGAATGGGATGGAGATTTGCCCATGTGCCATGGAGATTCACCAGAGTGGGATGGAGAATCACTGGTCTGTCATTGAGAATCACCAGTATTATAGAAAAGTTCACACAGGACAATAAGTAAATTCACTGTAGCTAATGATTAAATTCACAAAGGCTAACAATTAAATTCATGGAGCATAGTGAATTCTTCACCAAGGCTAATAAATAAATTCATGAAGGCTAATGATTAAATTCATGGAGCATAGTGAATACATTCACTGAGGCTAATAAATAAATTCATGAAGGCTAATGATTGAATTTGTGGAGCATAGTGAGTACATTCACAAAGGCTACTGAATGAATTTGTAAAGGCTAATGATTAAACTCACAGAGAATGAACAGGTAAAAAGTAGCCCACTTGAACCATGTGTAGCAAGTGAAAACATGAAGTATGAAGAACTTGACTGACAGTCAACAAGACCAGTGTCCAAAAAATAATTTATAGGGTATAGTACCTAACTCCACAAAGGAGGCATTCGGTTGGGGTATCATTGGGGTACTGGTCCATACAATAAGTCAGTAAACACCATAGACAGAAATCTAACATACCTTAGTAGCCTGCATAACAGTCAATCATCTGAATCATAGCCATGGCATCACTTACATGGAAGATCCCAATAGACATATCAAACAATGCTATCAGGTGTCAATTAGAGAGTCAAAGCTAGAGCAATGACATACCTATGATGGTTCCTTCCCTGTGGTGGGGACACCTCATTATCACTCTCACTGAATTGATGGTCCCTGTGACATTTGCATGTATGATGATGGGGGTGTGGTGTAGGGGAATGACTATGGGAATGCAGTACATGGGCAGTATACTGTGGTACAGGTGTAGAATACCATGTACAATGATGAGAAACTGACTGAAAATTTCCCCTTACAGGTTGCTGTGGTAACTCATCAGTTGACAATGAAGGTGAGGGATTTGATTGTGGGGGCTGTGGCAACTCCTCCAGTGGGGAGGAGGGAGGGAGGGGTGATGACAATCAATTCCTGGGAGGAAGTAAAGCCCTTGGAAGAGCTCTGACAAATGCCTGAGAATCTGAAAGAATCCAAAGTGGCTTATCACTCATGGTTACAACCAGTGGAATGCTGAACATCTCTGAATCAGCCAGCCCAAACAGCCTCACCTGCTCTGAAATATACTCATCAGATGACTAGCATTATCCAACTGAAGTTGACTCACCAGGTGTCCATTTCTTGAGATGGAACAATGAACGTGGCACTATCATAGGCCCATCTTGATCCTCATCCTCACCCAGAGCCTTGGCATGGTAATCTGCTCCCACCTGTGACAGAAAAGGAACAACAAGAGTGTGGAGCTCATTGGCATTAAGGCACCTGATGTTGAAATCTGGGCCTACAGTGGGGACATGAGCAGGCCAATCCATGATCATATATTGAGTGGCAAAGAGCACATCCAGTACAGTCTTCCATGGAACATTTTTTTGACCACCCACAAGGTTAACTTTGTCTGTGACTGTATTAGCACCAAGCAATTAGTTGAGTTCCAGCTTGGACTTATGAAGCTTATGCATGAATACCACAGGCAAAACACAGTGATTGAAATCATGCCTGGATTCCTGGGGCTTCAGTGCAAGGGCCCAGTCATAGGGCACTTGTGACAGTACTGTGAAGTTGGGCAAAGGGATGGATGCAGCAGCATTGAGGACTTTGTACCTGGAGCAAGAGTGTCAAGACCGGTTCTCTATGGTCTCCAAGGGGGTCCAAGGTCAGGGAGTGATGTTAGGTCAAAAGTCTGGAATGTCAGAGTTTAGTACACAACTTTGTATACTAGACTTGCAGAGTTCCAGAGTCAGAACTATCCAGGGAGTTACTGGAATCGAGTGAGATCGAAGAGTATCTTTGTTGATATTCGAACTGAGGTGTAACAAAGTATGTACAGGACTTTTTATACTACAGAGAATGTTCAAAGGCAATGTCTGGAACATATGGACTACTGGAGAGCAGTGCAGATGACTGAGGGTATTAGTAAGCTATTAGTAAGCTAAGCTGGTAGTCACTGGTCAACCAGAAAGCAAGATGATTAGTCATGAAAGGCTGGAATAGTAACTAAAACCGAAGTGAGGGAAACTATTACTAAACATAGAAACTATAAATGGAACAAAGGGCAAAAAACAAGAATAGGATGGAGTGCCATCATGGAATTGAGTACCAAAGGCCTAGAACTTATCCAATATTATCTGGAGTCTGACCTGGATGGTAGTCATGTGTCATGGATGTGACAAAGAGTTAAGTTGATGACAAACATACAAACCATAAATTCTACTTACTTCACAATGGTAGCCAGGTAGTCTAGTAGCTTAGAAATATCTGTTTGTTTCTCACATGCTAACTGCATGCATATGGGGGAGCCAGCAAAGATGCCCTGTGCTTGACAAGCAGCTTCATCACTTCCACTGTATATGACACATCCAAATATATGGATGCCCTCTACATTGCACCATGTTTGTGTGTATGGAATGAATCAAGTAATGAACAATAATAAGGGGTTACACGTACCACCTGTGTGAAGGAGTCCCTACATGCCATGACTTGGCCAACCATCACCTTGGAACTGGTGTCCTTTGTACCACTGATGCTCTCACTCCAGAACATGTGGATCTCTGCCCATAGTTGAGGATATTCTTCTTCATCCTTGTGTTCTTTGTAGTGTTTTGCTTGGTGACTATAGCACAAGGTGCATGACCAAATAATGTTTATCATATTGCATAACATTATGATAAACAATATTTGAAAGTGGTTAAGAATAATGTCAGAATATTGTTACTGACAATATAGAGTAGTTATGATGAATGGGTCTAGCATGATGTAAGACAATTTCAGGGGACATTATGCTTACATTATTGAAAATACAAATTACAATAGTGTTTGCATAAATGAAAGGTATCATTTAGTATAACTCCTGTTTATTGAATATGGCAACACTGGAGAAATATTGAAAAGCACATCTAAAGTATTGTTCAGGGAATGGTACAAACATTATTTTGATGTTATTATAATGTGGTTGGCAAGATAAGGAGGGAGAGAGTATGGAAAGGTTGTTGGAGGTGGAGGTGATGGAGGTTGCCAGGCAGAGACCAACCCAGATTGAGGATTGGGTTAGGGTTGGGGAGAGGAGGGCAATCTGGATTGAGGATTGCCACTCAGACACCAATCCGGATTGAGGATTGGGGAGAGGAGGGCAATCCGGATTGAGGATTGCCACTCAGACACCAATCCGGATTGAGGATTGGGGAGAGGAGGGCAATCCGGATTGAGGATTGCCACTCAGACACCAATCCGGATTGAGGATTGGGGAGAGGAGGGCAATCCGGATTGAGGATTGCCACTCAGACACCAATCCGGATTGAGGATTGGGGAGAGGAGGGCAATCCGGATTGAGGATTGCCACTCAGACACCAATCCGGATTGCCCTCCTCTCCCCAACCCTAACCCAATCCTCAATCTGGGTTGGTCTCTGCCTGGCAACCTCCATCACCTCCACCTCCAACAACCTTTCCATACTCTCTCCCTCCTTATCTTGCCAACCACATTATAATAACATCAAAATAATGTTTGTACCATTCCCTGAACAATACTTT
Source organism: Pisolithus microcarpus (assembly GCA_024613185.1). Taxonomy (NCBI): domain Eukaryota; kingdom Fungi; phylum Basidiomycota; class Agaricomycetes; order Boletales; family Pisolithaceae; genus Pisolithus; species Pisolithus microcarpus. Next base: position 278,401 of record JANFAI010000057.1, on the reverse strand, counting down.
AGATGTGCTTTTCAATATTTCTCCAGTGTTGCCATATTCAATAAACAGGAGTTATACTAAATGATACCTTTCATTTATGCAAACACTATTGTAATTTGTATTTTCAATAATGTAAGCATAATGTCCCCTGAAATTGTCTTACATCATGCTAGACCCATTCATCATAACTACTCTATATTGTCAGTAACAATATTCTGACATTATTCTTAACCACTTTCAAATATTGTTTATCATAATGTTATGCAGTATGATAAACATTATTTGGTCATGCACCTTGTGTAGTAGTCTGTCATATGCTCTGCAATCACATCAACATCTGGCCAAAACTAGATCCAGGGAGAGACTTACCCCCAGAAGCTTTAGGACTGGCATGCACATACCAAGCCTGGTGCAGATTCCAAACTGATTCTGCCTGGGTTGCCTTTGATGTGAGACCAGCAGCAGTCATGATTGATACAAGGGTTTTGCCATATTTATTGGCAATAGCTTGGGCTTCCTGCATAGTGCACATTCCAAGGGCTTGTGCTTGGCATATAGCCTCCATGGGAGCCTACCACATTTCAAATTTACCAAGCTCTCCTCTGGTCTGTTGTCATTGTCAGAATCAGCACCCCCATCCTCTGAAGAGGGAAATTCAAGGGGAGGAGTCGAAGAGTGATAATCAATGTCATAATTTCTGCTGTGAATTTCTCTCTTGGCTTGCTTGAGTCTGACAGACCACCCCTTGTCTCCAGACCAGTCACTGCATTTGTCAGAGCTTTCCACTAAAACAGGAATGTAAGTTGCGCAAATAAGGTTACTCTGATTGAATATTACCTGTTGAGCCCTCACAGTGCTGAGGCTGCATCACATCCTTGACTACCCATTCCTTGGTTTCACTATCCATGTCTGCATGGGGAGATGCAGATTCATCCACAGAGAGGACTATAGCTTCCCTTGTTGTCATCTGCCTCAACTACTTGATTGTCATATGATCAGGCATTGCCATCAGGTCCTTCAGTATGTCTGATTCCATCCACATGACATAAATGCACTCAACTGTTGTATTAGCACCTGACCCACCCTTTGTTTGTTCCCCCCTCAATAGCTCATTACCACTGTCCTCTGGGTACAAAGGCCCTTTACCTCCCTGCTCCTCCACCTGTTTTTGTCCATCCCAGCCACCAATGTCTCACTCAAGAAGCTGGTGCCATGCCACACTGTCCTCAACCCCCTACTTGCAAGCTTGATGTATTTAATATCATGAATGACATTCAACTCAATGAGGAAGTAAATTTGTCTTCTCTGGGCAGTTCACAGAAGTGACACAACCAATGGTGGCAGTGGTCCAAAGATATTATTCCAGCACTAGTTAAACCATACATGGAGTATCTTGAGGTGTCCCAATCTTTGTGTGTTGTAGTTGATGCCCAGGTCAACAGCATGAGTCAATGTCATTACTGTGTAGTGCATTGACTCCATGTATGCTGTCTTTTCTTTCACTGTATGTGAAGCTGTTGCCATTCTACATCATGCTTATGTATATTAGGTTTGGAGGAGCTCAAGATTACTTATTGTGCATGCACTCCAGCCCCTGTACACCTCATGAAATGTGGTTTATTTGCTTGTTCCCCTGTTGCACCCACTCTGGCAGTTAATCTCTGCCTGATGGAGTTCATGAAGACACTCTTCATGCAGTTTATGCCTAATACAACAGCATGGTGTGAAGCATTTGAATGTTTCCTAGATGCTCAAGGCTACAAGCTTCAGTCAAAGGTATGTGTTCTTTTGTTCCCACATTATTGGTTTGTCCTAGCATGCTCTATCCCCTTATGATCCTATTCTTCCTGTACAATATGCCCTGTTGCATCTGTGTAAATATAATTATTTCATACCTTTCCCCTTTAGACAGCACTGTTTGTGAAAGTGTCCTTCAATATGTTTTAGGGACATGCCTGCATATTTCTTTGTGTTGGTAAACTTAGATGCTTACAATATAACCAGGACAATCTTCAATGGTGCTTCAGATGCATACCATTGGTATACTGTGTTGACAATACACACAGAGGATCATATTACTACCCTGGTCCACTCTTTCTCCCCAAGCTCTGTATGACAAGAATCTACTCAGCCAAGTAACTACCTTTGTACCAGATGTCCCCTTTGTTTTGGAGGCAACTTGCAGAGGGCTAAAACTGATCCAGATAAGTGAGTGAATGAAAAGCTTGATTGTTACAGCCATTTTCAGAGCTTTGTGGAAAGTGCACCATGATTTTTCAGTCACTGGAAACAGCCAGGTAGGACCCTGTGAGCACCTCAGTGTGAAAAATTTGACACAGTTTCCTTTGGTTAGGCTTGCCCATATTTTCCCATCTGCCATGTGTCACCCTCTCCCACTCATCATAGTGGTGAGTTGGAGCAGCAATACACCTTCACAGTTGCTCTCACAGTCTATTCAAACCTCAAGTCAAAGACAAAGGGCAAAGCCTCTATGTCAAAGGAAGTCAAATCCATGAAAATGGAGGGCTTTCCTTTCCTCTCAAGGATGACAACTACCTTGGTTTCCTACAGGCTGTACTTGACAAGCATGGGCAAGATCACTACAAGGTCTCAGAGAAGAAACATTATCGATTCAAGTATGGACCTCCCAAGACCAAAGGGTAAATATTCTTGTCACCATCACAGCATATCACTGATATCTTCATAGTCAACATGTTGGGGATGCGATGGACATTGATAATGAGCCTGATTATCAGGAGATGGTTGGTAAGGTCTCTAGTATCCAACCTGGCACAACCAAGATTTTTGTTGACATGAAACAAGTCAAAAGACATCCAGCAGGTGAATCCAGAGATGAGAGCAGTGAATCATCTAATGTTGCTGACCATCCAGTATGTATTCCACTCCATTCCAGACTTCTCACCCACTACTACATCCTTAGAAACCCTCATCTTGTGGAGGTGCCAATCTGGAATCATGCCTTGCATAGTGGTGCATCAAACTTCAATGATTGCACAAGAATGAGTGTGATGAAGGTTGGACTTACATCAGATCGATGGGCCTGGTGCCATTGACCCCAGCAATGATTTTGGATTGGTGTCATGCACTGGTAGGTGCAATTTTTTTCTCATCTTTACTGGTTCTAACTGGCCTGCCAGAGGAGGGTCAGGCAACATTAGACACCCCTCCCAACATAGAGTCTTTCAACATGATGGACAAAGTGACATATCTGCATCCCACTCACAAAGTGCAAGCCATCACATACCCCCTTCCCACAACCCCAAGTGTTGATATCAACTCACCCACATCAGTCCTCCTCCTTTGGACCCTCATGAAGTCTGGCATGCTCCCTTCTCCCACATCTGTCACTCCCCACATTGGTGTAAAGTCAGAAATGAAAGAGAGTGAGGGGAGAAGCCTAAGGAGGTCTCCCATTGGATTTTCAGGTCAGTTTGACCCTAGGGGGCCTGGTAGTGCCTGGTAGAGTGTCAAAGAGTGTAGTAGAAGTCTGAAAATGTACCCAAAAGTCCCAAAAGAAAGTGAGATTTTGTCTAATGAGTGTCTGGCAAAGGGGAAATAATATTCTGAGTCCCTTGGGCTCAGAATTCTGTCTTTTTGTCTCTAGTAAGGCATCTGTTATTATTTTAGCTGAGTACAATGTACTGTAGGTGCGATTGTGGCTTACATAAGCAACAACTCGTCCAAATAGCAAGTAAAAGGTAGAATAAAAACATAAAAACAAAACTGTAAGTAAAACAGTGAAATAAAATAAATTACCTGTTCTTTGTGGTGATCTTCACCTCTTATGTTCACTTCCTCTCTTCTAAATGGTCTCTTACTTACTACCATTCAATTCCCCATCTCATTTGCTACTTACTACTTCTTTTCCCAGCCTTCTGGGCCTATTCCTAGTGTTGTGGCACATTAGCCACTCTTTGTTTACTGTTGTTTACCTTGAAGCACACTTAGTGTAGCTGAGTCCAGTGTTGATACCCTTGGTTACTCACACCAGACTCTAGGTACTGTGTACCATCATGTCTCTGTTCAATCTATGGTTACTCACACTGGACTCTAGTCTGGTACATTCCCAAGCTCCCTAGAGCTATAGGAGTCAATTAGGTGCCCCTTGGTCACCCCTAGCCTTCACTGTTGATAACATTACCTAGTAGGGCACTTCAGGTAACCCTTTTTTGTAGGCATTTTGGCTGAATAGTTTCTCCAAAACATTCAAGCTATATGCCCCTCAGACCAAGGTCATCCCAGGGACATCTGCCAATGCCCCATGGGAAATCATGATTCTAGCCTGGGATGGGTGGGATTTCCCATGTTCCCAGCCATGGGATTTTCATTTAAATGAAATTGTTTGGGCATCCCATGATTGCCTTAGGTGTCTGGGGTCTCTCATTCAAAAAGTGCAGCAATATTTGCATCAGCATTCTTTCTCCTAAGGAATGTAAAGCTATGATGATTTACCAATATCACAGGCTTATGAAAGATGCAAAACTGTCACATAGCAATGTTGTTGAAACCTCTTTCCACATTCATCCTCACCACCTACATAAACACATCATGTCCCATAATACAGCTAGCCATTTGATTGGAATTAAAGAGTGAATGTGGAAAAATATGAGGATCTGGCTTCTCCCATGTTACTGTCAATTCAGAAGAGAGAAGCTGGGATTCAATTTCAACACAGCAACCCAACTTAGACATGTACTGTACATCAGCAGAGTTACAGGGAGTTTACTTGTCTGAGTTGTCTGAGCTCATCTGCAGAACCTTATTTCAATTCATTTACATACCCCATGCTATATGCATTACCAAAAATCACTAATTAATATTGTTGTTGTCCATAATCCAGTGTTTTACATGACTGTGAACACCATGCAGATTGGAGCCTCCCTGGATGCTATGGCACCTGCAAAGAGCTATATTGTTTGGTACAGAAACACTGTGTTGTTTTGCAAATGCAGTTCTTTCTGGTTTGTTACCAGATCAAAGAATCCAACTACAGCTCTGACAATGAAGGAAAACTTGCCAACTGGAACCAACCTGTCAAGATTAGATAGTATGCACTACCCCATATTCAACCATGACAATCAGCTTTCCCCCTGGACACATGATAACATTGTATATACACCAGACTCACAATTCTGAAGAGTTATAATGGGACAACCCACTGAGCTACCCAGGGACAAATGGGATGGCCCATGGCAGCCTAAGGACTAAGATGGGACATCCCACCAACCAAACAAAGGGCACATGGGATGTCCCACAACAGCCTAAGGGGCTATGATGGGACATCCCACCAACTGAACAAAGGGCACATGGGATGGCCCATGGCAGCCTAAGGGCTAAGATGGGACATCCCATTGACCCACCCAGAGGCACATGGGATGTCCCATGACAGCCTAAGGGCTATGATGGGACATCCCACCAACCAAACAAAGGGCACATGGGATGTCCCACAACAGAGGCTATAATGGGACATCCCACTGACCCACCCAGAGGCATGTGGGACCTCCCACAACAGCCTAAGAGGCTATGATGGGACATCCCACCAACCAAACAAAGGGCACATGGGATGTCCCACAACAGCCTAAGAGGCTATGATGGGACATCCCACCAGCCAAACAAAGGGCACATAGGATGTCCCACAACAGCCTAAGGGGCTATGATGGGACATCCCACTGACCCACCCAGAGCCACATGGGATGTCCCATGACAGCCTAAGAGGCTATGATGGGACACCCCACTGACCCACTGTAATGGCACATGGACCCCCAACAGCCTATGGACTGTACCCACATCTTTGCCACTAATATATCTCTACAATATGTGAGGCAAAGGACAAAGCAGTATTCATAGTGTGCTTTTACATGTGGTAGACCCTCATAATACACCTCAACATCTGGCTTTCTGACCAAACTCATCCAGCACTCACACAATTGCAGGAATAGGAGACAACTTAATGATATGTGCTTCAGTCATCACCCCATTATGAGAGGACATACTTGAATTTCAGGAGAAATAAGTACAAAAAAGAGATGAGAATTGATTAGTAGTCTTCTTCTACATAATCACCCAAGATCTCATCCTTGTACTGCAATATATTACCCCTGTTACCCCAGTTCTGTGGGGTGGGCTGTGACATGTGGTAGTAATCATCGATATACTGACCATCATGGTAATCATGAGGGTCAGTGCAGGGTGGCATGTGGTGATAGAATTGATGGGGTGGAGGGAAGTGAGGTCTGACATTTTGATGGGGAGGCATTGCCTAGTAAAAAGCTCAGTTAACCGGGAAGGGTTTAATGGATATTCACATTACATTGTAGGGTTCGTTGGATGGGCCCGGCTCGTTATAGTCAGCATGTTGATGGCAAAGATCCTACATATTGTGATTTAAGTCTCACTATGAAAGAGTAGGGAACTAGGTAATCACCTCATAGCGCCAAGGCAGGGGCTGGGATGAACCATGCTCTCGTGTATTCTCATGGTTTGGTACATCACGACGCAAGTCCTTAAAAATTGCCCATCAGCCATAGTACCAACCATATAAAAGGTAAACCTTACCCCATACCACAGAGCCAGGTGATGGGTCTGACGAGTAAAGTCCTCTTCCTGGCATTGTGAGTTCCCCTCTCAGTGGCAGCTCTCATCCTAGGTTGACATTATTTACATGATCTGTAAATTACAATTAAGGGTACCATACTCTGTGGCCTCCCTGAATAGGGCGAGCATTCCTTTGAGACATTTCCTGATCCTGAGTGTGTGCAGCCTAGGAATTGTCAGCAGTGATGCAGATAATAAATTAACATGCACACCATAGTGTCATCATTTGACGCTTCTGCACGAGGTCACTTGCAAGAGGGAAAAGGCAATTGGTGCTGTTGCAGAGGGTCCACTCGTCCTTCGTGCCTGGTATCCTCTCCTTCATGAGTCTTCTTCTGCCATGACAGGTCATCAGAGACTTTGCACAAAACCACACCATCAGCTGCCTTGATGAGTGGAATTTCACCCTTCAGATTGGGTGATTCCGACATCTTGATAACATCTGTAGTGAAATTAGTACATAATTGGACAAAAAGAGACAAAGTGCACCCTGGTTCCAAGGTCTGATCTCAATTTCTGGAACACCATCCAGACTATCCTGTTCCTCATCATCATCACTTGGTCCATCATACATCGCACCCAGCTTCTGGCAAAGGGAAGGTACCACAAGTTTCCTGAGGGGATCACCCTTGAGCTTCTTGTACTCGAATCCAGGGCCTGGTGGAGACACCCCATGGGGCCAGTTGAGGATAATAAGATAATTTTTCATCATAAACTCAAGTAGGCACTGCCAAGCAATTTTCTGAGGATTGCCAACTTCAATCCCCTGTGTCACTGTAGTAGAACAATCAGAATAAACACATTGTCAACAGCTGTAACACCTACCACATAGATCTTTGAGAGCTGCCATTAACTTCTCCTTCATCATGCTTCCAAATACTCTGCAGTTCCGGTCTCTCGGTATCTCCCACATGTGACAGCACAATTCCCATGAAGAATCAGTGCCTCTGGCAGAACTCATGCCAGGTAACCCAGCCTCTGGACTGCCCCCATCCCTGAGGTATCTGCACAGAGTAATGAGCCAGAGTACATTATGAGCAACAGACCTTACTTGAATACAGAAGTGTACTTGTCCATTTGTGCACAGACATCAACAGCATGCTGATTGATGAAGTTCCTTACCATGTCAGAACCTCCAAAGATACCAGAAGTCTGACATCCTGCAGGGTCCTGTCCAACATACATGACCACACCAGCGATCTCAATTTCTTCGAGATTGGACCATGCTTTGGCCTGTTGAACAGTGAGACTTGATCCCCAGCAACTTACTACCACATACCAGTCCAGAGAACTGCATTTTCGCATTCTGCACTCTGGCTGTGATGGACTTGACTGATTTGCTGGTGGGCACTGTGGAGGAATTCTCGCTCCACTCATAGACATGCTTCAACTTCTCCCTCCTTGCTGCAGTGTCATCCTTCGGGATGTCTTGGATCAAAGATTTGTACTCTTTTGTAATTATATCATTAATTGTATCTCTCTTGGCTAGTGAGGATCTTAAACACTTGCATGTCAACAAAGAGAAGGGGTTACTTACCACCATCTGGTTTCGGTTGTGTAGCCCAATACCACGAGCGGAAGAGGTTGGCCTCATTAAGTTTCGTGTGGGAGGGCTTCATGCCAAACCCAGCTGCAACAAGGATGTCACACATAGACCTGCCATGGCATTGCCGGAGTTCCTCTGCTTCCTTCTTCACCTTGCTTGCGAAGTCACAGATATCATCAAGAGCTGCACATGACATCACACCAGGCTTCTTGGATTTTCAAGGAGGGGTTTCATAGTCACTGCCTGCCACATCAGCATCAGCAATGTTTATAACCCTACCTTTGCCCTTGCCACTAGTCCAGGTAGATTTGTGGACAGATGGTAACTCATCCTCGACATCACTGGAATCACTAGGCTGGAATGGAGGGGGCGAAGAGGATGGAAGCGAAGAGTTATTATCATCCCCATCTGGAATTAGTACATCAATACAATGAACACAGATATTAGATATATTCGAGGACCAGGAAGGACAGGAAGACAACAAGGAAGCTTGAATGATGGAAGAGTTGAAGGTACAATTAAAAATTCACATGCATCTTCAAAGCTCCTAGCTTCGAATGATTGTCAGGCACCAAGCCCACAACTGCATGAGAGAGGGGTGCCAAACCCCAGATTCAACCCACATGAACAGTTTCTGGGAGTGGAATGAGAGAACAAGGTGTACTGAGGGAAAATGCTCACCATCTGGCTGGTCATCACTCCCACTGTCACCAGCACACCCCTCATCCCCCTCAACCTCAACCTCACTCCTACCTGAGCTCTTCTTGGGTGTACTCATCTCAGCATCTTCCTGTATATGATTTTCTTTTGGTGGGAGGGGGGAAGGGGTCGAAGCTAAAGATGTACAAGGTGTAAGCGACCTTCTTCTGTCCCTATAGCCGAACATGTGTTCTTCCCAACCTTCTGGTGGTTCAGCTGCAGGCCACAGTTTAACACATCTGGCCTACAAAGAAAAGACAAAGTTTCAATATGTTGAGCAAGAACATAAAACAGGCACACCTCCCTGGGAGGGCAAGCAAGTGCCATATCATGGGGAGTTGAAACTTGCTGTGGTGTAGGGATCTTCCAATTTCGCAGGACTCGAGTGTGTAAATTGGTGGGATTGATGGTGGAGTTGGTGGGATTGATGGTGGAGTTGGTGGGATTGATGGTGGAGTTGGTAGTCTTTGCAGTGCAAGGCATGGGGGATTGATGAGGGCTGCAAGATGAGAGTTGATAGGGAAAGAAAGGGCACCAGAATCCGCATTTATCTGGCTGCCAAGCTTTATCTGAAGTAAAGACATGATCGCGTGATGTGGTCATGTGTACACAAGGAAGGAAAGAGAATTACAAAGATATGAAAAAAAACCGATGGAAGGGGAATTCAGGGAAGATCAGATATGGGGAAACCCAATGACATAAATGAAATAAATAAGAACCATGGATGTGATACACATACCCAAAGATAGCACAGCATGAGATGAAGTAAGGAGTCACCTACCTATATGGTCGGGAGGAGTATGTACCAGTTGGTCAAGACACGGAGTTTTTCTAATACCCCCATTAGTTCATCTCAAAAAATCCACAACATTGAAAATCTTTTGTAGGGAAAATAGTACAAGAGATGATAAATTTCATAGGGACACTGTGAAAATTAATCCTCCAGGAGTATAGAAACACTCGTCAGAGAAGGACAGAACTGCCATCTGAAAGTCTGGGCATCCATGGATGAGGATAGTAGGTGGAACATGATCAGGTGGTGTTAGATGGATTGATACTGGAGGAGTGGGACACTCCATAAAAACAGGGAAAGAGAGGGAAGGTTTGGCTAAGGCTTCGCATTCGACATGAGACAGTGATAATGTCAGTGAGGAGGGAAATGGGGGAACAGTGTCACATTCCAGGTGGGCTGTATTGCAATAAGTGAGAAAATAGAGCTCACTAAGGGTTGCTTGCCTTCAGTCCAAGATCATGCTAATAACATGGAGGCCAGTGTTGCAGCGTCTGCTGTCATCAATTCGAGATTTGCAATTAGACTGATGAGAGCTCCTGGGCCAGGTTGGGTTAGTAATCAGGATTTCAAGCTTCCATGAATAACAAAACATACTGAGGTTGATCGAGCTGACTGGGTCATTGCATGTAGTGGATGGTAAAGCTTCTCTTGACATGGTGGGACGGAGAAGGGAAAGTGGGAAAGGACAAATGGATGGCAGTTACAATGCTGTGTACTGTGGGTAGGTCAGCAGATCATCCACTGAAGGGGGAGTCCTTCTTCTTCCCCATTCATTAGTAACCCATAACTCACTGTGGAGTCTGCTCAAGTGAATTGTGCAAAGCCAGTGCAAACTCCAAGAGAGTGGAAGTGCATCTCGACAAGCAGAAACGATGATATGATGGGTGTGAGAGCTAGGGAGAATGATTCACTGAGCATATAACACCAGCCAGTTGGAACGTACGAGATATAATAGTTATGAACACAAAGTGTAGAACAAGTATGAGGCTGCCAAGGACAACTACTGATCTTCAACACCCCAAGTTGTGCTAGCAATGCATAGCACCTCCACTAGGTGGAGTCTCATCCACATGATCGATAGTCAGAACCATACCAAGATACTCCTGAAGGCTCCAAGCCTGCAAAGAGCATCGGATGTCAGAGGGCACCAAACCCCAGACACTTGGTAGAGGAACACACCAAATGTCCCCCTGGCAGAACCATACCTGATGGCACAAACTGGAGAAAGGATTGGGCAGATGAAACGTTGCAACGGTGGAATTAGAACTAAGGTGGAGGATTCATCAGGTGTATAATAGCAACAATCTAAAAGTAGAACTTACCAGTTGTGGTACCAAGGTACACAAAGTCAGGGGAAACTACGAAGTCGCTATGGACCACCATCAATCTTCAACGTCCCGAGTTGCATTGCAGAAGTAGCACCTCCATCAGATAGTCTCATCCACATGGTTGGCAATGGGATCAATACCAATAATCCATTGAAGGCTCCAAGCCTTCAAGGATCGTCAGAGGGCACCAAGCTCCTGACACTTGGTAGGGAACACTCCAAACATTCACCTGGCAAAATGATGTACAGTGCGAGCAAGAACTTAATGTGGTGAACATGAGTCATTCAGTATACTGACATATTTGTTTGTCTTGCACTATTTGTTCATCGCATGTTGGTGACACATGTCATATGTCACTATTCAATTCAATTCCGGCTTCTATCAATTAGGTGGTTAATGCATAACCAGACTTCAAAGTCAAACCTAACTACTAGCATAAGTATATTTAGGCACTGTCTGTAAATGTCCTACATTCCATGCAACACAATGATAAGACAAATACCTGCTGGAGCATTAGTATAACTATGATCCCAATCATCCTTGTAAGCTTAATGATGGAGTGAGGGATCCTTTTGAATCAGTGCAGCTGGTTTGGGTCAATTCTTGCTCTCAGTAAGAGCAAGAAGTAGTATGCATGTCATGCGAGCCTATGTATACTAGCAGGCACTGCATTCCTTTCTGCTGACAATCTAGATCTAAGGTGGTCTGACAGGTCTCGGTGTAAACTTGCCAATTAGAAGCCGTAAGTCACTGTATTATCCTCCAGAGTCCATGGTGCCTTGTTGCTATTAGTGGCTGGATCGCATGTGACATGAATATGCGGTCCCCTGAACATTGAACACTTGAATGTTGACCAATGAAACTCCATTGCCACCTCATAGTAATTTCATTTTTGCATACAGGTTCTTTTGAAAATCATGAGTACTTCATTATTTTTGTAACATCTTTCTCTCCACATCATCTGTGGCATGTGCAGAGGGGGATGTTTGGTGCATTCCTCCACCATGGCTCAGGGGTTTGGTGCCCTTTGAGTGCACAGATAGGTTTGGTGCCTATCTGTGTAGCTTTGGTGTGCTTTGTGGTATCAGTCATGCAGATGGGACCCATTTGTGGGCACTTCTTAAGCACAGCTCAGGGCATTGAAGACTTGTTACTTGAACATCTGTACATCCTGACCAGTGATTTATGCTGGTGAATCCTTCATATCATGACCAGTGGGTGACATAAATCACATTCATTCAACTCATATTGACCCATGCAGAGGAATGTTCCCCTCAGCTGTAACAATCTCTCTTGACTCTTGTTCACCACTGTCTTATTAATCTCATTCATGCTCGAAATCCATAATCTCACTTACATGTGTTATCATGGATCCTAATTATTCTCGTTCATGCAGATCAATGCTAACTAAATCATTATAGATTACATCTTTTGATTCGTTTACAGGATCGGTATGTCTCAACAAGCACAAGGATCTATGTCAGGTACCTACTCCAGTGATGGTCAGTCTGTTTACTCCCCAATCTAACTCAGTGTTTAGTATTCATTTTTCTTGCTTTCTTAGAGAGTATTGGTTCATTCGATGCACACATCCTTGCCAAGTATCAGGACTGTTGGGTCATGTCACCTAACTCTCTCTATGTTCCAGAACCATTTGTCTTTGAGGCAAGGTTGATGGAGCCTTTGCACAATGGAAGATTCAGGCACATTGACTGCTTCCAATGGCCTCAGTTGTACTCCGAACGATATATGTGGAGTGGCTGTATCCCTTGGAAGGTAGCCTACCAAGCCCACTCAACATGGAGATGGTTATGGTGGGACATAATGAATATGCCCGAGAATTTCATCATGGAGAGAGGATCGATGTTCAGAGTTGGCCAAGTCCATCCAGACAGGTGGAAGCAACTTGAGATTGTATGTAACCAACTGGACAAATGCACACAATGTTGGATCCAGAAGAACCCCCACTACTATGGACCTGTGAATGTAACAGGGTGGATGTGGTTGTGTTGGCAGGCTCTCATGCATCTTAAGGTATGGTATTTTTCACCTCAGCTAATTTATTGATTGAAACTGTCCCCAGCAACTTCCATTCACATTCCATGACACTGTCTTGATCGTCATGCTTTTCCAGTGCCTAGGTCTAGATGTTTTTGGCATGCTTGAGTACCTGGAACCCACAATGCCCCCCACTAGCCCACTTATGGATGCTGTTGATTGCTGGATGGGCGCTATTATGACTGATCCAGAAATCTGCCAGCAGCTTTTTGATTCACATATACCTGTCTGGTTGGTGTGGAAGCCAAACATGGTCCCTGCAGATCTAAAGGTACTTAGGTCTGTCGAGATTACTTTCCCAGAAGGCATCATCACCAAGCCAGAGGTTTTTGAGGTTGGGCAGACACTAAAGTGGGCCGGTGGGAGCTAGCTGCCTGGCGATCTCTGCCACCAGCAAACTTGACAAAGCCCTGTGATAGGACTGGAACAGTTTGCTGCCCCCCCTTGGCTGGATCCATGTGCAGTGACTCCTGGTGAAAATTTTGTTGCTGCCCATCCCGATGCTATGCCTTTGACTTCTACAAGCTCAAGGACAACAAACCCAGCCACTGCACTTTCCAATGCTCAGAGTTCAGGTAGTGGCATTATCAGCACAGAGAGGACAAAGCAACATGGTGGACCCTGTAGGTTTTTTTGTGACAATGCTCTTTCAGTACAGATAATCTTTTGCTCAGATCCCTCAGCAGTTTCAAAACAAAGAATGAAGGCCATGGTCACTCCAAATGCCGAGCTGTGGCAGGATGTTGATGATCCCGCTATTCCCCCTTCAATGTATGTGTGGCACACTGCTTTACAAAATGTCATCAAGGATCTGAAGAGGGTTGGTCCCAATGCACCAAAAATATCTTATTTTTCCCTCACCCAGCTCTTTTCATGAGGGGTGATTCCTCTGAGCACAGGTTGAGGTACCTTCAAAATTGGCTGGGGTCTCAGGCAGTGAAGAGATGGAAGATAGAGAGTCTGGGGATGAGCTAGGGTGATCTGAGGGAGAAAGAACTTCCAAAGGGGCTTCTATAGCCTGGAGAGAAATGCTGTCTGAGGTCATCTAGGGCTGTCTGAGACTGTCTAGACAAAGAAGAAGACCACATGCAGCCTTCTCAAACTCAAACTCAAACTCAAAACTCTTGGAACTCAACTTGTTACTTGTTGTTAGAAAGGTAAGTACAGTCGACTCCCTCCTAATGAATACCAGGTATACCCCATACTCCCTCAATACCCATACCTTTTTCTATTTCCCAAGTTGGTTTGCAGGAAATTCGTAACTATAACCCATACCCCATACCCCATACTTGTTTTCACCTAATTATGGGTTATGAGAGTGATGGATAGTACCGAAATGCTATCAGAATAGGGAAAAAAACTTATATAAGCATGATTTTCTAGACTTTCCATAGCTCCGAGGACAGTAAACATCAACATGAAACCGGTTGATGTACTACAAAAGGGCTTAGCAATGCTTCGAAATCAAATATGCAGTCAGAAGGCAACACTCGAGGCTAATCTGAAAGCCAATAAATGCATATCAGAGGCCGATGAGGAGTGGCTGGACAATGCTGGGAATCTTGTGGACAAAGAATGTGTGGTTGAAAAGTTGGACAATCATCTGACTATGACAGAGGTCTTGGGAGGTTAAGTCAGTGGGAGAAGTCTGTTGTACAAAAGCTTGTGCAACTTGGTGGGGCTGGTGAAAAGAATAGTGCACCTTCAAAGAAACGCAAGTGTATGGTTTTTACATTTTCAGTTGATTTACACAGAGTACTGAGCTATCATAATTTTATACAGGTCCAGTGGAGCCTGCAAATGTGTCTGGAAACCAGAAAAAATCCAAATCGGCAGTAGAATTTAAGCAAAAAGAAAATGCTACTCTTGCCCAATGTATTGAAATTCTGGATTGGCACCATGCCAATGGTAAAAACCAGATGAAGACTGCCAAGCATTTCAATGCAATTTATCCAAGCCTTCAGCTCAAACAGCCAAGAATATCTGCCTGGTGCAAATACAAGGAAACATGGCAAGCTGAGTATGAGAACAGTGCAGGTACAGGACGTTCAGCAAAATGAGTTTGCCAAACACAGCATCCTGAGGTAACAGAGATGTTGGATCTTTGGATCTCAAAGGCCATGGCAGACAAGCTTCTTCTTACCGGTGATGTTATCCATCAGAAGTGGAGGCAATTCACAGACCTTGTTGGTGTGCCTGATGACGAGCAGCTCAAGTTGAGTGAGGGGTGGCTGAGCTGGTACAAGGCACAGGCTGGCCTAAAGGAGATAAAGCGCCATGGAGAAGCAGCTTCAGCAGCTTCGGAGACTGTTGACAGGGAGCAACAGCACATCCAAGGGCTTATTACAAAGTATGGCTATCAGCCATGTGATATCTTTAATGCAGATGAGTCCTCATTATTTTATGTGTGAGTTTTCATATATTTTTGACTTGTAGCTGATCTAAGGTAATTTCGCAACAGTATGCCTCCTGACCAGGGCCTCTCCAACAAGCAAGGGTCAGGAGTAAAAGGGAAGAAGCTCAGGTTGACGTACCTATTCGTGGCAAATGCAGATGGCTCAAAGAAATTGCGACCCCTTGTTATTGGGAAAGCTCACAAGCCTCAGGCATTCAGGAACAAGACTGGCACAGATCTTGGGTTTTACTACCAAAACAATGCCAAAGCATGGATGACAGGCACTCTTTGTCAGGAATGGTTGTCCAATTGGGATCAGGAACTTTGGCATGAGGGCTGAAAGATCCTTCTTTTCCATGATAACTTTGCAGGACACATCATCCCAGGCTCACTCTCCAACATCCGTGTCAAAAACTTTGAGCCAAATCTTACTGCACATGTGCAGCCAAATGACCAGGGTGTCATCCATTGCTTCAAGGCCAAGTATCGTTCAAAATATGTTCACTATGCTATTGATCTCTATGATTCTGGCATAACTCTGGCTGAAATTTACAACATCAATCAACTCGAAGCCATGCAGCTTGCTGATGAAGCATGGAATGAGGTTGACACCACTACGATTCAAAACTGTTGGCAAAAAGCTGGCATCTTGCCCAACATGGACTCACCACCTCGTACCCAACCATCTCTCCCCATCTCGTCTCTCGTTCATGCAATGGAAACCTGTGATGATCCTATCACACAAGCAGATAGCCTCATTCAGAATGTGTTGGATGACTTGGAGGCAACTGGAGTTCTCCAGCCTTCGAACTGAATGGACACTGCAGAATTTTTAGACCCAGACATTGAGGCACATGACCTCTTTGAGGCAACAGACGATGACATCTATGAAGCCATGATGGAAGCAAAGGGTGTGTGGGATGGCTCATTGGATGTTGACAAAGATGACGAGAGCGCTGGCATGGCACCCAAACTGATTCCCACTCGGAGCGAAGCACTTCAGGCAGTGTTGACATTGCGGAAATATGTCAGAGTTATTGATGAGCCATATGCACACAAACTCGGGTCCATGTTGGGCTCATTCAGATGGAGGACACGAGCCATGGAGACTGAGGGCAAAAAAGACAGTAAAATAACTGACTACTTTAGTCGTAAGTGATAGTAGTCACCTTGTTTCCATTTTGTCCCTATACTACCCATCTCTCGGGCACCCCATACACCCTCATAATGCATACCCCACGGCATGTCCCAAGATGTATGTGTTAGGAGGGAGTCGACTGTACATGCTGGGTAATAAAAATGGCTGACTAAGCAATAAAACCTCGCACTAAAGTAATAAACATATAATAACTGGAAAAGCAAGTTAAAATATGAGAAACAAAGAATAAAAATAAAATCCCCTGGTAGGGAAAAACCATTCCCTACATCCACAGGTCACTTGAGAATTCAACCGTCCTCGGTTGCGAACCGACAGCACGAGCTCGAAGGCGCCAACAGGCGGAGGTGGCAGACGAAGATGCCGAAGGACAATGGTTGTGCGAAACGTCATGAAACTCGAGGAACCAGTGAAGGGGAGTGTAGAGAAGACGTAGGAAAAGGAACTGAATGGATACGCGCACTCGGTGACAAGATATTCGCCAAACTGCCGGAATGCGCCCTCGTCCACGAAATTGGGGATATCTCCACATCTGTAGTGCCAGTCACCACCTAACACACATCACCTGAAAGCCTTCATCGAGTAGTACCTCGTCCTCGAAAAGCGAGAGGTTCGGCCACGAACTGAGGGAGATATGGCGTATGCGACGTCACTGCATAGTAGGGGGATGGGGAGAGGGGAAGGTCGCCGAACAATAACCTCTGGTGCAATCGACACGAAACCGCAGAGAACAGTGGAGGGCAACGTGGGGAGCACGTAGAAAAAACCGTCGACCAAATCCGCGCACCCCGTCCCGAGATATTGGCAAAACCGGCCCGAGACACCTTCACCCACAAAAACTCGAATTCCTCCACAACGGCTGCACCGATCCGGACAAAAGGAATACCATTCGACAGCGCTAATCGAGTACTTTGATATCCACAAAAAGTGAGAGGCGCGGCGAAGATCTGAGGGAGATACGACGTGGACAGCGTGTGGGGCAGCACAGTGGGGAAGAAGAGGGGGCCGCCGAGCAACGACCGCTGGGGCAATCGATACGAAACCGTAGGTAGCGGTAGAGGACACCTGGGACGAGATGGAGAAAAAGGAATTATACCAATTGGCCCGTCCAGCCTTGAGATATACGCCAAGTCGCCTCATACCCCTCTATGCACCAAGAAAACCCGTATCTCCCCAACCATTGCGCGTGCCGCAACGAAAGAGGTATCACCAGGTAGATAAAAATGAGCAGTTCCACCGTGCAAAAATGCGAGAGGCACGGCACGAAAATGACCAAGATACGCGATGCCGACTTCCTCACCCTGTTCAGACACGAAAGTTCAAATAGCTCCACAACTACGAATGCGCGCGCGACGTCTTGTATATCGTCTGGTAGGTCTCGTCTAGTAGATTCACGTCTGAAAGAAGCGAACGATTTGGCGCGGAATTGCTTGAGTTACGACCTAAGCAAGGTAGGGGCTAGGAGGGCGGCATTGCGTCGGTGGGGAACTGCTGGGCGGCGTCCTACGGAACTCTGGGAGGTGGTAGGGATGAACTTGGGGAGTTGGGAGAAGAAGGAATCGGGGGAGAAGGTGCACGCGGTGCCGAGATATCTGTAAAACTGTGTCTCCCCCCTCCATACACGGAAACATCCGTATCTCCAGAACCACGGAGTGCATCGCAATGAGTAAGGCCTCACCAGGTAGATATGAGCGAGTAGTATCACCATCCGAAAAAGCGAGAGGTACGGCGCGGAGATGATTGAGATACGCGATCCTGACCTCGCTACCCTGTCCGAACTCGAAAACTTGAATAACTCTAGAACGAAGAATGCACTCGCGACGTCTCATATATCGTCTGGTAGATATCGTCTAGTAGATTAACGTCTGCGAAAAGCGAGAGATTCGGTTCGGATTTGCATGAGTTATGCGTCAAACAGTGCAGGGGGAGGGAGGACAGTGTCGCGTTGGTGATGAACCGCTGGGCCAAATCTCACGAAACTTCGGAGGGTGGTAGAGGGATGCGTAGAGAGTTGGGAGAACGCAGAAATATGGAAAACGGCGCACCCAGTCCTGAGATATTCCAATTTTCATCCTAAAAAACCTTTCTCCAAGGAACGGGCCATATCTCCAGATGTGCTAAGGCCAATGCGACGAAAAATACATCTTGTGAAAGGTCTCGTCGAGTAGAACTCGAATCCCAGTTTGCAAGAGGGATGGGTGAGTAGTGGTCGAGATATCGAGTCGGCAGTGTTGGGGATGACACGGATGGGCGGGGAAACTTCAAGAACGATATATTCATAAAAAAAGACATAGAATACAATACCCAGCCAGCCAAAGCGACCCTACATCGACTCAGTACCACCTTCGAGAGGGCTGGGGTGTGCGACTGCGGCTGCGCGACCTTCTCGAGTGTGCTGGTGTGTGACTGCTGTGGGACGAGCAATTACTGTAGGTGCTTGAGGACACAAGTCTGTTGACTAGCTGGCTGGCAAGCTGGTCCAGCGCAGGTTTGTCTCTCGAGAGGGTTGGTAGGCGCGAGCACTCGAGCAAAGGTGCAGGTGGTGGTGAGCGGTGGTGATGGTGGTCGCGGGAACGAGAATGGCGGCTGTGGGACCCGCTCGAGTATGACTGCAGGTACCTATGACCGCGGCTTGGTGAATCCTCGAAGTACAGGGGAGATGGCGAGCGCGGGCGGCCACGGCCGCGAGAACGAGAGTGAGATCGAGATCGACCGCGAGAGTATCTTGTAGGTAGAGTGCGAGAGGGTGAACGAGGGCGGCACAACAATGCATCACTCGAGCTCGAGGATGCGCTAGGTGCTCGAATAGAACAACTCGGCCCTTCCATTGAGAGTGGTGCACACAATGGTCGTTCCGAGGGGGCAGTAGGGTGCACTAACAAGCGGGGCTGAGACACACCTAGTGAAACCATTTGGGCCTGTGGCTCGAGGCTACCCACATCCTCCAAAGGCAGCCTGCCTGGACTCGAAGGAGGATTCCGAATATCCTTAGGCCGGTTTCCTAGATCCCAGCGTGCCAGACGGTCCTTGAGAGTGCGCCCGGGTACTTCTCGCGGTATCTCTTGGCCTGTAGGGAGTACAACGCGACCTTTCACAATTAGACACTTTCCCGCGGCCAAATATTGCTTGCACGAATCACAGTTGGCTCGAATATGACCTTTCTGACCACAGAAAAAGCAAAATGAATATATTCTGCGAGGTGAGCGACTGTCCGAGGTGGGTGGTGGCTGCATGTGTGATTTACTGGCCTCGAGGGGGCCTCCACAAGTCTTGAGGAGTGATTTCGCTGCAGTCGCGACTCGAATTATGTCATCGAGGAACCTTCGAAGGTCCTCGGGGTGCCGAAGGGAGCTCGAGGCTTCGGGAGAACCACAACTCGGGGATTCTGGGCCATGCATGATGTCGGTAGGGGGCTCGAATGAATATATCAATATAAAGTGAGTACTTCGAGAGAGAAAAATGAGCACGAGGGTGAGACCGAGGCTGGAAACTGCGAGAATACGACCAAAACCGAGGATATGAGACCTAAAACTGTAAAAATGAGACTGTACTTGATGAAAGAGGGGTTACCAGGCTAAGACAGAAGCCCCTTGCAGTGGGCTCCAGATGAAGAGAATAGAATAGAGAGACTGGGAGTGAGCTAGGATAGTCTGAAGGGTGATGATCTTCCAAGGGGCTCCTCTAGCCTGGAAGGAAACTGTCTGAGGACGTCTGAAGCTGTCTGAGGCTGTCTAGACAAAGAAGAAGGCCACACGCAGCCTTCTTGAACTCGAACTCGAACTCGAAACTCTTGGAACTCGACTTGTTACTTGTTGTTAGAAAGGTAAGGACATGCTGGGTAATAAAAATGGCTGACTAAGCAATAAAACCTCGCACTAAAGTAATAAACATATAATAACTGGAAAAGCAAGTTAAAATATGAGAAACAAAGAATAAAAATAAAATCCCCTGGTAGGGAAAAACCATTCCCTACAGTGGGCTGGATCACATGTCTCGCTACCACAGATGTGTCTCCTGTCATACCCATGTCTTGTTCCGGCCTTCCTCCATTCCCCCCAAGCCACCTGACGACCTAGACCCTCTTCCTATTACACCTGACCAGTTACCGCCCACACCCAACACCAACTGCCACCCACATCACATGGCCAACACATCCACCTGTCTTCCATCGGTCGGCATCCTTTGGCATTGGTCGGCACCCATTGGTCCTTGCACGTGACCACCACCACCAGTACCCATTAGCACACCTTGGTCAGGTGACCTCCCCACAGGGGTTAGCTTTCCTCTTGGGTACTATGGGCCAATCTGGGTATGGTGCAGCAGTCATACTGCATGGCACACTGCAGGGTCATTGCCTCTTTAGGCTTTCAGCCCACTCCCTGATTGGCTATCAGTTGAGTGCCCCGAAGCCATACCACCCATACCTTTCCTGTTATACTCAGTCCCTTTATCCCGACCCTCACCTCCACTGTCTAGCCTGCATTCTGTGTGAAGTTTTCTGACATCTGTCTCCCTTGAAAACTTATAGCATTCATTATGTCAGCTCTGCCATTCCGTTACTGTACCGCCTCAATGGGACATGTACCATATATAAACCTGCCACACTCAGTGGCAGTTCCTCAGTACGAATATCACCATAGTTCACCCTCTGCAGTCTATGACTGGCCTCCCCTAAGTTCATCAGCTTCGTACCAGCTCTCCTATACCTCCAAAATCTGAGGGCTGGGCTCGTACAAGGGGGCAGCACACAAGCTGAACCTGACGCCCTCTCCTGTACCTCTGTCACGACTGTTGGCCACCATTGCTCTCTGTTGGCCCATGTTGGCCAACCCTTGGCCACTGTCAGCCTATCTTCGCTTGCATCCCCCAGCCTCTGTGAGCGTCAGAGATCATCAGAGAAGGATCGAACTTAACATCTCCCACATCAGGGGGGGTTTGAAGTGCTGGTATTCCCAGTTAATTATGGTCAGTAGTTATCTGTCTGATATGAGTTGGATAATGGTGTATAAGGCATGATCATCTACAAATCATAATGATAGTAGTCAGATAATGCATTAGATAACCTGGCAGACATTTTACTATCTGGTCAACTGCATATAGGCCTGATATAAGAATTACAATACTTTTGTCATCATGTCATAATGATGACAAGAGCTGATATGCCATATATAATAATGCTATGTAGTTGACAGTACATTATAATTGCTCATCAGATAATATCATCATGATATGAATGACAATATTCTTTTCAGTCTGATTTCACTTTGATCATCTATATCTAGTCTTGTCATCTATGTCATTTTATGATCATTTGAACAACTCTTCCCCAGCCACAAGTGTGGGAATGTCTTTGTAATGACTGTATAATACATGTTATATAAACTCATCCTCTCTCCCCTTCTCTCTCTTCTTCACTCTTGTCTCTGAGTTCTACCTCAGGGCAAGAGTCACTCTAAGACTCTAAGTCTTAGGGTTCATATCCAGGTAAGTGTACCCTTGTGTGAAGTCATCTGTAAGTGTCTTTCTCTGCTTTATTTTCGCTTTTTTGGAGGTTTAAGTAGTTCATCACACTTAGTAGTGTACTCAGTAGGTACTGATTATGTAAATGATATTGAATAAACATCCTTTCTTGTAATATCATGATTGATATGTTCAATTGAAGGTTGCTATAGCAATTTTTATTTTAAGCTGTTGGTGGTGTCAATGACAATTGTTGGTAATGTCTGATAATGAAAGACATATATGATCTACTGTTCACATCCTGATACATATGATCCACTCTACCCAAATGATAGCTTTTGACCTATGCTGCCAAGGCTCCCAGAGAATATATAGCATTACCAATGTGTATGTCATTATGATATACCTTATAGGGCTTTACAGGGTAGATAAAGTCTTATATAACATTATCATTTTGTTAAAATTTTCCTGATGCATCACTCCTCGCACCTGGAGAGCTTTTTTGAATATGATTCCTGAACAAATCTCTTCCATGTATTCCAGTAACAAACTTTGTGAAGCTGCAGACCTCTTTGGACCAGAATTAGTCAAGGTCCAATGTGAAACACCAAGCCATATCCAGTTCAGGGATGTTACACTTTCTCTCACAGACCTTGGCACAATTGACATCACCACAAAAGGCAAAATTCTGTGGGACTTATACGAGCACAATTTCCAGTTCGAGTTGGTCACTCTTGGCCACATGCTGGTGCCCAACCTGTGGTCGAGTCAACAACTAGATCGGCTCAATCAGGTCCACCAGGTGCATTTTGGCATTATCTACCTGCTCAGCCCAGGTGTTCTAATTAGATTTTTCTGTATAGATTTTCCCTGGCAATTCGGAGCTCACCATGTATGATGAACCCTTCCCAAGAAAGAATGAGGGGCTTGGCTCGCATGAGCCACAGACAAAGCTCGAGTTCATGGAGAGGTTGCACGCTTTAGTCGCTTCTTGGCCAGGCTTCCTGCTGGACTTGGGACAGCCCCTTCTACCATCGGCCTTGGTGACATGTGTCTGGGCTGTGGAGAAGAAGGTTGTGTTATTCTATGTACAGTCATTCTTTGACTATTTTGGTCATCCACCCATCATTCCTCGCCATATCCCCAACAATGCCTGCACTATCTATGGTTGGACAACTGCATAATCCCATCATTGTCTTCCACCCTTCCCCCACCAGCATAATTACATGGACCTGTATCACTCGTAGTTCCAGTAATTCTAGTCCATCTTACTTGTCACCTGCCACCTCTCCCTCATGTTGCACATCAAAAGGTCAGATTCTCTCTACTGTTGCAAACTGACCATTGGCATGCTTGTGGCAATTTGGTGTTGCCTATCAGCAGACCAGGACTCAGTGTCCTGACCACTGTCCTGCAATTCAGTGTTGCAGTATTGTTGTCTCCCACTGGCTTTCCTAGGTAACATTTTGAGTTTATTGATGAGTTTCCAGATGTCTTTTCATCAGCTGAAGCATACTACAAGGCAGGGTACTTCCACACTGGCGATCCCTGACTCACTTTCCTCCGCTGGTTGCCTTGTTGACCATCAAAGTGTTGACCCCCCACGCCATGCTCCTGGCACCACCAACCTTTACCTTCCTGTTGAGTGGCTGCTCACCTTACCTGGACATCGCACTTTCATGCAGCCACCCCATGATGCCTCTGGCTTCCATGCCTTCTCAGCCTCTGCTGGGAGTAGTATTCCCCCACCCAAAACTTTCCTGTATCCCAAACATGAGCCACCTTCAGATTTGCTAACAGACCACTTACATGTCAGTGAAGACTTATGCTCCTTGCCATCTCGGAACAGTTGGAAGAAGATGAGGCAGTGGCAGCGGTGGTCATCTACTACCATCCCTTCACTGATCGAGCCTTACCTTGCATATTGGCGACTGTCCGGAAACTTTTGGGATGTTGTCAACTATGAGCTGCCTCAATGCAACTGTCAGTCATCTCGACAGTTGAAGGTACTCTGCATTCAATTTAATGGTAAGGTTCACTTGTATATCTCTTTCGTTACTCAGCTTCATGTCAGGCTCGAAAACTGTTGACCTCATGGTGTGTCCATGTGTACCCACTGCTGTACAACTTCTTCAGATGGGCTTCTTTCCTTGTGCACCATTGGGGCCCACCCTTGCCATTAGCCTTCCAGTTCTCAGCCTGGTCAGGCAGCTCTTCATGTGCATGCCTCTGAACATTTCAGCATGGAGTGAGTCCCTTGAGGCATACCTTGGTGGCATGGGCTATGAGGTGGATACAAAGGTACTACATGTTGCCTGTACATTATACTATGACCATACATTTCTATTTTTGTCTGTTCATTGCTGCCCCATCACCTGTCTGAGTTTCATGTGGCCCATGCATCCCTTCTGAAGGTGGGCTGGACCATGAAGGCCTTGTACTTTGTTTACAGTGTGACTGATGCACTGCAATGTGTCAATGTTGTCTACATTGAAGTTTTAAGTTCATTGTTCTGCTATTGTGATGTGTACTGAGGATCCTTGCTGACATGTTCTACAGGGGGGTATATGATGGAGGTTTAGTAATGCATACCACTGGTATTGCATACTTGAAATTTCCCTTGAAGAGTACATTCAGCAATGCTTGCAGGGTTCAGCACCTTCACCATCAGGTCTCTGCCCTGGACCATCATTGTTTCAGGACCCTTCAGTCTCCAGTTCAAAGAAGTGGCCCTCAGAATACCTCCGAAAGCGTTGTCCATTATGCTTTGGTGGTCACAACTGGCAGAGCAATAAGTATGTCATTTGATGAATATGAGGTAGTCAACTGCTGATTGTGCCTTTTGCTAGCTCTTCTAATATTGATGCAATTGTCTGCATTGATGCCTGTTTCACTCAGAAAAGGAGAAGTGGCCTACAGGATGACCCAGTGAACCCTACTGCTACTGTTTTCCTCTCTCAAGAGGAAATTGATTCTATGGAAAGTGAGGTTGACAGTTTGAGAAAGAAAAAACCTTCTGTGCAAAGGAGAAGTGGCTATGTTTCTAAGAGGCATCATAAGGATGAAGAGGATGGATTTGAGCAGGGAATGAGGATACCAACATCAGTGCTCCAGAATTGTAATGAGTCATTTACTGCAGCTGATGAGAAACATCAGAAAGTGAGGTTTACTCATGCATAGCTCTACTCTTCTGATGGGAGTGCAGGCTAGTACCCAACTCTTTTCAGATACTGGAGTCATGGCCTTACTCTGCCATCATGATCGTGTTATTCACCTTGCAAACATGACTTCTGCTGGGGAAAAGCAACATTATGCTCTTGCCCTCATCAAATCACTTTTTAGCCACCTGCCTGATAATTTCCATATTGGCTTATTATATGACATAGGGTGTCAACTTGAACAGAGCTGCAGGAAGTGGAGCTTTCTTAAACCATTTCTGCCTTGAATTTCATTTGCCATCTCTGTCTTTCATGCTTTTGGTCATCAATGGCCATGCCAGCTTGTCTATCACCCACAGAAATGGGAGGGATTTGGACTTTCTGATGGAGAGGGCTGTGAATGCTTCTGGAGCTCAATTGAGGCACTGATACCATCTCTCTGGGTGTCTGGGGTATGTGTATATCTGTATCATATGGACTGCATGATGATATTTCAATCAGTTTCATCAATGCCTCTTTGTTATTGATTTCCAGGTACACTATCTTGATTCAAAGAGTCTCACTGGTCTTGGCCAGTGGTGTTTGCAGCAGTGGAATCATTGTCAAACCAAGAAGACTTCTGCAATCAAAGGCCTAAGGAAATGTGGAGTTGATACCCTGACACTTCAAGCTGAATGGGTTGCTCAGGTTGCTGTGCAGACCAAGGCAACCCCTCGTAAGCTGATTACTGATAATCATTATCTCCTGCTCACTGTAAAGTAGGTCACTCTGCAAAAGCTACAGAGAACATCATATTACAGATTATGGCAACTCAGAAGTCACTGGAAAATTATGAAACCAGACTAGAAGAACTGGAGAAAGATCTTCTCCATGGTGCCTCTGACATGACAAGCTTAAACATACAATTAGCAGAGTGTCATCAAAGGGTTAGGAGTTTCAAACAAGCCTTACAGAAGCAAAAAGCAACCCTTGGAGTAAATGGACTTGCAGATCTTGCTACACTTCAGAGTAACTCTTACCTGCAAGTGAGTCAGATGTCACTTTCTCTTCTATTGGAGATTATTAATGTCTTAGCTTCACATGCATGCATTGGCAATTAAGACACAAATCTGAGATCGTCTTCGTCAAAGAAAGTTTGAGCTGGAAAGACTGGAATGCTCATATCGTCAAACTGTCAGTAGTAAGGGGTCATTTATAACCAATAACATATTTTGGTTTGACTCCCTTACAAAGAACAAAGACTTCAGAACCACACAGAAACATCTGTCAAACAGTGTGAACCAGGAATTGTCAAACTGTCCACTAACTACAACAACATGTGTTTGCAGATGGCAGCTTTGATACACCAGGGAAAAGCCCCTCAAGGGTCAATTGTACCAGTCCTGATTCCAAAGGATGCCTTATTCAAATTGGATGTGGATGATGATATTTGGCAGGATGCTGGACTTGAGGATGACACTGGTAGATTGCCACCAGCTTGGTTGGCTGATGAAAAGGTGCAATCAGGGATCAGATCTCTGCTGGAGCTGAGGCATTGTGAGGAAGAAGAAAGGCACTTATTACATGAAAGAAGAACATTGATGGAGTGGTTTTCAGAAGAGTGGAGTTGTCTGAAAAGAGCAAGAGAGGGTTCAAGTGAGACAACTGTCAACAGGAAATTCTATGACTAATATTAAATGCAGGTGATGATCTTGCATATGAACTTGACTGTCATGCTTCTGCATTGGTAAGTCTGTGCTTATGGTGGCAGAAAGCATTGAGGGAATTTCCTAGTCTTCCTGATGAGAACTGGGGGGCAACTAATGAAGAACTGAACAGAAAAATGCTTGTTTCTCATCTGTTGGCCACCAGTGGTGATGAAGAAGAGAGCTTAGATGACTTGGCATTTGAAGATGAAGAAGGGCTTGAAGTGCTGGATGATGAGTTGTTATGTGTGGCAGAGGAATTTGCTCTTGCAGATGAATATCACCAACAGTTCAGTGACATGGCATCAACTGATTTGGTTTGGGATGATGAATGGGAGTTTGATGTATTAGATACGGATCCCCAATCATCTCCAAGCAAAAGACACTGTAGATAATGAGATACATTCAATCAGTCAATTCTGTAGATCTTTTCTGAGTGATGAAGTTTTATCTATACAGTATTGTTGTGCCTCACAAGTAGTTATGGGAGAGCCCACCTGGCATAAGAGAGATATGGGATGGCACACCATAGCCTGGGAGGCTTCTATGGCACATCTTACTTTCCCTTAAAGAGGTGAATGAGATAGGCTCTTAATCTGTTTTGGGACATCCCATGTACCCTTGGGTGGGTCAGTGGGATGTCCCATCATAGCCTCTTAGGCTGGCATGGGCAGTCCCATGTGCCCTTGGGTGGGTCAGTGGGATGTCCCATCATAGCCTCTTAGGCTGTCATGGACATTCCCATGTGCCCTTAGGTGGGTCAGTGGGATGTCCCATCATGGCCCTTGGGCTGTCATGGGACATCCCATGTGCCTCTGGGTGGGTCAGTGGGATGTCCCATCATAGCCTGGGAGGCTGCCATGAGACATCCTGTTTCTCTCAAGGAGGTGGATCATGGCTATTCATAGCCTCAGAGGCTTTCATGGGATGTCTCCCAACCATGTCAGCATGCCATCATGCAGAGCCTTGAATGTTCAATTCTATCATCACATTTCCCCTTGATGTAATGAGTGGTATATATGCAAATTTTCAGTCCACACACTACTCCACTAAAATACAATAGTGTGAATCAATTTGTGGTAATGAATTCTACATCCAACCATAGCCTTCTTGTCCATAAACGCCCAGAAGAGAAGTTGAGCATACCTCATTCTACCAATTTTCATGTGAAGTTTTGGTCTGTAATAAAACCAATTGGGATGTGAGGGATTACATGTTTTTGGCTTCCCAGTGATTATTGTGGAAGGCAGATGCATATTAAGGAGGTGTTACCATAGTAGGTATATTCTCCTGAGGAGCAAGAATTTTATTGTAGGTATGGCTGCACTTTGGGGTTGGGGACCCCAGACACCTAAGGCATGCATGGGACATCCCAGGGCAGGGAATATGGGAAATCCCACCCATCCCATGCCCTAGAATTATACTTTCCCAAGGGACATCAGCAGATGTCCCTGGGATGACCTTGGTCTAAGGGGCATTTAGCTTGAATGTTTTGGAGAAACTATTCAGCCAAAATGCCTACAAAAAAGGGTTACCTGAAGTGAGTAGGGAGGCTTCCCTCCCTACATCAGTTTGACTTTGTCCCCAGTCATGCCTACCCAGCAAGCTTCAAATAAGATTCCATCTTTGCCACTTGTCCCATTGCCAACCCAACTCTCTCGCTTCCTTCACTATGCTGAGGCAAATCTCAGCATTTGCAATGCTACAAGCTATGAGGAAAAACCTTGAAGTCCAAGGTATTGGCCCCAATATGCTTGCTGAAGTTGATGAGAAGATGCTCACTGATGCTAGAATATCAGTTGGAAATATCATTTGTCTGAAGAGAGGCTGCACAGTGTGGTGAAATAGTTTGGATTTGAAATGTAAATGAAGCAATACTGAGTCTTCTACACAGAATGATCGTTCCATTCACCCTACCCCCAAGAAAGTAGCCTATGATAGGCAGTACTTTGATGGGGGTGCATCCTGGTTCAGTGGCCATACAATACACCTGACAGCAACCCTAACAATCCTTTCACTATCCCAAAGGATTACACAATCTACTACAAGTGTGAGGTTCACAATCAATGGCTCCCCATCCCAAAGGGTTTTTGTGTTGACAAGAGTGGGGAGGAGCCCCAGGACATGGATCCAGACCCATTTTACCTTACACCTACATTGTAGCTCTGTCTGTTTCAGTGTATCTTGCAATGAATTTGTGTTGTGCTTTCGGCTTTTATCAGACATTGCAGGGACAAGGTGAATACAGCACTAGGAAGACAACATGGTATGTGAAGACATCATAAATTATCCTAGATTATGTAGCCAGACACTTTGAAAAAACCTTCTGCCTTGTATGGAGTGATGCTTTGGCAGGCATGGATGATGGTCATAAGTACACAATCATCTGAGCAGCAATGCAGGTAGGCTTTGAGAGCTGAGAATGCTTGTTCAATCAGGTTGTAGTCAGGCAAATATGGAGGCAAGAACATGAGTTTGCACACTGAAAATTGGTCAGTTGATTGAAGCATATCCAGAAAAAAAGGGACTTTTGGTGCATGTCTTTGACCAATTCACAAATAGCCTCTGCATGGTGAATTCAGCAGTTGTCCATGACAATCATGCTGCACAGTCATGGGTATGGGTTGGTGAAAGGCATCTATTAGTACTGTGAATATGACAACCACCTATTACTTACCACATGTCCCTTCAGAAAATGCATGAATCATTCACTATCAACTGGACCCTCAATGATATTGTATGTGATGATGCTGTCAAGTGTAATTGCAGGGAGGATAGAGCACTGAATGCCACAGACAAAGACTCTCTTCACTTGGCACCATTCTCCCCTCACAGGATGCCCATACTGGCAGAGAGAAGTGCATTTATCCTTTGCAGCTTCATCAATGAAGAGGAGCATATTGGGATCTGAAACCTCCACAGCAATCCAATTCATGTAGAGCACACATAGTCCTTCATTCTGCTCAGCAGTGGAAGCCAAAACAGCCTTGCATGTGAGCACAAGACACTTGATCACACAAGTGAGGGTGGAGAGAGTCACATACTTGTGGCATTTGATCCAGAGATGATGCTGCAGCTTGTTGAGATAGATGGTGTTGTGGTGTTCAATAGCTGACTGAATGAAGTTGTTATCATTGGAATTGAGAATATGGTGGTGACCAACAATGCGAGAGTATGTATGAGGGTTGAAGACAACACCATAATTCACATGATAGCTGAGTCCTGTAAATGAGAGACTTCTTGATGCCTAGAATGTCACAAATATGCTTGATACTATATCCATGATCATAAAAATATGAGGCAGCATGGAGGGATGTTGATGTTGATCAACCATGTGGTAAATACTCTTACACACTACAGGCTTAGCTTGAGCATCTGCCTTCTAATATGAGAGTTGGCCTCTTGTATGACATTGGCTGTCAATTAGAGCATAGTTGCCACAAGTGGAAGCTCCTTGATGATGGGATACTTTCTAGATTGAAGTTTGGCATCTCAGTGTTCCATGCTTATGGTCATCAGTGGCCATGCCAGATAGTATATCACCCACATAAATGTGTAGGGTTTGGTTTGTCAGATGGTGAGGGATGTGAGCAGTTATGGAGTTCTCTGAAAATGCTCATTCCTATTCTCTGGGTGTCTGGGGTAAGGATTAATCTTTGTATAGCACAATTTCAGTGTTGATTCTCTGCTTAGTATCATCAGAGGCTATTTGTCCTTGACAATCAAATCTAACACTTTGACAAGAAATCTTTCTCCCTTTTTGGCCAATGGCTGGATAAGAAATGGTCACTTTGCAAAAGGAAGAAAATGATGGCTTGGGAGGCCTTTTGTGAATTGCATGTTGGCATGCAAACTCTGTGGCATGAGTGGGCTGCACAAGTAGAGTCACACACTAGACCTCTGCCACATTAGTTTTATTTTCTCTATTCTTGACATCTGTTGCTTATCACCCATTACAGGGCAGTCAAAGAATAAGGGCTCCCAACAGTTGGCCTACATCCTATCCCTAGAGAAGACTGTTGAGGACTACCAGAGCCATGTGGATAAACTGGAGAATGATCTGATCAACAATCATGTAAATGACATCATTGACTTCAATCTTCAGCTTGCTGCAGCAAAAGGTTCACTTTCTGAAGCCAGTCATGCTCTCAGACAACAAAAGAATGCATTAGGGGTCTCAGCAAAGACTGACCCTTATTTGCTGAGAAATAACAAGTGGCTTCAAAGACAGACTAATGCACAAGCATTGAAGACCAGAATTAGAGAGCAGCTTTGCCAATGAAAGTTTGAATTGGAGTGATTAGAATGATCATATAGAAACTCTGTCAATGGCAAGTAGGATTTTTCAGGCTGATATTTTTCTAATGACAACTATAGAAAGCCATATATACAGTCACATGTCTAATCATCCCTGAAATGCCAGGAGCCTGCTATACTGAAGCTTGTCAGCACATATAACAATCTCTGTGGTGAATTACAGAGTATGATATGACTTCTCAAAGCCCCTCCTGGTGCCATCCCCCTCACTCCCATACCTTCAAAGGGTATTTTTCAGCTGGATGTGGACAGTGATATTTGGCAGGATGTGGGCCTTGGAGACTGCCATCCTGATCCTCCACAGTGGCTTGCTGATGAGAGTGTGCACAAGGGAATCAAGCTTATGCTGGAGACTGATTGCTGTAATGAAGAAGAAAGGAGATTGTCAAGGGAGCAATCTGTCTTTCAGGAGTGGTTTTCTCTAGAGTGATTGAGTATACAGACTGCTCTGGAAGAAGCAGGTGAGTACAAATATTATCTTCATGGTACTATCTGACAACACCCAGATAAACACTACAAGTATCATCTTAAAACAGACAGGGAGAACCTTGTAGCAGCTTATGTCAAATAGGAAGCAAGGGTTTGGCACATTCCGTGTGCCTGGGTTCCATCTAGGCCTTGGGGGCCAACAGGGGAAGACATGGCAAACCATCTTGCCACCCTTTATGATCCATCTGTGAGACCTGCTGCACAAGAGCCAACAGATGAATTATTAGAAGACTACAGTTCTGAGGGGGGAGGTGTGGTGTCAGAGGATGATGATGATGATACTGTTGACAGCCATTGAAGAAATGGCACTAGTGGAGGAATATCACATAAGACAAGCTGATGAAGAAGAGTTCTCAGCAGATGAGGGATGGTTGGATGATATTGAAAATGGTTATTTGCCTTCCTTTCCAGTGCAGTTGCCATCCAAAAGATGTAGATTCCATGCATATCAATGCTCTGTGCTTATTGTGGTGGGGAGCATTAGTCTGTAGTTAGATGAGGAAAGCAATGTTTATGAAATGAACACAATTTGTACTAGTGATGAAGGCAAGATATGGGTGAAAACCTGGAGGAGGTGCTGTACCTAGGGCAAAGAGTGAGCTGTGTCCCAGAGATGAAGGAAGCTACAGCAACATGAGCAGCGAAGCTCAAAGCCCCTTAAAAAGGAGGTAGCTGCTTACTGGACATAAGATTAGCATACTGGAGGCATGGTGTATCTGGTGAAGTGTTCCAGTAGGGCTGGTGTGTCATTAAGGTATGGAGCTAGTATCATTGTGTGATGTTGTAGATAAATTGTGAACAAGTCCCCTGCCCATCTCCCTATCATTTTCATGACATCAAAGGGGGTTCCATGCAGCAGGTAGTGTAAAGTTCCACTGATCCTCAGGCTGTGACCCTTGAAATTAGGGAGGTTATGGGCAGCTGTCAGTGAGGAGATGCACTTGATGACTTCAGCCCTTGATAAGGGCCTGATGCCTGAGGTGGGGTGCTTCCAAGCAAATAGGTGCACCTCAGGGTCTGCTGGATTCAAGTGGAGGTGTCTCTTGAGAGCACTGATGGGATGTGTGATGCCTCTGAGTGGTGCACATTGTGTGTCTTCCCCCATTGGGGACATCTTGGTCCAGGGTATGTGGAATCTGGTCACTGGATGACATGGGCATGGGTGATATGTTTGGTGGGCTGGAAATTCTTGATTGACTGGACTGTGAATTCACCTAGACAGGTGACACAGTAAAAGACTACTGTTAAGCAAGTGAAGATTGCTGCATCTTTGTGGCTGTTCAGGTCTAGGAGGGAGTGGATGAGTTCTAAGGTGTCTACTCAGAATGGTTCCCAGAGGGGTCTCTTGGAAGAGAGCAGGGCTAGTCATGAAGCTCCTTCTAGGATGGCCCTCAATTCCTCCACATTGATTTGCCAAGGGAGTCTGTGCAGGAGGTGCCATGCTCACAATCCAGTAGTGAAGTAGCCAGGGCTGAACCAGAGTAAGAGCTGGCACAGCTTGATAAGAAAGCAAGGAGAGTGTTGGCTCTGATGGGGGCTCACTGGTGTTCTGCAATGCCATACATGTCACAGAAAACATGATAGGTGAGGAGACTGATGTCATGCATCAAAGGTGTTTGGCAATGTGAGCATGGACTCAAAAGCTGAATGATGAAGAATGGAGAAGCCTAGCCCTAATGCACAGAATGACTGGAATGTCTAGCAGCCATCCATTGCACAAGAACTACCCTTAACATTAGGGAAGAAACTGCTCAAGCACCAAATAAAAATTTCAAGCACCAGTTTACAGCATTCTGATTTTTCAAATATCTCAGTCATTTCTAAAGATATCAACATCATTCCCATGCTCACAGAAAGCTCTCGACCATGCCATTCTGCCCTCCATATATGGTGACAATCCTCACCCTCCATGATTTTCTGCACTATTTCTGCCAACAAATGCCCATTTCACTGATCTTTTTCATAATGGCCACCTCTTTGACTATATCTTTGCTTGTGCCCTATGCCAGGGAGAATAACTATGAGTATCTGCCAGGAATCCCCACTAGCTTTTGCCCTGAAGCCTCCTGGTTCATCCCTTCCTCATCCATGCCCTCCCATCCTATCACTTTGGGACAGTGCATTCTCCTTGTCAGTCTGACATCAAGGAGGACTTTCTATGGTCATCTCAGGTCTGTTGTCAGGCTTGAAAAATCATATGTGGTTGTTTCAGTCTCTCCAGTTGAAGAAGCATATGGGTCCTTCATTCCTGTGCCCTGCAACATCTATCTCTCAATCTCATCCTTCATTCTTCCAAAATTGTGACAGGTTCAATACCAATTACTATCATCCACTCTATCTGATTGCATTCATGATGATTCTGAGACACTTCTCCCTGCTCTCATTGGAGAAGACAGCCCCTCATCCTCCTCAAACCCTCCAGAACACTAGCTGCAATTAATGCAGGTCACTTTACAGAGAGGAGGAAAGGGGGAAAGTTGTGAAATCCTATGCCCTGACTGCCCTGGAGACCCCCAAAATTGGCCCCTAGCAGAAATCCCCACCATTCTTCATTTGGACATGCAGCAAATCATCCCAATCCATCTAGATCTCAGATCTAGGAGTCAGCTTGACTCATTTACAGTCATATCCCTTAATCAGCAGTGACCAGTGTGCTTACTCATTCCCCTTTTGCATTGTTCATCCATTCCTTTGATGATTCATGCCATTTCAAATAGATTAGTGATAATCTGTGTCATGCTTACTGATTTTGTTTACCAATCTCTTGCTGTCCTTACTCATTCTTACCAAGCCTTACCAAGCCTTACCAATCCTTCACCAATCCTTTACCAATTGCTTATGAACCCATGACAAAGTATTGCTCTATGTTTACTGCAGGCTACACTACTCTTTTGTATATAAAGTACAATACATTGACAGCAATCAAGCAGCTACCAGGCTAGCTCACCTACCAAAGCTACCAGCTCAGTATCTGCCCACTCAATTGCCTACTCATCAGCCTACTTATCTGCCTCACTCATCATCACTTCTAAGCCCTCCATCATCATTCTAAGTCCTCTAGTGGTTGAGGCTCCATTAAGGGTCTATCCACTATCATCATCATCATCCTCAGTTACTCCTAGGCTCACAGGAGCCAAATATCTTTGCTTTTTCAGTCCTCCCCTGCTCCCCCTTTGTCAGGAGCACCAACCACCTCTGCCCTAGCCTTCTAGGAGCACAGAACCCCCTCCCCTTTTTAGTTTCAACAGATCCCTTGAGCCAAAGTCTGCACAGGTAAACCACTGACTTGGCATTTGTCTTTGTGTTGGGTTTTTTGGTGTCTTTTGCCATTGATGCACATGTCAACTCACACTGGCACCATAGGCTTCTTTAGTTTTCTTGGCCCAGGATGCCCCCATGACTTCAAGAATGTGGTTGAGCTGATCTTCTGTGATCACATGCATCTCATTGTCTCTGGGATTGAGGACAACTCATGAGAGATTGTGTGATGGGATACATAGTCTGGGTCATTCTCTCATGAGACAGTGTGGGTGGAGGGGTGAAGGGTGGGGGGTCAGGCCCAGGTCATATGGCTGGGGGAGAGCTACCAATGTTTGGGGAGTGGACACTGGGAGGGGGGCATCAAAATGGCAGTGGGGTTCATAGGTGGCTTCTGAATAGGGCTTGGTGGATAAGG
Organism: Pisolithus microcarpus; assembly: GCA_024613185.1. Classification (NCBI taxonomy): domain Eukaryota; kingdom Fungi; phylum Basidiomycota; class Agaricomycetes; order Boletales; family Pisolithaceae; genus Pisolithus; species Pisolithus microcarpus. The sequence continues at coordinate 243,047 of JANFAI010000057.1, read as the reverse complement.
TCATCTTTGCAGGCTGTTTCTGTGCATTTGCTTCCTGTAGATGTAGAAGAGATACTAAAGTTGTCAATGATCTTGGCTGCAGCTCTAGGGTAGATTCCTTCTCTTCAGAGTTGTAGCTTGGTGGGTGTGGGTGGGGCTGATGCATTGACCACAAATTGTCATATCTGGCTAGGTATGTTGACTCAAGGTAGCATGAGGGTGGGGGGGGCCATACTTTCCTCTGGATGGGTCATCTGCTGGGTTGCTTCCACTGGTGACATACTTGGTGTGTATTTGTATGATGTAAGAGGAGTGAGTGATGAAGGAATGGATACATTTGAAGACCTTGTTGACTTCTGCATTGTGATGCCATCTGTTTTGCCAACCTTTGATGATGCCTGAGTTGTCACAGAATGTGACAATAGAGCTGGGGCCTGTACCTGCTCTGGTACATATTGATAAAGCTGACCCAGTCAGTGACTGGGGCATCAAGGCTAGGGGCCTCTCATGGTAGATCAGGGACTCCCCCTTTCATATTTCTTCCTGAGGGGTGACCTCCTCCTCTGGGTTGAAATGGGTGACCCCTGGTGGGGGGTCTCTGATGAGCAACAGGGGCTTGTGGAGCCCCAGGATTTTTGACTGTTAAATGGTCACAAAGGGGAACAATGGGCCTCTGTCCCATCTCTGGCAAGGGAGCAGTGGGGTGACCCTCTAGCCACTGTTGTAAAGCTGGTTGTTCACCAGCAGGCTGTGATGCAAGGGCTTCCCCCTCCCTCCATGCCTTTTCTTTTTCTCTTAGCACCTCTCTTTTCTGGCATGCCTTTTGGGAGGCCCATGTGGGCAGCCTCCATTCTTTGAGTGCAAGGTTCATAACCTTGTTCATTTCTAACCTGCATTTCTTCCACAGGTTAATATATGTAATCAATTCTTGTGCCCTATGGATGCAAGGAGCCTTTTCCTCAGGCTCTTTGTATGCCTGTGCATACAGTTTGCAGATATCCTCCATGGTGTTAACAAGTCTGATGGGACCCATAATCCCTCTGTCCCATCTAGTGACAGGAACAGTGAACTATCCTCATTTGATTGGAAGAGGAGGGGGGGTCCCCTGCTGAATGTTGGCAAGGGCAGTGCCAAACCTCTCATTGCTGTAGGTGTAGAGGTTGTCATTGACCCTCACAAAGAGGATCTTCCTCATGCCATCCTTGCCTTGCCCAAGGCAGAGTATTCTGAATGGGTTTTCACATCCCATAAATTCAGGGAAGAGAGTTCCCTGGGCAGTGGTTTCAATGACCATAGGAATGTCATCATATATTTCAGTGGAGGTGATGTCCTCTGTGACTGTGAAATCATATCCAGGTGCTACCTGGTCAGCTTCTCAGGGCACTCTCTCTTTCCCCTTTCTTGACACTATGGGTTCAACCTGTGATGCAGGTTTAGCCTGTGCCCTCCCCCACAAAGAAGAGGAGGGTGGTGCAGCCAGTGGGGGAGCCACCCTGGAGGAACCAGCCTCCTCCTAGGGAGGTGATACAAGTGCATTCCAAGTCATGCGCAGCTTGCTTGACTGTAGTGGGAGCTGGGATGGTGGGGCAGGGGCATGTCGAATGTCATTGGCCTTGTGAAGGGCATGACAAAGGTCATACAACATATCTTCAAGCTCTCACTCGAGACAACTGATATGACAATGTAACTCATCATAGGGAGTACATTTGATGAGATATGCAGTCTCATCAGCGAGGTTGACAATAGCAGGCATGATGCCTGCATCAGACAAGGCCATGCCTTGAGAGAGATGAAGTGCATACGATGCGCAGGTTTCACAAGCACCGTGATGGTGCAAGACAGGGAACTGGGGATGGCACTCCCAGTATGGGCAGTGATGTTTGTCCCTGCAGCATTCATGCTTGAGGGATGGCAAGCATGAAGTGGAAGGGGATTGTGGCTGCTTCTGGCCACTACTGACTGTATGCAAACTGCATCAGTTGGTGGGGGACAGGGAGTAAGGATGAGAATAAGATGGCAAACCATCAGAGTACATGTCTGAATGCACAGGAGATCTGCCTCATTGAGGTGATGCAGACCTCGAGGGGTTGGGACTCATAGAGCCTTCTGGGCTCAGGGATGCTTTGCAATGGTGATCATGATGGGACATTGTAAACTACTAGAATGGTGTGAGCATTAAAGAAAAGAAGAAGAAAGAGATGGAGTAATAAAAAGAAACACATGACCAGTAAAGTCAGTGCACATGAAATAGTGAAAGAGTGACTGGAGGAAAGTATATACTCTAATTAAATTTGGTAACTATGCTGTGCTTGAGGCTGATGGTATTATTTCTATTTTTGTTTTTATTTTTATTTTTATCTTTGTTTGTTTTTATTTCTGTTCTTTCTGACTTGTCCATTTGCTTCTGATAGTAGTCTTAGTACTATGTTTAACCACTTAGTGGTTACCATATGCTTATGCATACTTCTTTGCCCTTTGGGGCAATTGGCATATATCTTCTATGCCCTGGAGCTTGAGGTACCTGTCAAGGGCCTCAAGCTCCTTACAGTTAGACACTGGCTCCCATGTCATGTCTCCAAGATTCCATTTTACAAGGAATTCTACCTTGTTATTCATCCATTGGTGAGCTGTTATCTAATCTACTAACCATTCCTCTCTGTTGGTCACACTGACATCATAGAATGTGTGTGCATCATGCCTTGGGAACAGAACATCATTGTTCTGTTCGTATTTGTGCAATAATCCAACATTTCATGTTGGATGTATGCAACATTGTCACAATTGTTCTGGCAACTCTGGAGTATATATATTGTTTGTGCTATCACAGCATAATATTGTCATCAGGCCAATGAATTTTGGCATGAGCTTTTGTGCACATCCCTTTGGAACATTCAAGTTCTGTGTGGAGAGATACATGAGGTCCCCCTCTCAAAGGTTGAACCCTTCTTTTCATTTCTTATTTGCATGGTACATCTGTATCACTCTGCTCTCAATGATGGCATCATGAGCCATCTCTAGATTTTCTAGCACTTGCCTAACAAAGGTCTTCACTCCTGGTGCCATCAAGGGCATTCCCCCTCTGATGTGTTGCATCATCTCAGGCATATACCCATAATTTAGCTTGAAGGGTGTGAACCCTGTTGAGCTACTTATGGTTGAGTTGATTACAAACTCAACCATTGGCATCTTCAATGTCCAATCCATTTGGTCTGGTCAGACCATCACTTGTAGCATTTGCACTACATTCCTTATTGCTCATTCAGATGCTCTGTGTCATACCCATGTCTCATTCTGGCCCTCCTCCATTCCCCCCAAGCCACCCGACAACCTAGACCCTCTTCCTATTACACCTGTCCAGTTACTGCCCACACCCAACACCAACCGCCGCCCACATCACACGGCCGACATGTCTGCCTGTCTTCCATCGGTCAGCATCTTTTGGCATTGGTTGGCACCCATCGGTCCTCGCACATGACCACTGCCACCAGTACCCATTAGCATGCCTTGGTCAGGTGACCTCCCCACAGGGGTTAGCTTTCCTCTTGGGTACTATGGGCCAATCTGGGTATGGCACAGCAGTTGTACCATGTGGCACACTGCAGGGTCGTTGCCTCTTTAGGCTTTCGGCCCACTCCCTGATTGGCTATCAGTTGAGTGCCCTGAAGCCATACCACCCATACCTTTCCTGTTATACTCAGTCCCTTTATCCTGACCCTCACCTCTGCTGTCTAGCCTGCATTCTGTGTGAAGTTTTCTGACATCTGTCTCCCTTGAAAACTTATAGTGTTCATTATGTCAGTTCTGCCATTCCATTACTGTACTGCCTCAATGGTGCATGTACCATATATAAACCCACCACACTCGGTGGCGGTTCCTCAGTATGAATATCACCATAGTTCACCCCTCTGTGGTCTACAACCGGCCTCCCCTAAGTTTGTCAGCTTTGTACCGGCTCTCCTATACCTCCAAAATCCGAGGGCTGGGCTCATACAAGGGGGCAGTGCACGAGCTGAACCCGACACCCTCTCCCATACCTCTGTTGTGACTGTCAGCCAGCCTTTGGCCATCGTCACTCTCTGTTGGCCCATGTCGGCCAACCCTTGGCCACTGTTGCCCTATCTTCACTTGCATCCCCTGGCCTCTGTGAGCATCAAAGATCATCAGAGAAGGACCGAACTTAACACTCTGTCCATCTGTGGATGGAATGCTGTCGACATTAGGAGCTTTGCTCCTAACATTCTGTGCATTTCACACCAGAACACCAATGTAAACTTTGTGTCTTGATCTGAGACCATTGTCTCTGGCAGTCTGTGTAATCGGACAATGTCCCTTTTGAACATCCCTGCAAGCTCTGATGCTCATATCACTGTAGTCACTGGTACCAGGTGTACCATTGATGTTAAACAGCACAAAACTACCCACAGGTAGTCATGCCCATTGCTTGGTGGGAAAGGTCCCACAAAATCCATTGCTATTGACCCCCAGGGTCTTCTTGGCACAGGTAAACTGTGCAGTAGACCCTTCAGTCATTGATCGTCATTCTTCATCATCAGACATACTGGACATGTTCAACACAACTTGTCCACTTCCTGGCCGAGTTTCAGCCACCAATACCATCTGCAGATATAATCCACTGTTCTCTGGGGCCTGAAGTGCCCCAGCATCCTATGCACCTGATCAATTACCTTGGTGATAGTGTCATCACCTTCACACTTTGCATGCAGAAGGCACAACACCTTCTCTCCTCCATGATTTTTCATGTAGAGGAGACCACCTCCTCTTCAAATTGGGGATAATGTGACAGCTGTGCCATCACATTTGTGAGTACAGAATTGCTTTTATATCCTTTACAGACAGCACCTAAGAAGCCTGGTGCTTCACCAAGCATTATGGTAGAGGCTCTATTGGCCTTGGCAGACTCGAGTATCATAGGGTCTTCCTGTGCACTTGCACTAGGGGATTCCTTGTTACTCTGCTCTGTGGCTGAGGCCATCTCTCTAACCTCTTCATATCTCTTTTCAACCTTTTCTTTTAAATGGTTACTCTTTCAAGGGATACTTCCCTCTCTCATCACTGATAACTTCAGTTCTCACCACCTGTCTTGAGGGAGATCATCTCCCTCTGGGTCCAGACATATATCTGTGTCTGCCCATTCAACTTCATCATCAGAGGCTACATCTCCTTCTTGTTCATAGTAACAAGAGAGGCAATCTGCTACATGGTTCTCAGTGCCTTTTGCATAGATGATGTTTGCATCAGATTGTGACATATAGTCCAACCAGCAGACTTGTTGACTCAACAATTTTCGTTGAGTTTTGAGGTACCCCAACACCTCATGATCAGTAACAATTATAAACTTGAAACCAAGGAGTTTATCCTCCCATTTCAGAAGCACTTTGATTATTGCGAGAGTTTCTCACTTGAATGTTCAATAATTTTGTTGAGCATCACTCAACTTTTTTGACATAAACCCAGCTGGCTGACAGGTCTTACAAGTGGCCCCTGCCTGTACAGTGCACCTACTCAATAGAGTGACACATCACACATGAGGGAGATTGGCTCTTCCTTTTGCAGGTTGATAGGCTGCAAGATTGGGTACTTGCACACAAGATCCTTGATCATTTGGAAACACCTATTGTGGATTTCTCTCCACTGAAATGGATGTTCATTCTGCTGAATACCAGTCAGGGGTGTAGTATATGCTGATATTTCTGGCATGAACTGTGCCAGGTATTCTACTAGTCCAACAAATTGTTGGACCTCATTAAGGTTCTTAGGAGTCCTCCAGCTCCTAATTTGAGATATCTTGTCTCTATCTGCATGTATGCCCTTGGCATCTATGATATGCCCTAGGCAATCAAGCTTTTCTGTGTAGAGGTTGCACTTCTCCTTCTCAAGGTAGAAGTTGGCCTTTTCTAGTGCTTCAAACACTATTCTGAGGTGTCATTTGTGATCCTCTATCATATCACTGTAGATGAGTATGTCATCAAGATAGACATATACAAAATGTCCTATGTGATCTCTAGAAATCACTGTCATTAGATGTTGAAATGTTGCAGGGGCATTACAATCTCCCTGCTGCATAACTTGACTTAAGAAAGTCCCATATATTGTTGAGAAGGCCATCTTCCAAACATCTTCAGGTTCTATATGAACTTGTTCATATGCCTTTGACAAGTCAATCTTAGAGCGATACTTTGCTTGAGCTACGTCCATTCCTATTTGATCTTGATCTGGGAAGGGGGTGACATCCTTCACTGTATTTTCATTTCTTTTGTGGCAGTCAATGACTGTCCACAGTTTTCCATTTTTCTGGGGGATGCATAGCATTGGGGCAGCTTGTGGGATGCTTTTCAGCACCCACCATTCTGCATCAGTATACAGTCAGATTTTGTCCAACAACTGTTGTTTTAGTGCATCAGTGAATCATGGCAGATGATATGCATACTGCTTTCTCTCATCAATCAGGGGAATCCTGTGGTTTACCTCCCATAATGGGGGTAATTTGGGGATTACCCCACTAAGTCTGTGTTTATACTGATGTAAAGTCAGTTGAGTGAGAGTGAGGGGAGAGGCTTAGAAGTCCTCCTGTTGGATTTTTGGGTCTCAGTTCAACCCAGGGGGCTAGAGATGCCTAGTAGAGGGGAATGAGTGTAGTAAAAGCCAGAGAAACATGCCCAATAAGTCCAAAGAAGGTCGAGATATTGTCTAACGAATGTCTGATAGTGGAGAAACAATATTCCAAGGCCCTCGGGCTCAGATTTCCATCTTACTCTGTCTCTCTGGTGATGTGGCTGTTGTTCTCTGCTAAGTACAGTGTATCCTAAGTGCGAAGGTTGGCTTACATAAGCCAAAATGCGACCAAATACTAAGTAAAAGTATAGTAGGGTAAAGTGTAGACACAAAACTGTAAGGTAAAAACAAAGAAATAAAGGAAATAACCTGGTAGGGAGGATTCCCTCCCTACACTGATCAAACCATCGGTTTTGTAGCTGAGGTATATCCTCATTTTTTAACAGTGTCTTACTAGGTTTTATTATTGTGTGGTGTTCCTTGCTCTGTGAGCCACCTGGCTCTTTTAATCCATTGGATCCCCTCCCCCCTTTAGAGCCCTCATGAAGCCAAGACTTCGCAGGGCATGATAGTCAATTATTATGATGGGATTTACCCATCATCAGAGCCTCAGGCTCTGTGAGAAGAGGCATGCACTTGCCTGCTATCTCTATTGTTTTCCTTGCAAAATTCAAAATCACTTTAGTTTGCCTTAGGAAGGGGATTCCTATTATACAATCATAGCAATCAATATTTGCTACATCGAAGTATACCTCCACTTCATAGTTTCCAATCTGTATTGTGGATGCCCCACCATGAGTGATTTTTGACCAACTGCCTATGCAGCCTAGCTGCAGTGTTAGCTGCTGTTCAAGGGGAATGTCAAGACCGGTTCTCTATGGTCTCCGAGGAGGTCTGAGGTCAAGGGGTGATGTTAGGTTGAAAGTCCAGACTGTCAGAGTTTAGTACACAACTTTGTATACTAGACTTGCAGAGTTCCAGAGTCAGAACTATCCAGGGAGTTACTGGAATCGAGTGAGATCGAAGAGTATCTTTGTTGATATTTGAACTGAGGTGTAACAAAGTATGTACAGGACTTTTTATACTACAGAGAATGTTCAAAGGCAATGTCCAGAACACATGGACTACCGGAGAGCAGTGCGGGTATTAGTAAGGTATTAGTAAGCTAAGCCAGTAGTCACCGGTCAACCAGAAAACAGCATGATTAGTCATAAAACATCGGAACAGCAACTAAGAACGAAGTGAGGGAAACTATTACTAAATATAGAAGCTATATACAAACAAAAGATAAGAGACAAACATAGGATGGAGTTCTGTCATGGAACAGATTACCGAAGGCCTAGAACTTTTCTAATATTATCTGGAGTTCGACCTGGATGGTAGTCATGTGTCATAGATGTGACAGTATCCCCCTCTTAGGGCCGAGCCCTCGAGGCATTGAACTGATTATCATATGCATGGAGTTTTCGAAGTCCGTATTGTCTGAGTTTGAAAATTTTCATGGAGTGAAGATTCAACGGAAATCTCTCTAAGTCTAATCCCATAGTTACCCACCCACCATGTTGTCTTCAGCCATTCGTCTGCAAACAATCATGCCATGGGAGATGGCTCTCCTGGATGAGCTAGAAGACAAGCCAGGGGATACTGTAGCGGTAAAAATGGCGAAGTTTGACAAAAGACAACGCCGCCAATGCCTTGCTCTCCAAAGAGAGCTCGAGGCCGAAGAACGGAGGAAGGCCAAAGAGGCCAAGAGGGTCCATAAAGAGCAGGAGGCCGAGGCAAAAAGAATTAGGGAGTTGGAGGCCGAGCGTAAACAGCTCGAAGAAGAGACAAGACAGGCACAACAGGCAGGGGGGTCTTCAGTGAGTAGCACAAAACATCACATGTAAGTCTGTATTGACACTTCAAAAGTCCCAGCAGGTCCCTCGACTGGAAAGGCCATCAAAAGGCCCAACAGGTGCAGTATGTGCATCAAAGCCAGCAAGGAGTGCAAACCCAGAACTGGATGCAGCAAATCATGCATCCGGTGTCAAAAATTAAAAGCTAAGTGCGACCTGACCACTCAGCCTACAGACTCGGAGAAAAGGCCAGTAGAAGCAATGTCCCCCTGTGGTGGAGAGAAATGGAAGTGACACCAAAAATCGAAGGCATCAACCAAGGTGGTCATAGATGTGGATGATGGAGATGACGAGGCGATGGAGGACACCCCAGATGTTGAGACGGTGAGTCATCCTCGGGTTCTGAGAACACTGCTGCCTCGTAAGGACTCCATGGCTGAGGTGCTCAATAGGAGACTAGGGGAGGTCATGAGGCTGTTGCAGAAGAACAATACCGCCATCGAGACTCTGGCCAGGGACGTCTGGGATCTATCTGGGGTTCTGGAGGAGTCATTCAAGGCTCTGAAGACCATGACAATGGCCTTGGTGAGCCAGGCTCAAAATGCCGACGATGTCTAGTATTAGTTTTTCATTTGTACTTTCGTTTTTAGCATGTCTTTTCCCCCCCCCCCCATCTGAATATATATATATATATTTTCTTTTCTGAGTCTTTTTCTTGTTATGATGGAGTTTGTATGTGTGAACAGATAGTTTGAAGTCTTAACAAGACCGAGTGAGAGTTTCCAATGGACCAGGTTTTTCTGGGTAAGCGTTGTGGAAGTCCATGACAAGGTCGACGGCATGTTCTAGTTCTGTAGCTACTAACCAGGACATTTCCTCGTCTGTGCCTTCGTAGCCTGCCCATTTGACCAAGTACAACAATGGATATTGATGCCTATGATGATCCAACTTGGAATCTAAGATTTGTTCAATTTTGTACTCGGGTTCTCCATCAACTTCGACAGGTGGGGGTGGTGGCTGGATATGATTAGGAATGATGTTTGGAGTTGCTAGTTCCAGTTGGGAAACATGGAAGATGGGATGTACGGACTTCATAGAGTCAGGTAGATGGATTGTAAATGATAGGGAACCAACACATGCGATAACGGGGTATGGGCCTAGGTTCTTTTCTGAAAGTTTCTTGGAGGGTCTAGTAGACCTGAAGTATTTAGCCTTGACATAGACCAAATCTCTGATGTTAAAGTCTGGTGGTGGAGATCTCCTAGCATCAGCCGGACCCTGGTATCTCTTTTGAGCTTCTGCCATTTCTTCATGCAAGTATGCATGCAGCGAATCTAAGTCCACTGTATAGTCCCTTGCTCTAGAAGACATGAGATCTTGCTCCGGATGAACAGTTATATTGGGATGATATCCCTTGTTGGCAAAGAAGGGAGAAACTCTGGTAGTGGCACTCGGAGCATTATTGTATGAAAACTCCGTGAGTGGCAGCAGTTCAGACCAGTTGTCTTGTTGGTAGTTGCAATATACCCGGAGGTACTGCTCTAGTGTCTGGTTAGTCCGTTCTGTTTGACCATTGCCTTCAGGATGATACCCTGATGTGAAGTGGAGCTTCATGTCTAATGCCTTGCCTAGGGATTGGAAGAAATGTGACACAAACTCCATGCCTCGATCCGAGGTCACATGAGATGGTACTCCGTGCTTAGAGAACACATGGAGCAGAAAGAGTTGTGCCAGTTGAGGGGAAGTGATGGTATCATCGGTGGGGATGAATATAGCTTGCTTGGAGAGATGATCCACTACAACCAGTATGGCAGTATGGGTTCCAGAGTTTGGTAGTTGTTCGATGAAGTCCATGGATATAGAATTCCATGGTCTTTCTGGAACTGGTAACTGTTTTAACATACCATATGGTCTGTGTCTTGGAGTTTTAGCTCATGCACAAGCTGTGCAGGATTTGACATAGTCTTTGATGAAGGTACAGACACTTGGCCAGGTATAATCACAACAGACGAGCTCGAGTGTGCAGTTTTGTCTGAAGTGACCAGCCAAAGGGTGGTTGTGTTTATACCAGAGTACTCGTAGTCATAAGTCATCGACATCCAGGACATAGATGTGACCATCTAGACATAGTAGTCCATCTTCATCGACTTGCCAGCAAGGATTGGAATGGTCTGAGAGATGAAGTTTACTGATAGTGTCTGACTGTAGGGCAGACTTGATGTCGGCATGGAGTTGCTCAACATCCATGATCATGCTAGCGCATAGGACTGGAGTTTCGAGATATGTGGCCCTTAGCGAATTTGAGAGTTGTTCAGAGGTGAAAACAGGGCAGAGATTCTGGGGATTAGCTCAAGCAAAGTCCTTATCCCCCCTTTGGGGTAGATGTCCCATTGTCTAGTCAGGGAGTCAGGCTTAGCTCCGAGTTTCCCAGGGCAGAAGCAAATGATCATGTTGAATTGGGAAAGGTACTCAGACCAGCGTGCTTGACACCTGGTCAAGACCTTGGAGGTGGAAAAATACTTGAGATTCTTGTGGTCCATGACAATGTCCACTGGGAATGCAGGTCCTTCAAGGTAGTGACACCAAGTCTGGAAAGCTTCGTGAATTGCCAACAGCTCCTTGTCATGGGTATTGTAGTTTAACTCTGGAGCGGTCAGAGTCCATGAATAGAAAGCCACTGGACAGATCTCTCCATCTGGGCATGTGATGGACAAGATGCCAGCTACTGCATAGTCTGAAGCATCTGTCTCAACTGTGATTGGAACTCTGGGTTGGAAGTGGGTAAGGATAGGGGCTGTGGAGAAAGCTTCCTTGAGGCGATTGAAAGAGGTCTGACAAACTTCAGAGAAGTCCCAAGGGGCATTCTTTCATGTGAGACAAGTGAGGGGCACCACTATATCTGAGTAGTTACTGATAAATCAACAGTAAAAGTTGGCAAAGCCAAGGAAGGACTGAATGTCCTTTACTTTACGAGGTTCAGGCCAATCTCAGATGGCCTTAACCTTGTCCTCGGACATTGTTAAACTGTTGGGAGACAAGAAGAATCCGAGGTATTCCACGGACTCGGAGTGGAACTCGCACTTCTCTGGTTTGGCATGGAGACTGTGCTGCCGGAGTCTGCGAAGAACCTTGTGAACATGTTTTTTGTGGTTTTTTATATCATCAGAGTAGATTAGAATGTTGTCTAGGTAGACAATGACACATACATCCAATAAGTCCACAAAGATGGAGTTGACAAAGTGTTGAAATGCTGCAGGGGCATTGGTAAGTCCAAATGGCATGACAAGCCACTCATAGGATCCATAACGAGTCCGGAAAGCTGTTTTCCATTCATCTCCATCGGCAAAGGCCAGGTGGAGTAGGAGAGTCAACTGAACCAAGGGGTGTGGACAGGGTAGGTGCAGAGTCCGGAAGGGACTCTTCAGAGTTTCTTGGAGAAGACTCCATGTCAGAGGGTGACATCGGTGCTGGCAAATGAGGTGCAAGGTCTCGGAATTTAATACTGCTCAATACCCAATCAATCAATGGATTGTAGCTGGTGAGCCAGTTATGCCCAAGTACTATCTTGCACTCCAAATCCAACAGAGTTACATAGCACATTATCTTGGTGACATCTCCAGAGGGAAAGTGGATGCCGTGGTTGGAGGCTTTAGTGATGGAGGTCATAGTCATACCATTGAACAGATGGAGAGTGAGAGGCAGAACAGCATACATGGAAAGATCATTTTTATTGACAAAGTCCAAGTCTATGAAACAATGGGTAGAACCTGAGTCTATTAGGGCTGGAAGTCTCAGAGTATCATAGGAGTCAAGAGACATGAATGACTTTAGGGAACTTGGGTTCGAAAGAGTGGATGCATTGAGGCGTGCCTCCATAGGTGCACAGTTGGTGTCAATGCAACTCCCAGGCTGTGTGGAGTTCTGAGAGCTGTGCTCTATTTTTTTGCCTCAACAGAGACAGTCGGTTTGGCTTCTGACTCGGTTGCCGTAGCTACATGGACTTTAGCTGCATGAGAAGTCGACCTGGGGCACTCCCTAGCCTTATGTCCAGCGTTTCTGCAGAACATACAAAGGTTCTGGTCGAAATGTCTCTTTCTTTTGGCTTGAGTTAACTTTCCATCTTTTCTGAGTTTGTTGGAAAGGCCAGAGGGTTGTCTGGAAGGCTGCTGATTCTGAGGTTTAGGAGTTGGAGTGGGGGTGTTGGGACTAGCTGGAGTATTCCCACCAGATTTCTGCTTGTCCCCTTTGCTGGAGTTTCCTTTGTTACTGGTGTTGTTACTGGAACTTCCTCCAGAAGACTTGGTCTGACGAGCGACCTCGTCCTTGCATTCCCAATAGCATGCATCAATCTCCTGGGCTAGTGCACGTAGCCCATACAACGTATTTGGCTTGCTGACCCTACTGATTTCATCCTTAATATGATCCGGGAGTCTGGAGTAGAACAGGTGATGAAGGGCGCCATCTCCATAGCCTCGGACTCGGGAGGCTAGACGATTGAAGTCCACCACATAGTGATTCACTGCAAGCATTTCACAATGTTTCTTCAGAAAACATGCTGAAAAAATGGAGGGAAGAGATACTCTTTTATTTTGCATGTTTGGAAGGGAAAAATGCAAAAATAACATTTTATGTTTGTCCAAAAAACATTGATTGATGGTAATGTCCATTAGCTTCTACTCTAATTGGCATTAGCATCAATTCATGTTCTCTGGAAGAAAATAAAACATTATTTTTGCATTTTTTCTTTCCAAACATCAAAAATAAAAGAGTATCTCTTCCCTCCATTTTTTCAGCATATTTTCTGAAGAAAAATTGTGAAATGCTTGCTGTGGATTGACACAATGGGTTTCTTTCATGTGGAGGTGGTCAAGTTGGTGTTCGGCCTCAGCAATGGGGTCATGAGGTCCAAAGGTGGTCTGGAGCTCCGCTACGAATTCCAACCAACTGTCCATCCAGAGGGGATGGTCAGCCAGATCTCCGGTGTTTAGAAGGTCAGGCTCAAACCATTCAAGGGCCATGCCCTTGAGGTACAATTGTGCAAACATGACCTTGTTCCTGTCTTGGTGGAAGGCTCCAGGACAATCTTGGAAACACAGTTCACATTGGACCAAGAAGGTCCAGAGTTTACGTGGTTCAGTGCCATCAAAGGTGTCGGGTTCTTGGACTTTGGCCCTAGAAGACGATGTATCATCAGGGTGTCGAGTGGAGTGTGATAGATGATCGACTGCCATCACCAGATTCTGTAAGACTGCCAGCTGGGGGTCTAAGTCCTCTGGTGCATCAATGAAAGGGTCGTTGTCGTCTTTGTCATCTTCATCATTGTTATGTGGGTCATCATTGCCGGGGTCATCACCTCCGGGATTATTACCGTCGGGTTTGTCTCCTCCGGGAAAGTCTGGGGTTCAGTGAATAGTTGTGGCAGAACATCTGCTGGATGAACCAGCTCTAGGGGTAACTGGGGAAGGGGTTCCTCTGGTGGAGAAACTTCAGAATTGACTGACGGACGGTGGAGGTCGTTGGTTGCTAGCCAGTGCAATACAAGCGCTTGACTGGTGAAGGTCGCTTACAGTGGCCTGCTCCGAAGCTTCCACTGTGAGGGAATGAGAGTGAAGTCGAGTAGTCATGGTCATGGGGATATGAGTGGGTGAACTCATGCAAGTGTGAGTTCGAATATACTGTCAAGACTGGTTCTCTATGGTCTCTGAGGAGGTCCGAGGTCAAGGGGTGATGTTAGGTTGAAAGTCCGGACTGTTGGAGTTTAGTACACAACTTTGTATACTAGACTTGCAGAGTTCCAGAGTCAGAACTATCCAGGGAGTTACTGGAATCGAGTGAGATCGAAGAGTATCTTTGTTGATATTTGAACTGAGGTGTAACAAAGTATGTACAGGACTTTTTATACTACAGAGAATGTTCAAAGGCAATGTCCAGAACACATGGACTACTGGAGAGCAGTGCAGGTGACTGAGGGTATTAGTAAGGTATTAGTAAGCTAAGCCGGTAGTCACCAGTCAACTGGAAAACAGCATGATTAGTCATAAAATGTCAGAATGGCAACTAAGAACGAAGTGAGGGAAACTATTACTAAATATAGAAGCTATATACAAACAAAAGATAAGAGACAAACATAGGATGGAGTTCCATCACAGAACGGATTACCGAAGGCCTAGAACTTTTCTAATATTATCTGGAGTTCGACCTGGATGGTAGTCACGTGTCACAGATGTGACAGGGAAATACCCTCATCTTCATGACCTTAGCAAACACTGGGCTCATGAAGTTTCCTGTACTTCCAGTGTCTATCATCATATATGCCATGCACCCATTGATAATACTTTGTAATGTTGCACGTGTTCGCAACTCTGGGTTTATTTTGGGACAAGATCCCACCATGTTATTTGTATGCATAGCATACCAAAGTGATCGAGTTAATGACTTTGTCATCAGTTTGATCTTTGCAGTGAGATTCATTGCTGCCAGCTGTAGGTTATGACAATGCTGTTCTTTGTCATTGCTGATAATCATGTCCCTGTGGGGCATTGCTACTATCATATCATTGGGGTATATCCCAACATGATTGTTGCCTTCAATCACTCATTGGAGGTGAGCCTCCATTATTGCAAGTGCTCTTTGCATTTCTGGAGTTATGCCACTGTGTTCCCCCAGCATTTCTTGGATATCTGCAATCACCTGAAGCCTATCAGCTTCCATGGACTGTATTCAGTCTGCCATGGTTCACATTGCATAATGCATATGGTCTATACTCATACCATGCCCTTCCATTTGCACTTGGTCACAATCATCCTAGCCATGGTTGTATTCCCTGTGAGCTAGTTGCTCTGGATAATGTAATGCTATGTTCAATGTAGTATTTCTGTCAATTACTGACTCAGAAACATGCTCTATCCTCTGAGCACATTCTTGGCATGAGACTTCCTCATGAATAGCACTGTAGATGGAAGACCAAGTCCATTGGCCTGTTGTAGATGAACTATCTACTGCACTTTTGGTCTCTATGGAATCTTCCATTTGGAAGTCCATATCTTCATCCTCTATCCTTAGGGATGCACTCCACAGGGGTCCTCCTGTACCTTCCATGATGTCTGGTTGGTACTCCACCATATTATCTTGGTTGACCCAGACTTTACCCCACAGGGTACTTACTACTACCATGTCAGGGTAAACTCCAATGTTACTTCCTGACATGCCTTGATGGCATATGTTGAATATAGCACTGTCTAGGCATTCATGCAAGACTTGATTGCATCCTGGCAGTCATTGCATGTTTTCTTGTGCCAATATCATTTGTCTAAGGGCATCCATATGATACCCTTCACACATTCTGAGATGGAAAGCCATCACCTGTATGGCAGTCTGTATGTGCATCATACCACCACCTGTATCCAACAGTCATATACAGTTTCCATCATCCATACCTCTGTGGTATTCATGCCTAGCATGATCCTCTGATATTTCGAGTGCCCACATCAGGGATTCATCTCTACTAAGTAGCCCCTCAGCTACATGGTCAACTCTATGTTGACATTTGTCACATGTTCCTTTGTGCACTGCACCATATATCCCAGACCATTCCCATCTTTCTTCTTGAGGTTCATCCTTGTATGAATTTTCTTCATCCACTTCCAGGGTGTCACTCCCTGATTTGGAGCAGTGCTCTTCTTCTGACAAACCTTCATCCTCATATACAATGTGCATCATAGTGCAGGACACTACTTCTTCAGAAGTAGTGGATTTGTCTTCTTTGCGCATAGCCCCAAAATATGCAATGGGTTCATCATCATCATCAACTTCCAAGTACACCTTGTACTCCTCAATGAGACTTCCTTCATCATATTGTGATCCTTCTTCATGATTGCTAGTTTCTTTGTGCTCATGATTGCCACTCATGATCCTTTCTTTGTTGGGTTCCTCCAACTGTTCTTTTGTGAGGGTATCTTGTCCCTCTTCTTCTTGGACTTCTACTGCATATAACTGTGGCTTTACTGCCACTTTGTTCTTGTCCCTTTGAGGGTGAGGACAATCAGGGGCCATGTAGCCCACCTCTGAGCAGTTGAAGCATGTTATGCCTGGCATAAATTTGTGGGGTTGCTTCCCCTTCTGCTGCAAGTCATCTCACTCTTTGTGATGGAACCTATGGTCACCATCCTTATGGTGGAACTGTCCACCTTTCTTTCCAACCTCAGTGCCCTTTGACAAGAAATTTGTCTTATGTTGACATAGCATATTTCCTTTCTAGAAATACTTAAAGTTATCTTTATTCATGGAGCTTCCTGCACTCCCATTTCCATGTGGGTGTGAGCCACTTCATCCCTGGGAGGTCTTTCCTCCAGAGCTGGCATGGCTCGTTCTCATATGCATATTCACCACTTTCTGCACAGTCTCCATGTGCCTCACTTCTTTGAGGATTTCCTCAGTTGTTGAATGTTCTGCAGAGATACTGCGAGCTTCAAATATAGATTTGATTATAGAGTGCAGTAATCCCTGCAAGAACTTCCTCCTGAATGAGTAATTGTTGGGAGGTTGCACCATTCAGTGCACATGATGCTTTAAATCATTATAATATGCAAGGGCTCCCTTATCATATTTGAACCTGGTTTGATCATACTTGTTGGCTGCACTCTGCACCAACACTTCATGGATGAATCACTTGAATAGTCCACAGATTGATTCTTCAAAAGTCCAATGCTGTATCTGTCAATTCAGAGAATCAACTTCTTGATCATACCCTTGGGAGGGTAGACCCTCCAAGTACAATCCAGTGTACAAAACACAATCTTCATTGCAATCAGGACCAGTAACCTTGAATGTACAGAAGTACTTCAATATCTGGACCAGCCAGTCATCAAATTTATCCAGGTCATCCTGGCCTCTGTATTTTCCAGGCTTTGGTAGGTTCATCACCTTCACCTCAGGTCCAACCTGCCCTGTTGGTAGACTGACTTGTTCCCAGATATGCTGAGCATATCTGTTCTGCATAAAGTCCATGTACCTCATATTACCTGGGGTAAATCCCCTTAGATAGTTCAGTTGATTTCCCTGGACGATATGTCATCCCCTGACTATGGGAGTTCTCCCATATCCTCGAGGACCATCTTTGTCCTCCTCTTCAGGATCTTCACCACCTGGTGGTCCTCCTCCTGGAGGGCCACCATCAGGGGGACCACCCCCTGGGAAACCTTGACCATGGAAGTTTCTTCCATGATTGTTTCACTCAGGAGGACCACCTCCATCTTCATCTCTCCCAGGAGGCCTACCTCCATATTCACTTCAGCCATATAGATCATTGACTGTTCCAATTCTATTATTTTCTCCAGGGGTATTATCCCTGTTTCCTGCAGCAGCATTTCTGGCTGTGATGGTATGGTCTCATGCAATCTGGTGTAGTACTGTGGCCCCCTGCTCATTCCCAAACATCTGTCAGATTATATCCAAGTCTTGTCTCAAGAAATATGCAGGGCAATCTGGCATATTAGGGGAAAATCCACCCCTTTGACCAAGTGCACCAGCTCTTTCAACTGGAGGGTTTTCCCTCCTCACTGGCATTCCTGGCCAGAACTGAGGGATTGTATCCTCCCTCTTGAACATAGGTTCAATGTCTGGGGTAGTTGTCCTACTCACACTTTTGGCAGCAAGAGCCTGTCTGTATCTTTCTAACTCTTCTGCATGATGCACACTGGGGTTCACCCCATGATTATCAAAACCTTCAAGGCCATACCTGTATTCCAGCCATTGTTGCTGCAGACTTTCAAGAAAGTCATTCATGGCTTCAAAGGCCATGCAAGGGTCTATCAGGGCATCCCTCTCATTGGTCTCCCTTCTTGAAGGTGCTTCACCTTCCTCATATATTTCAATTGGAGGACTCTGAGTCCTCCATACTAAGATAGGGTTGGAAGACATCCATGAGTTTTCTAACTCAGTACACTGAGGAGTAAGGGGACTCATTGAGTCTCTGGAAACCTCTCTTCCCTCTCTCACAGCTTGTTCAGTGCTGCTTCCCAATGTCATTGAAGTATTTAATCCTCCAGGCATATGTGCATCCAGTGCTCCAGGTCCAAGCTGCCTAGCACCCATTCCTTGGTCGGCACTTCCAGCTGGTGGTTGAGTTTCCTCCAAGTTTCTATTATCCTTTTGGACCTTGGAAGGTCCTTCCTGTTTTTGATGACTATTATCATCTGGAGGGGGATCCCCTCTGTCAGGTGGCTTGCTCTGACCCAACTTTACTGCACAAGCATATGCACAAGTAGCTGTGTGGCTCATTGTGAATACTTTGATGAGAGTTCAAAAAATTGTAAAGTTGTGGTATTGCCTTAGTTCACACCCATGAACTGTACCATATGGTATTCACAGTGTGATAGTTTAAGACAATAATGACCTTAAAAAACTACTACAAAGTATACATATATATATATTACCAAGTATCACATGCCTGTGAGTGATTACAAACTTCCTTTTAGGGCATGGCCCCTAACACTTGCTGTTGACAATGATGATGAGAGGTGTCAGGGATGATGTGGCATGGGCATGGGAAGTGTTAGTTAGGCATTGATGACAAAGCTGTGTTCATGTGGCACAGTTTGGTGGCTTTAGATTTTCTAAGTACTACTCAGTATTCAATATTTATTCATTGAGGGGGGAAATGCTTTAAATATATCACCTTAGACATATGTCAGAACAGCAACATATTATCTAATTAGATTATTTAAGTGGGAGCATCAGGTGGACAATGACAAGGGGAGATGGTGGTGGTAGTGGAAGGAGTTGTGGTGTTGGAGTGAGCAGGTTTATATACATTTTGTTTGCTTACCTCAGCAACTTTCAAAGCCAGCTGTGGCACACCCCCACAAATTTCAATTGGAGTTTGAATTTTGTAATCATTCATTTGCCCTTATCTTGTCCAAAAATGGACATATTGACATGATCATGACATCACATACTACAACTTTTGTTGACATCATAACTGTACAGCCATGATGTCATAACAAAAGTTGTAGCCTATGATCACAGGACCATGGGAATATGTTTACCTTAGCAATATCTCCTTTTTTGGGCAAGATATTTGCAAAGTTCTGCTGGAGACCCAGTGTGTCAAAAAATAAAAGTGGCTGTACAGTTATGATGTCATAACAAAAGTTGTAGTACATGATATCATGATCATGTCAATATGTCCATTTTTGGACAAGATATGGGCAAATGAATGATTACAAAATTCAAACTCCAATTGAAATTGCCACAGTGCATTGCACTGCAAGCATTTCACTGTTTTTCTTCAGAAAACATGCTGAAAAAATGGAGGGAAGAGATACTCTTTTATTGTGCATGTTTGCAAGGGAAAAATGCTAAAATAATATTTTATGTTTGTCCAAAAAACATTGATTGATGGTAATGTCCATTAGCTTCTACTCTAGTTGGCATTAGCATCAATTCATGTTCCCTGGAAGAAAATAAAACATTATTTTTGCATTTTTTCTTTCCATATATCAAAAATAAAAGAGTATCTCTTCCCTCCATTTTTTCAGCATGGTCTCTGAAGAAAAATTGTGAAATGCTTGCTGTGTTGGTGCAGACTCAGAAGTCAACAAAATATAGAGTAGTTTGCACAGCCATGGTGGCATAATGAAAGTTGTAGCCTATGATCACATGACCATGGGAATATGCTTACCTTAGTAATATCTCCTTTTTTGGGAAGGATATGGGTAAATGAATGATTAGTCATCTGTGGGTCTGTAGGTCTGTAGGGTCTGTACTTGGTCTGTGGAAAATCTGTACTGTCTGTGGGTCTGTGCCTCTGTACCAAACCCAGGGTTTTGCTGATGCCCTCCCCACCCTATTACCATATGATGTCATATGAAATATCTCTTGTGTTTCACCATTGAACCTCTTGCTTTTCAAGGTTCCAGTACTTGACAAGGTCGCATGAAGGGTGTATCTAACAACACTGCTGTCATCCTAGTTGTGGGGATATTTGAACTATTGTGCTTGAGGGTGGATTCAGACAGTTTTCCCCATATCTTGTGAACAGGTGCACTGATCTGTATAGTTCCTTTTACACTGTGTTCCCTCTTATGTCCCCTACAGTCACCCATGGTTCTGGGCCCATTGCCCCAGTTGTTGTCCATCAGTGAGCTCTCTTCACACCTCCTCCTGCTTTCCCATCAAGTTGCATGCACTATATCTTGCCTGTCTTGTGGCTGTCCCTCTTGCTTTTCAGTGTCAACATACTACTTGATGAAGGCTTTCAGGTGATATATGTTAGGTCATAAATGCTGCAAAAGGAAAGGAGATATTCATGAGTTGCAGTCGAGTTTATTTCATATGCTAATTTACTCTCTTATTACATATATTAATTGTACATATTCCCTTTCAAAGTAGTACTGTACCATAAACTGATAGATCCTGGTATGCCTGGAGGGCTAGCATATTGAATGCCCAGCATAAGTGACTGGTCACTTATCTTCAGCATGCAAAAAAAAGGTAATGACCTGCCAGGTTGGTTGGTATCATTGTTGTCATCCAACATCCAGACTGCCAGAGGGGAGAGAAAAATAAGTGACCAGCTGCCTATTCTTAATTTCAAATATCAGTCATGTTTTGATCACTTGTGCAAGGTGCAAAGGTCACAGCCTTACATGAGGCAAGAAGGCAATGGATTGTATTACATAATAGCCCAAAGAGGCAATCACAGCCTTACATAAGCAACAAACAAGTATATACCAAGGTCAGAATTGTGGCTGTGCAGTTTTTGCCTCTTGACTTGCAACTACAACCTGCCATTAAAGGAAGTAGAACAAACAATAACAAACAACCTAAACCATGTCATCCAACACTAACACCAACACCAGCATGGTATGCTTTTTTTTTGCACTGGTGGAAATAAGCAACCAGTTGCTTATATTGCAACCCATTTAGCAGTTGGTTGAAGATAACAACATCACTAATAACATGCTAGGTTTTTTTTGCACTGGTGATAATAAGTGACTGGTCACTTATATTTCTGCCACCCTAGCAGGCAGTCATTGAGGAAAGCAACAACACTGACTGTTATGGCCCTAGACACAATGTCACAGGCTTGCACTACTCAACACTAGACAAGAGGATACAAGGAAAGATGAGGAGGCAGACTTAGAAGCAAGTTAAGGCTGAAACCCAAATGAACTAGCTTGGAGCTAGTTGGGTGATTCAGAGGTACTTATATACAGAAGTACATGAGGCTACAGCAAGGCATACATGAGGGGGGAGTGAGGCATGACATCATGATGATGTCACCATGGAGCAGAACATTCTGGAAGGAGCCTCATGGTAAAAGTCTGGAAGAGTCTATAGATAAAAGAAAGATAAGATCCAAAGATAAGAGCAAGGAAATTAGATAAAACAAAAGGAAAAAGGAAAGAAAAGAAAGAAAGTACATTGATATGATCATAACACTGACAACATGGTAGTTTTTTTTTTTTGCCCTGATGAAAATCAGTGACCAGTTACTTATGTTCCCCCCCTCTAGCAGGTAGTCATTGAAGAGACCAACACTAGCAACTGGTAGGTTATTTTTTTGCCCTGGTGAAAATAAGCAATTGGTTGCTTATATTCCCCCATCTAGCAGTTAGTTGTTGAAGACACCAATGATGCCAGTATGGTAGGTTTTTTTGCCTTTCTCAAGATATGATAATGCCACTGACAAGAACAACAACAGTGTAAGTCTCTGGAATACAGCAAGGTTTCTTATCATTCATCTGTCCCCCAGCACCCTACCACTGCTGACCAGGGCATGGAAATGGTAAGGAATTTTTTTTGACATGGTGAAAATAAGCAACCAGCTATTTATTTATCTCCTATGCAACCAGTCTGTGGTTGAAAACAAAGAGGAAAGCACAAAGGAAAATGACAAGGAAATAGCCCTGGTGAGTCTTTGGCAGGTGACCAGTCACTTATATTTGAACCCTTCACTAGGTAAAGGCACAAGACGTGAGCATGGCAAGTCTGGGTGGCAATGGTGTCACTCATCTTTTAACTTCCCTCCCTCTTATAGCAGTCTAGTCCTGCCACAACAAAGTCCAGAAAGGGTAAACTCTCTGCACAGAGCAAGGCAAGGATCTCAGCATGTTTGGTCATGGGCATAGCACCAACTGAACAATTCATGCCAGACCCATCCATGGGACCCAGTGTTGCTGAGGAATTGGCAGCAGTCTGTTCTGGCCATGTGCAAAAAGGCCAAGGTATGCATGTCAGTTATTTACAGGGATTATCAGTAACTCATCATAATATATATATATGACACCCACAGAAGAGCACCAAGTCCAAGGCACAAGGTAGACAGGACAAGGTCCAGATGGAGGTGCAGGGGAATGCAGAAGCAGTGGTAAGTGGTTTAGAAGGCTCTTTCCAAATAGGTGACTGGGTGCTCATCTTTGGGCCATCCCATGCAGCCAAGCACTTCCAAGCTAATTGTCAGCAAGAGTTACAAGGTAGGAATGATTATTCAGTACATCATAACCTAGAGAGTGATGGAACAATGATGTGCCTTTATCTAGAAGTGTGGCTTGGAACCAGATGCAGAAGAAGAGGTCACAGGAGAGATGGCCAGCAACACTGCTGGTGCATCAGAGATGCAGGTATGAACATGAGTCTGTCAAGCACCTGCCAAGTCAGTTGACAATGGCTCACTTGCCAAGTCAAAGTACAGGTGTAGTAAGCATGCAAGAGACCAAGACCAGTCCATGGCCAGAAGGGTGTGTTGCATGACACTGACTTTACAGGTTGATGGTTTCCACTGATCCTACATTGAAAACAATCACAGGAACCAGTGCTGGTTGTCAATAAAGTGAGAGAAATGGCTGTTGTGCGGGTGAGCAATTCTGGCCTGCAGAAAACAGGTGACCAGTTGCCTTGCAGCAGGAGAATGAGCAGGAGGCCAGTGGCCCAAAGGTCAAGGCGAAGGCAAGGGAAACAGAGGCAAGTTTGGCATGTCACCTGGTAGAAAATAGGCAACCAGTTGCTTATTTCTCAATAGCAGTCAGAAGATGACATGGAAGAACAGGGTGCCCAGGTGAGAGTTGCCTGCCAAGAAAATAGGTGACTGGTCACTTATTTCTTATTAGGTCCAACCCAGCAGAAGGCAGAGCCTGTTCCCCAGAGGGGATAACCTGGTGAGTGCAGCTCAAAGATATTTTCACCAGAACAAAATGCAACAGATATCTAATGCCTGTGACATGCATGTCCCAGATTCCCAACATCAAGGTTACAGAGTCAACAGAAGCAGATGAGCTTGGGTTTGCAGTGGAGACAGCCATTGCAGATGTCACTCTGGGTTATGCCTTGATGACTGTCATCCATGACCAGGCAGAGCAGAGATGTGACCTGAGTTGAGGCCCCATTCTGAAATTGTGGGAGTACAACTCTTGCCTAATCAATGACAAATATCTTGTTCAGCTGAGGAAGAGCATTGGGGCTCAGGGCCTCCAATGCAAAGTAATCTGGAATGCCATGATCTTGGCAGTCCCTTGCAGCTCCATTGATTGCAGCTCCCTGAAGCTCCTCAAGTTGGGCACCTATGAGAACAAGGTCAGATGGACTTCTGAGGCTGGGGCTTCTGAAGCCAGCTTCTTGAATAGAAATCACTGAAGGAGGTTCCAAAACTGATGGACATGAAGGCAACACATGTCCAATATAAGAAGGCACTGCAGGAGAAAGCAAAGGGTGCCAAGGTGGAAGAACACCAGCAGTACCTTCTGGATGAGGACATTGCAGGGTTGGAGAAGGAGTTGGATAAGAGTGGTAGTTGGTTGGCCCAGTTTGTTGACAAGGGTGAGCACAAAATAGGTGACCAGTTGCTTATATTTTTTTCTTGCCACTGACATGTCTCTTCCAGACAAGTTGGCCAGCCACCCACAAAGAATGTGGTTGCTGGACCAGCTAACCAGTAATTCCCAAATGATTGCATTGCGAGATAATGACAAGGACAAACTTCACTGGGACTCAACATCCTATCCACAGTTGATGAAGAGCAACAAGAAGAGTACCTGAAAGAAGTACACTGTTGTGAGGGGGGAAGTTGAGAGAGTCATCTCACTCACATATTGATGGACAAGGAGCTGTATTCAACAGTCATGAAGCTCCTCCACCTGGAGCACTTTCATGGGAGGGGCAAAGGAAAGGTGGATGCTGGATTTACAGCCAGACAACTGGAAAGTTGGCTGCCTTCATTGGGAGGGGCAAGTCTCATCTCTCTCTCTCTCGAGTCTATCACTCTGACCATCTTGTGTCTGACAGACACAAATACTTCTCTGACAATACATCCTTGATGTATTCACCTTTTTAGCAGCACCCATGGAAGTCAAAATCCTGGGTTTGACTGTTGATGCAGCTGAGAAGGAGGAGAAAGATGTAGAGAAGCAATGCCAGAAGGTGGCGCATGCCATGATGGCAGAGGCAAGGGCATCAACATACTTTGCATGGGGACTAGTGGATGAGTTAGCTGAGAAGAGCCTGGTGATCCAGGCTGATGTGATGAAGAGCAGCAAACATGACCACCCATGGCACCTGTGGGGCCTCAAAGACAAGGCATCCAGGGAGCTCTGGAATAATCTTCTAGACAAGTATTGGCACTGATTGCTTGGTGAGGGCATGAGCATGGGTCATGAGATCCAGCTCAACAAAGATACATCTCCAGATGACATAATCCAAGTGGCATTCAAGAACCAGTTGGAGTAGGTTGGGGGGGAGCACCTGCTGGATACCACATACCCTCTGAGCTTTGGCAGCATGCCTCTGGGAAATTGACTGATGTTCAACAACATCCAGCAGTTATTTACAGATTTGACCAGCACACCCCAGCTGGTTTGTCTCTAGCCATCAAGGAGGTGAGTAACTGAAATCTGGCCTGTGACATGCAAATTCTGACATAACCAAAACATGCAGGTGGTCAGCTGGGTAGAGCCATTTGTGACCCCATCATCCATGCAGAGAGGGGATTGTGTGTGGAGAGATTACATGTGTGCCATGACAGCAAACATGATGCAATGTGGTAAAAGCATTGGAATTATTGCTCTGGTAAGAAAAAAAATAGGTGACCAGCTGCTTATTCCTGCCAGATTTGCTATCCAAAATTCCAATGACAGGAGACAGACTTCTTCACAACAGAGTGACCTAGATTGCAAGTCTTCACCAAGTACTTGGCCAGTGTAAAAGGGCAGGTCAAGGTCTATGATGCCTCCAACCTGCATACTGGGTTGCTGGAAAAGAAATTCTTGGAGTGCCTGCAGCAGATAATCAACCAGTACCATGACCAAGTGGAAAGCTGGTCCGGGGCAACGCCAATTCCGACCTACCTTTGTCCAGAACCAAATCAAACAGTTTGGTTTGAAAACCTCACAGAACACAGGAGAAGGTGGTGTGAGACATCATTCAGATGATGCAAGTCACAGCCTTCCCCAAAGACCATTACAAAGGGATGAAACAGCTGGTCAAGGCCCTGGCACCCATGACATTGAATGAAGCATCCAGGCAACTGCTCCTGGCAACAGAGGTGGGCTGGGAATTGCATCACAAAGTGGCCAATATTATGCAGGGGTGCAGGGGTGCCCAGAAGCCTTGGGTCTGGTGGGATGGGATCCAAGATCAACCCTACCACAAAAATGGCTTGGATGCAAGTGATGAAATGAGCTGCATGGACATTGGAGAGACATGGGAAAACTGGGCCAACCACATTACCATGGAGAGTGAGTTATTTGTTCAAAACAAGCACAAGGTCAAGGAACTCCAAAAAAATCTTGTTCTCCAATCAACTGGGGTTGCTAGACAATGGTGCATTGCCACAAGACCTGTGGTTAGCAGCTGGCACAATGTTGAGGGTGAGTGATTGGATATCCTCAGAATAGGTGACTAGTCACTTACACTGCAAGCATTGTACAATTTTTCTTAGGCAAACATGCTGAAAAAATCCAGGGAAGAGATACTATTTTTTAATCAATGTCATAGGAGAAAATATACTGAAATTATGTGTTATTTTCTTTCTTTGATCTGTGCATAAACATGGATTGATGACACCATCCATGCCCTTAGTTTGAACAATTTGACTCAATTTCCTAAATTTTCTTGTGTAAAATATTCCAGAAAATACATGGATTGTTTCTTCCATTTTCTTTACATTTTTTAGAAGATAATAACCTATTATTAGTGCATGGGACACTGTAAGAAATTTGTAGCATATCATTGGACAAAAAACTAGGTGACTGTTATGTTTTTTTTTCCTGGAATATGCTATGAAAAGTCTGTTTACTTTCCATAAGAAAATGTAGTGAACACTAGCAAGTTCTCAATCAGAATAGCAAGTAAAATACCAAACCTTTCTCTCATGTGAAAATAAGTCAATATATATTAAATATTTTACACAAATATATGTAATGATAACATAAGTAATGGATAACATATTTCAGAGAGAAATATTTTTGCACTTTTTCTGAGAAAAGATATTGAAGATAATGCTGTGGATGTTCTGAAAGAAAAATTCAAACAAAATGTTTCATTTTCATCCTTTCAAAGTCATCTATTGGGATGTGAAAAGTGCCAAGTATGTTGGACACACAGACTTTTGGAATTTAGTCATAGAAAATTTCCACACTCTTTCCAACCTGAGTGTTCAACAGGTTTTCCAGCAAACCAGCATATATCAGCCAGTAATTGGTATGAGATACATCATTTAGAAAAACTTGGTACTGGCACTACCATGGATGCAGAAAACAAGATTGAGTATGGCCAGGGAGATGATGACCAGCTTGCTACTTGCAGCACCTAGGCACTATTTTTTCATCACTCCAGCTTTCCCAAGATCTCACAAGACAAATTGTCACTTGTGACAGTCACTGGAAAGTTGTGCATGACTCAGTGGTCACATAGGGTACAGAATAAGACATTAACTCTTCCTCCAATTTTTTCTGGTATCTTTTCTCAGGGTGACAAGGATCACAACAGGGCACCCCTTGAAGACAACACAGTGGTTTCTGCACACATCACATGACATCAGCAAAACACCCTTTTTGGGACAGTGTGACAGCTGTTACAGTGCCATGTGGCAACACATTAGAGCCTATACTGCTCCACTAATGTTATAGGCTTAATGTTCAGCACAAGTAGATCCTAATAGAAAAAAAAGAAGTGCTCTAAATGATGAAATTTTGCAGTTTTTTGGTCACTGTACATGATCAAAGTATATTCTCAATAATAATATACTGTATAGGAATGGCATATGTATACTGTCACCTCACCCTTGCCCAACACACATACAAGGACAATAGCAGTAGCACCAACCCAGTTCCCTCCAGAACTTGCAAGCCATTCATGCCCACATGAGTCCCACAGGCTTGACCCCTTATTTGATGGTGTTGGTTCAAGGATTGCAGGTTGTCATGACCATGCCTCATCTGTGTTGTTCCCATGCTCCTGCACCACCTCCAACACCCCCACCTGCTACTCCAACACCTTCTGACCCATTTCCACCCAAGTCTGATGCCATTGTCACTAGGGGGCATTACCCTTTTGGGATCACCAGGCCAAAGAGGCATGCTATGGCACCTGTACTGCATGGTGCTCTGAAGGGTGGGGCAGCATTTTTAGATTTCAGTCTGGTTTCCAATTGGCTGTTGATGAGTGCTCGGCCATGTTCTTGTCCATTTGTAGAATTGACAGAAGCTCCCCTCTCTGAGCTCCTAAATACCCCATTTTTTGGGACATGGTTGGCAGTGAACTTTCTGTGTGAATTTTTCTTTCAAATATATAAAGCATTATCTTCCATATCTTTTCTCAGAAAAAGTGCAAAAATATTTCTCTCTGAAATATGTTATCCATTACTTATGTTATCATTACATATATTTGTGTAAAATATTTAATATATATTGACTTATTTTCACATGAGAGAAAGGTTTGGTATTTTACTTGCTATTCTGATTGAGAACTTGCTAGTGTTCACTACATTTTCTTATGGAAAGTAAACAGACTTTTCATAGCATATTCCAGGAAAAAAAAACATAACAGTCACTTAGTTTTTTGTCCAATGATATGCTACAAATTTCTTACAGTGTCCCATGCACTAATAATAGGTTATTATCTTCTGAAAAATGTAAAGAAAATGGAAGAAACAATCCATGTATTTTCTGGAATATTTTACACAAGAAAATTTAGGAAATTGAGTCAAATTGTTCAAACTAAGGGCATGGATGGTGTCATCAATCCATGTTTATGCACAGATCAAAGAAAGAAAATAACACATAATTTCAGTATATTTTCTCCTATGACATTGATTAAAAAATAGTATCTCTTCCCTGGATTTTTTCAGCATGTTTGCCTAAGAAAAATTGTACAATGCTTGCAGTGTTATTTTTTTCAAGTGTGTTGTCCATGAATTTGAATGCCACATAGGCCACTTGAATATCCCCCTTCAAGACATCATGTACATTGATTGGACAGATCGAGGGTTGGAGGACTATGGTGTCAAGATGCCCCCCATGGCCACAGAGAATGAGGTCCAAATGGGTTGGGGTGACAAACAAGGGGCAGACTTGGAACCATTGAAAAACATTGGTGCATTCAAACAAACTGACAAGCAGATGGTCAACATGGAGTGCATTGCATCAGCCAAGGTGAAGAGGAAGGAGGAAAAGGACAGCAAGGAGGTTGAGAAGGCCACTTTGTTTGTTCCCAGGGACAGGGAGTGTGTTAAGCTTCAAGCAAAGATGGCATGAGTGAGAAAGAAGGAAGCAGAGGAGAAGGCCAATTGTCAGGTGGCTTACTTTGACAAGAGAATGCAGGAGGAGGAACAGCAGCAGCAGCAGGCATTGAGTGCTGGTAAGTCTGGTGCTTCCATGCCCACTTTCAGACTTGATCATTTGCATTCAGGGCCATCCAAGAGGACTGGTGAGAACTTGAGAAGTATGCATGGTGCCCCCAATCAAGCAGTGGAACAGCAACTGACTGAAATTTAACCAATGCCCAGGCCTCAAGTTCAACAAGGTGAAAAGGGGTGGCAGGAGTGCCAAGTCTAGTGGTCAGTAGTACTCAACCTAACACCTAAATTCAATCCAGGGAATAAGTGACCAGTTGCTTATTCTTTTTTGTTTGTTGTTATTACACAGAATCAAGGGAAAGCTCTACTCAAGTCAATGAAGGACAGGCAGAACAAGGCAAAGACTCAGAGCAAATTGGTGAGTCTTGAAGGCTTGTTGAAACAAATTCTACTCAACACCTGGGTCATATATGTGGAGGAAGATGGGTCAGGGGCTATGGATGTTGGTGAGTATCATGGCATTGGGTCTCATTCATGGGGAACAAGCAACCAGTCACTTATTTCTGGCATGTCATGCAGATGACATGTCCAAGCAGCAACAACAGTTCAATGAGCCTGAGGGGGACAGCAGCAGCAGCTCAGAAGTGGTGGCTAACACCAAGAGATGTAAGTACTATTGATTCCCATCATGGCCCTGCCATGCCAATCATCCCCCTCTCTCAAGTGTACCACAAGAGGCCAGTGTTGCCACCCAACCCCAAATCCAATTGCAGGAGTGAGCATGTCCACAGACTTGTCATCACTATTCTCTGATCAAAGAATCTTTGACAGAGGTGCATTATACCAAGGAGGAACTTCAGGAAATCCATCAGATAGCAAAGGGCTTTGTCAGCACTGAGGCCACACTGAGCTGGGGAAACCCCAGTTCTGATGAATCTGAGGACCCAGAAGATGGCTATGATCCCAAATTCATTGATGACAGTGCACAAATGGGAGGGAAAGCAGTGTGGAGAATGAGTCAAAAGCCACTGCAAAAGCAACTGATAGCAGTGATGACAGTGACAAAGACATTGATGGCAGCAAGGAAGGAGACAAAGAATCAATGGAAGATATCTCTCAGTTCCTCAAAAATGATGGCAATGGGGGCAAGGAGCTCACAGAAGATACTGATACATCCTCTGACTCCTCTGCCCTGGCCAAGAGTTGACAAGGAGGAAGCTGAATACTGACTCTTTCCAAGATGATGGTTATGGCACCACTGCCAGTTCAATCAATACCATGGTGAGGGTGCCTGAGAGCATGTTGAAGGAGTGCCAGGAAGGTCAGTCACCTCTTGGTATCGGTGGCAGCACAAGGGAAGGTTTGCTGATGGTAGCCATGAATACAGCAGATGCAGAGGGTATGTCTCAGAGGATGTCTCATTTCAGCATGGATGCAGAGGGACAAGACAAGTGACAGGGGCATGGGAAAATTCTTTTATAATCTTGTATTTTTAGCCAGAAGAACTATACAATTGTTCTGTCAGCAATGGGAGTAGTATAAGAAATGCCAGGATTGAGATGGAGGAGTGACCAACACCTCTTGACCAGCTACTCACACCTTCCTGATCTGGTTGTGCGCCAATCAAGACCACACAAAAATGAGTGAAACTACAGCTGGAACCCAGGTGGTGACTGATTTGCATTGCATTGCATTGAAAAATAGGTGACCAGTCACTTGTTTTGATGGTTGCAACAGAGCATTGGCAGGATCACATTGTGCCCCATGTAAGTCAACTGGGTTGGCTGGAAACTGACAAGTCCTTCACCCACCCACCCACCACCCAGGGAACCATGGCAAGTGTAGACCCAAGCAAGCTTCCAAGCAAAAGAAAGCACAGGGAAAGGGAAAGGCCAAGGTAAGCATGCTGCCATGGTCTGAGTGGCAAGCAGAACTAAGTAACCAATGGCTTATTTTCTGACTCACCTCACACACAGGGCAACAGCAACCATGTGGAACAAGGAGGGGCCATGGAACCCACTGAGTGACCATACATGGCACATGTGAAGAGGCAGATGCAGGGGCCAGGTAAGAAAGCCAGGTAAGATATCAAATTGTCATCCTTGTCATGCAAGGAGGGGAAAGATTGATCTCCATCATGTGAAACTCAGAACAAGGGGGTTACCTTGTACAGCATGTCCTTGACAAACATTGCATTCAATGGAAAATTGTGTCCAAAGGAGCAACCCAAGCCTCCCACCATCAGAAACCAGAGGATCCATGTACCTGCTAAAATTGTGGGCAAGTGGGGCAAGGAGTTGGATGGTGGCAAGGGTCAGGGGGGGTGAGAAGCATTGGCAGAAGCTGTTGCAAATATCAGTGTTCCTAGGAATCCTTTTGGGCAGAACAATGACTTTGCCAATCTGCCAACATGAATGAGCAAAGTGAGAGGTGAGTCCCTTATGAAACAAATGCATGCTGATTTTGAAAAATGATTCCAGACCTGCCAGGCCCTCTGACCCTCCAGGTGCACAGCCACAGTGAGAGCAAAAGTTGTAGCCCATGATCACAGGACCATGGGAATATGATTACCTCAGCAATATCTCCTTTTTGGGGTGAAATATTTGCAAATTTGAGTTAGAGTCACAGTTTGTCAAAAATGAAAAGTGGCTGTGCAGTCATGATGTCATAACAAAAGTTGTAGGGCTGGATCACAGGATCATGGGAATATACTTATCTCATTGATATGCACA
The DNA here is from genome assembly GCA_024613185.1 of Pisolithus microcarpus. Taxonomy (NCBI): domain Eukaryota; kingdom Fungi; phylum Basidiomycota; class Agaricomycetes; order Boletales; family Pisolithaceae; genus Pisolithus; species Pisolithus microcarpus. The sequence continues at coordinate 211,137 of JANFAI010000057.1, read as the reverse complement.
AAAATGGGTGAGAAAAATGCAAAATATAAAAAAAAAATTGGATGTCTCAGAAATTAAATTTCAAAGATGTCATAATGAAAGTTGTAGTACCTGATAAGACATCAGCAAAACAGTAGGTTTGGTACAGAGGCACAGAGCAGCACAGACCCACAGATGGTACAGATTTTCCACAGAGCAAGTACAGACCCATAGATGTAATCATTAATTTGCCCATATCTCGCCCAAAAAAGGAGATATTGCTAAGGTAATCATATTCACACAGTCCTGTGATCATAGGCTACAACATTCATTATGACATTGTGGCCATACAATGACTCTCTGAGTCTGCACTGATGTGCTGTGGCAATTTCAATCAGAGTTTGGATTTGTAAACATTCATTCACCCATATCTCATCCAAAAATGGACATACTGACATGATCATGACATCACATACTACAACTTTTGTTATGACATCATAACTGTACAGCCACTTTTATTTTTTGACATGCCAGGTCTCCTGCAGAACTTTGCAGATATCTTGCCCAAAAAAGGAGATATTGCTAAGGTAAGCATATTCCCATGGTCCTGTGATCATAGGCTACAACTTTCATTATGACATCATGGCTGTACAATTACTCCATATAGTAGATTTTTTTGACTTCTATGTCTGCACCAATGCACTGTGGCAATTTCAAACTCCGATTGAAATTTTTGTGGGGGTGTATATAAACCCACTCACTCTGGCAACACAACTCTTTCCTCTACCACCACCATCTCCCCTTGTTGTCATTGTCATCCCTCCCTCTGATGATCCACCAGAGGGGGGGGGGGTGGCAGAGGAAGGGGGGTGGGTCCCCTGTGAGGCTGTGCCCACTTAGCATAGATTTGTAATAGCTGCAGTATAGATATGTAGTCCCTGTACCAGGCATGTAATTAAAGTAGTTTTATGGTAATATAATTCAATTACTAATTAACTTCTACATGTTAAGTTGAGTGGTGGGAATCTGTATACTGAAACAGTCAGGGGTAAGTCTGTACAGAGGAGGACCTGTCTGTGGGTCTGTGGTCTGGACAGAGGGGGTCTGTTTTGATGATGGAGGATCCCAGGGGTATGCTTGCATCATCCATCCATACAAAAATGGTTGAGATATAGACAAAATACAATCAGTGTAGTGGAGTGTACATTTTTATTACCAAAAATGTAATGTTGTGGCACATTTTTGACCACCTAATAAGTGTAGTGTTTATTAGTAAAGAGTGTAGTAAACTCTGCTTTTGGGACTACCAAATAGGCATAGTGTTGATTAGTAATTGATTAGCAAAGGGTAGTGTAAAGTGTTGATTAGCAAAAGTGTAGCAAACTCCGCATTTTTGACTACCAAGTAAGTGTAGTGTTGATCAGTAATTGCAATATTAGCTTTTTGACTAACAATGAAGTGTACTAGTGCTGATTAATAAATGATTACCAAAAGTGTAGTAAACTCTGCTATTTGTAGTGTTTGATTAGCAAAGTGTAAGTGTACATGTGTATTACCAAAAGTGTGGTGATGTGGCCCATTTTTGATTACCAAGTGTAGTGTTTTGTAAGGTTTGATTAGCAATGTGTGGTGTACATTGTTATTACCAAAAGTGTAGTGATGTGGCACGTTTCTGACTACCAAATATTTGTAGTGGGACTAGGAATTGTAGAGTAGTAGTGATTAGCAAAAAAGCATAGTCATCATTAGGATTGTTGTGTAGTGGGCACAGCCACTAATAGCTTGAAATTTTGCAAAGTCACAAGAATACCCCAAAATACAATATAGTGGACACCAAAACTCATGCCTTTTGCACAAGTGGCCAAAGTCAACCAAACAAAGGCCTTTTCCTACTATGGGGGGGGGGGGGGGTAATGTGTTAGTCTGTGCACTGCTATCATGTATTACATTAGTGACAAGGGCAATGCTATTAGGATAATGTAGTAGTATTAGCAAAGTGTAGTAGTAATATTAGGAAAATGGGTAGTAGGTAGTAGTATTAGGAAAAAAGCATAGTAGTATTAGTAAAAATGTAGTAGTACTAGTAAAAAGTGCAGTAGGTAGTGTTATTAGCAAAAAAGCATAGTACTATTAGGCTTTCATGTGGTAGATAGGTGGAAAATGCAAGATCTCTTCTCATTCCTGCAGTGCTTTATATATGGTGACTCCCAAAACCCTGTCCAAACTAACCAAATGGCAGTGTGTGAACCATACTGCCAAACACATGGAAAATCACACTAAGCTTTGGTAGAGTCATACATACATACACTCTTGGCTACAAGATTGCCCTGTCAGTCATGTGATTTCACTCACACAGTCCAGAGATATGAGCATTTTAAAATTCAAGTCCATGGAAAGGATTGTTTCACTTTTGGATTTACAAGGGTATTTGGATATTATCAGTACTTGGTATAACCACCTTTTGCTCTAATCACTGCATGAACCCTACTAGGCATACTTTCAATTAGGTTCTGACATTCCTCTGCTGGTATCCCCTCCCACTCCACCTGAACTCTCACCCATAGCTCATGAATCCCATTAGGGGAGTTTTCATGCCTTGCAAGCCTTCTTTTCAGGCAACCCCAGAGATGTTCAATGAGGTTGAGGTCAGGAGATTGTGCAGGCCATACCATGGTCTCAAACTCCTGCTCTTCTAGCCAACCTCTAACCTTTTTGCAGGTATGCTTGGGATCATTGTCTTGCTGAATGATTTTATTAGATGGATTGAGACCATAATGCTCCAATGTTTGTTGAAGCTCATCCTTTGGGATCTAAGGGTAAAGGACCCCATCCATCCTACCATCAATCTTGGCAGCATAGCCAACACCCTCCCAAGTCATCAGGAAAAACTGACATTTATCACTATCTATCACTAAACATGCAAGAGAGACAAATATAGCATCTATGGCACCTCAACCATCCCCCCTCAAATATAGAGGCATATAGACACATATAGCCAAAAAAGAGGATAAATAGTGAAATAGAGTTACAATGTTGTCATCCCAAGCATTGCAAATTTTGCCCTTTTTGCTTTTTTTTGCCTTTTTCAGCTCACACTTTTTAAGAAGGAAACAAGAAATTCATTTAGCACAGTATTTACAATACATGCAAATAATTCTACAAGGTAATAAATTTATGTCAAAGATGGATGGGGGAGTGGGAGTGGGCATCAGCATGTGACTGGAGAAGGGGAGGGGAGGACTTACCTTGCAGGAGGGTCCAGGTGGGTGGTTGTTGCTGTTAAAGGAGCTAGATGGGAGGAGGGGTGAGACAGGGAGGGCCAGGGAGGGGGGAACTTACCCAGCAGTCACTGCAGATGGTGCAGCTCTGGGTGGGGCAGTGTCAGTAGTAGGAGCACAGGGCTTACCAGTGATCTTGGCTTGATGTTGGAATGGATTTGTCCAGTGGAGAGACAGCATGGGGAGAGGTGTGAGGTGGGGGGAAGGAGATGTAGCTGAGTGTGTGTGCATGTGTGCATGAAAATTTCAAGTTCCCATGGTCATGTGACCAGGGCCACCCCATCACTTCAAGTCTAAGTGCAAGTCTTAGCTTACTAAGCATTTCCCACACACATCCTAGTGATCATATACTAGTCTACACAACACTACACTGAATTGGTAGTCAAAAAAGTGGACATTACACTTCACTTTTGGTAATAAATATGGACACTACACTTTGCTAATCAAACACTACACTTCATTGGTAGTCAAAAGAGCAGAGTTTACTACACTTTGCTAATCAATTACTAATCAACACTACACTTACTTGGTAGTCAAAAAAGCAGAGATTATTACACTTTTGCTAATCAATAGTCTACACTACACTCATTAGGTAATCAAAAATGCGCCACAACACTACACTTTTGGTAATAAAATATACACTACACTACACTAATTGTATTTTGCCTGTATCTCAACCATTTTTGCAGGTATGGATGAGGTAAGCATATGTCTGTGGTCCTGCTGTAAGGCACTACAACTTTCATTATGACATACTTGAAATTAATTTTTTGAAGACTTCAATTTTCATCAGTATTTCACAATTTTCTCACCCTTTTTGGGCATATCAGTGAGGTAAGCATACTTCCAGGATCCTGTGACCCATCCCTACAACTTTCATTATGTCATCATGATATATAGTAAAAATGGTGGAATAGTTCACTATATGTTCACTATTTGTGCACTATTTCAGTATATGACACATTGCAAATTCTGTTTTGCCTGACCCCCAGTATTTTGTATTTTTCTCACCCATTTTTGAACATAGAAATTAGATAAGCATATTCCCATGATCCTGTGATCCAGCCCTACAATTGCCATTATGTAATTACCATCTGTAGCAACTATGGCACTTTCAGTTTTCCCTGATGAAGAACTAATTGAAGGATGGAGAGCCATGGTTATTCACACTGGACTCTAGGTACTGTGTACCCTCACATCTCTGTTCAATCCTTGGTTGCTCACACTGGACTCTAGTCTGGTATATTCCCAAGCTCCCTAGAGCTATAGGAGTCCACTAGGTGCCCCCTGGCCACACCTAGCCTTCACTGTTGCTAACATAGGCAGGATGATATCCTTCCCAGAGAATCAACAGACAGTAAAATATGTGTATCAATAGAATTCTGGTGAGGACCTCCCAATCAGAGGGGAATTTCTCATTTCCAACCTTTTCCAGGAACATACATATCTCTGAAGTATTTTGGAGCTGACAGGTACACTCTCTGTGTTACAGGATGCACTGGAGCCTCAGGCCATGGTGTGGGTTCTCTTTCTTTTATCTTGTCTTATTTTGTCTTATCTTATCTTATCTCCTTTTATCTTTATCTTATCATTCCTTGTCTAATCTTTTATCCAATCTCCCTTGTCTTATCTACCTTATCTATGGACTGTTATAGGCTGGCCCAGACCCTGGCCATGTGGCTTACTTCCAGGCTGGCCTGGACAACTATGATGTCATGCCTCATGGACTCCCCATGTATATCTCACATATGCCTCATGTAGGCCTCATGTATCTAGGTATATAAGGACTGCCAATAGCCCAGCTAGCCCCCAAGCTAGTTCACTCAGGAATACCAGTTCCTAACTGTCTTGCTTGTCCCTTCCCTTCCTGTCCCCCTCTTTGTTTGTCCCTCTTTGCTCTTGCTGTTCTGGTGACTGAGTGGACCTACAATGTCATTGGTTAGGTTCCATCACACTCTGTGATGTACCACATATGATCTGCACTGGTCAGCTTGTGTTAATTTATATATAATTCTGCCACATGCATGTATCCTTTCCCTGATTTCAATTTTCAGGTCATTATGGGCATAAGCAGCTCCAGAAAGAGCATGATCCTGGAGTTTATTTCATGACTATATAACCCCACTGAAGGCACTATTCTCATAGACAGCCAAGACATCAAAGCATCAAAACTCCATGACTTGCATCACACAATGACCATCCTTCATTAGCAAAACAACCCTTTTCCTCACAAAATGTCTTTACACACCACACAACCACATTGCACATATCATCATGAGAATTGGCCTGGAAGCTGTCACCTACATACTGATTGCCCCATAAAAATTTTAGCCTGCATATACATGCAAGTTGTTGAGATCTTGTTCCCCTATTCTCTGTACAGATCTGTCTTACTACGTACCTTTCTGTAGTGTCTCTCTGTCAGGACAAGGGTTGTTTGCTAATATATCCATATACCCAGGGTCATGCTTTCATTATCATCTGGTCAGGTGAACCAGCAACTCATGTGTATGTTAATCCAGCATTTATCTTAATATTGCGCTGGCATTCTAGGGGGTTGTTTGCATTTGAAGAAGCTCTGCATGGACATTCTTTGATCACATCTTTGTTACAAGACATGAGCACCATAGCTTGATGGCAGGGTTTATCAAATGACTTGTTCAAGCTGTTTGCAGGGAGTCATCCAGGGGAACTGATGCCATTGGCACCACTATGACTTGATATAGTATCTCATATGAGTGCATGGTACAAACAGTAGTAAATTCCCATGTAAGCACCTTGTGTCTGCCACCATCTAGCTTTGCACTGCCCACTGTAGTCTTCAACCTCTCACTACCATGCCCAAGGTAGCTAATCTGGCTCCACATTTAAGCATACATCACAAGACATCCAGCTGTGCTGACAGTCTGATTGAACAAATGGCCAAACACAATGCATTCTATTTGCAAATGTTTGACCAATATGCAGATCTTGTAAGAGGCAAAGATGCTGAAGAAGTAACTAATGCATATCATCAGGTTATGAAGAGAGGCATTGCATCTGATAGTATGTCAATAACTGATGGTGATCTCAATGCCATGGAGCAGATTCTTTGCACTCCCACTGCCACCATGAGCTGACCGCCAGGTTCACCAGTCATGTCTTTGTCAGCCACACTGCTCACAGCCTCCTTCTATCTCAAATGGAAACTATGAAGAAGCTTCCATATGACATTATGGTTAAAAAGTTGATGTGCTACCAATTGAACTTAGGTCATCATCCCTCAGGACTGAGATTCAAACTAATTTACATTCCGATGTAGGTCCCAGCTGAGGATTGGAAAACCTGCCTTGCAGCAAGACAGGTGTGCACTTCTCACACCACCCAGCCCTCTTCTGAAATTGGAGAGGCCTGTCAGCACCTGCCATACTCCACTCAGCAATACTACTGTCCACAGCATGCTAGCTTCACCATCCACCCTTGTTGGGAAGTGACTTATCTTTCAGGATATGGATGTATACTATTGTATCACATCCATCACACTTTCATTGAAGGAATGCATGTTCAGTCTTCAATATGAGGACATATGTATGGTATGAGTTTCATATTTGGACTCCAAGATTCAACTAATTTCCTTTGAGCAATCCTTCTGAAGATGTCTCCATGAGGGAGATGGAGGAATGCCTGATGAATAGTTACATGGTATAAACCAGTCTACAGTTTCAGATGTGCTAGTTATTGACTCCATGATGTCATGTATTTTCTTGCTTGGAAAGTTTCTGCCACAGCTTTTATCCTCACCACAGGTCCTGCTTACCAAGGCTTCATTAGTTGCCTGTCACTGAATACCATAGATTGATTCAATTCATCTTTGGATGGCAGTTCCAAGAAGCTGCTTGCATCATCTGCTCTGTCTGCTGCCATGAATACCTCCCTGTTGTTGACACCAGTGTGTGTGCTCTCTTGCATGGCATTCCACTTTCTTGCATTCACACTCCATGCCTACAGTTCATGGAGGCTCTAGAACTTCCTGTGGGGCATCTCTGATGCATTTGAGTAGTAACTCCTTTGCATGCTCTTGCTGGCTGATACTCAGCTTACTGGCTACATGAGCAATTATCAGTGCCCTCATAGGGAGGTTATTGATGTCTACTTGGATGGTCCATGTGGGCAGTGGTGTATGCATACATCCACATCCCCATTCACTCTGAGTTTGGCTGACCATTCATGTGATGAATGCCTGAACCCCACCCTGTGTGCTGTGCCATTCAATTGGCCACTGGCAAACATCCTATGTGCCTGTTCATGCACAACCCCACAATCTATACTATATATTGTGTGCACCATTAGACATCTCAGTAATGTATGGAGTCTTATTTCTCCTTTTTTGCCCATTTATGCATTCTGCCATCTCCTCAACTGCCTGTACTCACATCTGTGCATCATCACTGCCAATGAAACATGGCATCCAACAGAAGGTACCTGCTCTCACTGATGTTAGCTAATGTTTCAAGGCTGCTAAAACATCCACTTATGAGTCTGCATCAACCATCTTGACATACAGATGGCAAAAAAATGCACCCTCCAGACCACACAACATCCCCCTCTCCAAGATCCATTGCAAGTCAAGGGTGCTGAACTACCTGAAAATCTCCAGGCATGCATGTGATGTATATGAGATTGCCTCCACATCATCATCTATCAGTCAATATTTGCATCCACACTTTGCAGGTGTCCTTGATGTCATGGACATCTTTGCAATGTACATTGCAAAAGCACTGGGAATTGCATTTCAACATGGTGTCCATGATACTGTGCATTTTGTCCTGTGCCCAACCATGACCCTGTGATCAGGTATATGTGCCTCCTGTATGAATCTAATACTCACATATGACAGTTCCACAGAATTGCATTTCTCCATCTGAGATGATGGCAGTCATTTATGCTATTGTTCACATGGTCCTCCAGAGCTGTCCCCTTGTCATAATCAATGTTGCCACCAGTTGCCTTTGTGATGATCCTGAGTGGTGTAGGGAGTCTATACTCTCTAGGGCTGAAATATACCATCTACTAGCATTGTTTCTACTGCCCAAGCCCATCCCTACACCCACACCATCCCTTGGAAAACATCATGGCCTGCTTCACCCTTGGCTAACTTGGCTAATTCAGGTGCTTCCTTTGGCTAGCAACACCACCACATCCCAATTAGGTCAGCTGCCCCTATCACCACCTTCAACATCACTGCCTACCCCTATCCACAATCCCATTTGAGAACCAGCCCCTATCTGCCCCTAGCTGTGTTAGCTCTTGGTCCCTCAGATGAGTGTCACATATCTACCAACTGTTGGCAACCTCCACCAAAGCTTGTGATGTTGGCAGCTTGGTCCCAATAGGCCCCACTTGAGTCTCCAACACCCACCACCACCAGTAATCCTGCTCCCATGCTCCAGATCATCTCAAAGTAATTCTGCAGCATCAGGTAGTGCACCATAGGCCCATAGGCACATATGTCAATCCTTACTGCCTCTCCTTACTTACAATTTTCCTGGTCTACCTTTTCTTTGTTTTCTGTGTCTTGCCACATACCCCTATCAGTCCCCAGAGTCATTTTCCAGAGTATCTTCAAGTATTTTGAGCTTTCTCTGAGTCCCCAGAGTTCCCCAGTCAAGGTCTTTTGATTTCTTTGAGTCCACCTGCACTATAAGAAATTCTGCCAGCCTACAGAGTCATGCCCCTGAGTCAATCAATTTTTACTACCAAGTACAAGAGTCTACTATTGCTACCAACCAAGTTCTGAGCCTCCAGAAGCCACCCTACCCTCTGGAAAAATACTCTTTTGCCCATTTAATGTTTTCCCTCACCTCTCTAGCCACTTCCTTTTGTCTCCTTCCAACTCACAACCACTTGGGATGAGCCTAGGAACTCTCCCACAGCTCACCCTTTCCCCCCTTCACACTCTCACAAGAAGAGTTGCCCACAACAGTGGTGTACAGTGGTGTATGGTGGTGAAGTGGCACATCAGGAAAAACTGAAAGTGCCATAGTTGCTACAGATGGTAATTACATAATGGCAATTGTAGGGCTGGATCACAGGATCATGGGAATATGCTTATCTAATTTCTATGTTCAAAAATGGGTGAGAAAAATACAAAATACTGGGGGTCAGGCAAAACAGAATTTGCAATGTGTCATATACTGAAATAGTGCACAAATAGTGAACATATAGTGAACTATTCCACCATTTTTACTATATATCATGATGACATAATGAAAGTTGTAGGGATGGGTCACAGGATCCTGGAAGTATGCTTACCTCACTGATATGCCCAAAAAGGGTGAGAAAATTGTGAAATACTGATGAAAATTGAAGTCTTCAAAAAATTAATTTCAAGTATGTCATAATGAAAGTTGTAGTGCCTTACAGCAGGACCACAGACATATGCTTACCTCATCCATACCTGCAAAAATGGTTGAGATACAGGCAAAATACAATTAGTGTAGTGTAGTGTATATTTTATTACCAAAAGTGTAGTGTTGTGGCGCATTTTTGATTACCTAATGAGTGTAGTGTAGACTATTGATTAGCAAAAGTGTAATAATCTCTGCTTTTTTGACTACCAAGTAAGTGTAGTGTTGATTAGTAATTGATTAGCAAAGTGTAGTAAACTCTGCTCTTTTGACTACCAATGAAGTGTAGTGTTTGATTAGCAAAGTGTAGTGTCCATATTTATTACCAAAAGTGAAGTGTAATGTCCACTTTTTTGACTACCAATTCAGTGTAGTGTTGTGTAGACTAGTATATGATCACTAGGATGTGTGTGGGAAATGCTTAGTAAGCTAAGACTTGCACTTAGACTTGAAGTGATGGGGTGGCCCTGGTCACATGACCATGGGAACTTGAAATTTTCATGCACACATGCACACACACTCAGCTACATCTCCTTCCCCCCACCTCACACCTCTCCCCATGCTGTCTCTCCACTGGACAAATCCATTCCAACATCAAGCCAAGATCACTGGTAAGCCCTGTGCTCCTACTACTGACACTGCCCCACCCAGAGCTGCACCATCTGCAGTGACTGCTGGGTAAGTTCCCCCCTCCCTGGCCCTCCCTGTCTCACCCCTCCTCCCATCTAGCTCCTTTAACAGCAACAACCACCCACCTGGACCCTCCTGCAAGGTAAGTCCTCCCCTCCCCTTCTCCAGTCACATGCTGATGCCCACTCCCACTCCCCCATCCATCTTTGACATAAATTTATTACCTTGTAGAATTATTTGCATGTATTGTAAATACTGTGCTAAATGAATTTCTTGTTTCCTTCTTAAAAAGTGTGAGCTGAAAAAGGCAAAAAAAAGCAAAAAGGGCAAAATTTGCAATGCTTGGGATGACAACATTGTAACTCTATTTCACTATTTATCCTCTTTTTTGGCTATATGTGTCTATATGCCTCTATATTTGAGGGGGGATGGTTGAGGTGCCATAGATGCTATATTTGTCTCTCTTGCATGTTTAGTGATAGATAGTGATAAATGTCAGTTTTTCCTGATGACTTGGGAGGGTGTTGGCTATGCTGCCAAGATTGATGGTAGGATGGATGGGGTCCTTTACCCTTAGATCCCAAAGGATGAGCTTCAACAAACATTGGAGCATTATGGTCTCAATCCATCTAATAAAATCATTCAGCAAGACAATGATCCCAAGCATACCTGCAAAAAGGTTAGAGGTTGGCTAGAAGAGCAGGAGTTTGAGACCATGGTATGGCCTGCACAATCTCCTGACCTCAACCTCATTGAACATCTCTGGGGTTGCCTGAAAAGAAGGCTTGCAAGGCATGAAAACTCCCCTAATGGGATTCATGAGCTATGGGTGAGAGTTCAGGTGGAGTGGGAGGGGATACCAGCAGAGGAATGTCAGAACCTAATTGAAAGTATGCCTAGTAGGGTTCATGCAGTGATTAGAGCAAAAGGTGGTTATACCAAGTACTGATAATATCCAAATACCCTTGTAAATCCAAAAGTGAAACAATCCTTTCCATGGACTTGAATTTTAAAATGCTCATATCTCTGGACTGTGTGAGTGAAATCACATGACTGACAGGGCAATCTTGTAGCCAAGAGTGTATGTATGTATGACTCTACCAAAGCTTAGTGTGATTTTCCATGTGTTTGGCAGTATGGTTCACACACTGCCATTTGGTTAGTTTGGACAGGGTTTTGGGAGTCACCATATATAAAGCACTGCAGGAATGAGAAGAGATCTTGCATTTTCCACCTATCTATTTGAATAACCATGTAATGCACTGAATTGCATGAAATTAGCATGTGGGGTGAAGGGAGTGAATGGCCCAAATGTATTGGGATACAGTGGAGCATGTTGCAATGCAAGGAGCAAGTGTAATGAGGCGGAACGTAATCCAAAAAGTGGAGTGGGAGGAAGTGGCACTAATTAGGCACAATGAGTGACACAGCCACAGGGTGGGGTAGGGGTCACAGGGCAAGCACCCTGACAGGGACCTGCTGACCAATCAAGTAACTGGCACATTGGCTAATGAAATACATAGACTACACTTTAGTAGTTGAAAATGCAGATCACTACACATTTTCCTAATCAACTACACTACAGTTTGGCAGTAAAGAATGTGGACTACTACACATTTTGCCAATCAACTTTTGGTAGTCAAGGGTGGTTTTGCTAATCAAACTACACTACACTTTAGTAGTCAAAGATGCAGACCAATATACATTTTACCAATGAACTACACCACACTTTTGGTGGTTGGCAAAGTGAGCACCACTACACTGTTGCTAATCCACTATAGTACACTTTGGTAGTCAAAATTGTGGTCCACTACAGACAACTACAGATTTTCCTAATCAACCACACTACACTTTGGTTGTCAAAGCTGTGGACCACTATGCATCAGTTACCAAAGTATGACCCACTTTTGGTAATGACAAAAGTAGACACAACTAGAGTTCCCCAATCAGATACACTACAACTTGGTTGTCAGACATGCAAACTATCACTATGGATTTCTTGATTGAATACTCTACATTCCTACTTGTTACTAGTCACTTTTTGTAGTCTTTTCTGGTACAGATAAACTGCAACTGCCACTACACATCCCCTAATCAATTATCCTACACCTCTGGCAATGATTTTGGGTGCTTGAGTGGGTAGTTGGAGTGGGGGGAGTGGGGGGGGGGGTGGTGTGAGGGGAGCACATGGTGATGACATGAGGGATGTGGCTGTATGGTGGGTGTGGGTAGGGGAGTGTAAGGGAATGAAGGAGGAGTATGGGGGTGATGGGGCAATAATACAATATGGGTGAGGATGAAGGAGATGTAGATGGGATGTCCCATGACAGCCCAGGCTATGGTGGGACATCCCACTTGCCTTCAGAGATGCAGATGGGAATTCCCACAGTAGCCTTTGAGGCTGTTATGGGACATCCCACTTTCCTCAGAGGTGTAGATTGGATGTCCCATCATAGCCCCTGAGGCTGTCATGAGACATCCCACTTGCCTTCAGAGATGCAGATGGGATGTCCTACAATAGCCTCTGAGGCTGTTATGGGACATCCCACTTGCCCTAAGAGGTGTGGATGGGATGTCCCATCATAGCCTATAATGCTTGGCATGGGCCATCTCCCAACAGCCTTGGAGTGAGGTTTGTATGACATTTTGTGACCTACTTTCCACTCCACAGTGCTACAGTGCCATAAAGGCCATTTTCAAATATACATCTGCCCTCTTCTGCTTGGTCTATCAATATATGAGGGGGAAGCTGGCTTTCATACCACAAATTACTTAATTTCCCACAAAACAATGATCTTCAACATGAGGAATTAGAAGTGATATGGATGTTTCCCCAGAATGGCCCACTAAATCTCACTGCTAGTTTTATGTGTGTATTAAGGCAGTGATGTTGGCTCATAATGATAGCTATGCTCTCCTCAGAAGCAGGAATATCAATGCTAATATGGCTGCATTTTTGGGTCAGGGACCCTGGACACCTAAAGCAATGATGGGATAGCCCACCCATTTGTGGGCCCAGGACCATGCCTTTCCCTGGGACATGAAAGGATGTCCCTAAGATCACCATGGTCTGAGAGGCAATTAGCTTGAATGTCTTGGAGAAACTATTCAGCCAAAATGCCTCCAGAACAGGGTTACTTGAAGTGCAGTGGTGGCTTACCCTTCAAGAATTTTTTTGACATATGATAGTTCTGATTTTTGCTGATCACTACCTTAGTGACAGCTGCCAGTATGGTACAAAAATACTGCTGTACTTTGAAAAATAACACCCACTTTTCTGGCATCACCATCTGTGTGTCTGAGAGTCCCCTTGAGTCCTGTTAGGCCAAGACGGAAGTCCGTGCCAGACAACGTGACTTGAGTCAAAGGCCTAATGACACAACCCTCACAATGAGAGTTGAGGGGAACCTGGCTAGCAATAGTACTTTGAGCTAGGCTTGGCGAACCCTTACTCGAGTCGGTTGACCAGAGTAGCGATCACAGAGTGAGCAGTAAAAGGAGGTTCATTGCAAGGTAGATAAAAGCTAAGGAATCACAACAATTCCTAGCTTCCCTAAATACTGCCTAAGTACTCGAGGGTGGGCTCAGGAAAGCCACGCCATGTATAGTAGATGACTCTGTCAGAGTCATGAGCACAGGTGTGTGCAGTGTGCAGTAAGTAGGCGGTGCGGTGAAATAGAGAAATGTCCTATGGCATATACCCAAAGGGCACTGCCAAGGCAGGACGACTCAACAGGAGTCACTAAGACAAGAATAGAGTCAGGAACATGAGCTGAGCCATCAGGCTGCGGAAACCAATGACCCTGACAACAGGAACGAGGGGCAGTGAGAAGAGGAAGAGAGCTGCCCCAATACATACAGTATCATAGATCTGGGGTAGAGGAAATGCAGAGATGCATCAGTCATGTGATCAGCACATCACGACCTACACATGACTAGGGGCAGTGCCTGCTTGCATACTATGGTACAAGTATAATGGTAAGAAAAGGAGGAGTAAAAGGAAACATGCCAGGACTAGATAGAACAGGGACATGGTGTAGACCGAGTCGCCAATGAAAGGTGACCACCAGACAGGCCACATGGTTAGGCGGGAACAGCGTAACATCACCCCCCCTTCAGGCTCGTCAAGCACCTGATCGACCAGGGCAGACAGACGGCCCAGGAGTCAGGGAGCAGGCACGGGCTGAGCGAAGCATACTGGTCGTCAAATGGCGCAATCCCAGGTTCTCGCCCTCAGCAGGTAGGTTGGCAGGGGTCCACCTTGAGCCATGGCCATTACGACAGGACCAATGTCCGAAGTAGTGGCAGTCGTAGCAGGCATACTGGTACAAGGGATGGGCAAGGGGAACTGGGGCATGGCCAGCGAGGTAGAGTCAGAGCATCCCATCGACAACGATGGGATGGAAGGTAGTGGATGGAAGGGGGGAGGTCGCATTGATTGCATTGTGAAGTGAGTGATCAGCTTTGTTCCAAGTGGCAGCATCTAAGAAGGACCTCCAAGTGAAAGCAGAGGCAGCAAAAGAAGTGGTTTCCGAGAGAAACTTAGTGGCTTCACTGAAACAGGCATCCCGCTTCTTGCTATATCTGTCATTGGCCACAAACTCTAACGGTTCCTGGGACCAAGGGTCCGGTGCTGCTTCTTTGGCCTTGATGTCACCTACATCAGAACGCTTCTCAGCCACTGTTGATCCTGCTGTTGCTGCAGTATCCTTGCTAAGACCATCTCGTACTTTGGCCTCGGAATAATGGTCAACCTCTCGGTTATGAAAGGAACGACAATCGGCAGGAGAGATGATGGAGGCCAGTTCGAGGACTAGCTTGTACTGGAGCATGGAGATGTTGATCGTCAGGTCAGCAAGAAGTCGATTGATTGTTTTGGCTATGACCTCAGGTGTGAGGGAGTGGGATTTGTTGAGGATCTCCAGGACCTGGTCAAGGGTTACGTCTGTTCCTCGGTAGATCTCAGACAACACCCGAATGTGATCGTTCTGTTCTTCTGTTTTCCCATCGAGTGGGTTCCCTCTGTCAAAGATGACAAGCATCCAAATGTAGTTGAGGTAGTCTGGCAACGTGGGTACCAAGTCCCCATGGCCTGTGGGGTATGGGTGGTCTGTGTGAGAGGGGGGGACAACTTGGACCTGGGGGACCTCAAGAGTAGAGCTGGTGGATGAGCCTTCCAGTTCACGTCCATGGGTGGAACAGGCAGAGGCTGCTGACACACCACCAGGGTGGGAACCGTCAGCGAAGAGAATGGATTGGTGAAGAGGGGGGCCTCACTTGGTCTTCTTTCCCTTAGAGGGCCTGCCATGGGTGACAGGCACCCTTTGGACAGAGAAGGACTGGCAAGGGAACGAGCCAGGCAGGGGGACTTCGTCAAGGGTGTCGAAGGTGGATAAGTTGACTTGGGAAGATATACTGGAGAGTGGAACTGACGAGGGGGAGTCGTTGGTCAGTGTGTCGAATAGCACGTAGGGTTGTGTGTTGAGGGGAGTCTGGTAACCATCACATTGCTGGAAGTCAGGTACATTGTCACACATGATGAGTGGGCGGGTTTCAGGTGAGTGGGAGTCGGTGGGAAAGTTTGTACTGCTTGAGTAGCTTGTTTGCATGGTCTTTTAACAAGGACTCGGGTTCCCAAGAATTGTCTGCATGGGTGAAACCCTTCCACTTTACAAGGTAAGTGCGTTGTGCCTGACAACCGCGGCCTGTGTTCTTGTGATTTAAAATTGACTCAACTTCCCACTCGACTTCATCATCCACTACTTCGGGGGGTGGTGGAGGATCAGGGATTCCATACTCAGCGGTCTCGTGATAGGGGAGCAACCAACCAGTGTGGAACACTGGGTGCACATGCCACGTATCAGGGAGGTGCAGTCGAACTGCCACAGGTGAGATGACTCGTTCTATTTCAAACAGTCCAAAATGACACAGAGTCACCTTGGGGGACTGGCCTTTTACCTTGAGGTTACTGGAATCAAGCCAAACTCAATTGCCTTCTTTGAATGGGACATAGCTTCCTTTTGATCGGCATTTCATCACCTCCTGCACAGCCTTGTGTGTGAGTATAGCATTGTCGTGACAACTGGCAAGACGTTCCAGGTGCTCATCAATGCTGGGCACTGATGTGAGCCAAACCTTGGGATAGGGGGAGGGATCATAGCCATAGAGGAGGCTGTATCACAGCAAGCATTTCATAATTTTTCTTCACAAAAAATGCTGAAAAAATGGAGGGAAGAGATACTCTCTTATCTGTGATGTTTGGCAAGAAAAAACACAAAAATAATGTTTTATTCTCTTCCAGAGAACATGAATTGATACTAATGCCAATTAGAGTAGAAGCTAATGGACATTACCACCAATCCATGTTTTTTGGATAAACATAAAATATTATTTTTGAAATTTTCCTTTCCAAACATGCAAAATAAAAGAGTATCTCTTTCCTCCATTTTTTCAGCATGATTCCTGAAGAAACATTGCGAAATGCTTGCAGTGTATGGGGTTTGTTGATGGACAGAGTGGATATGGGAGTTATGTGTGAACTCAGCATCTGGGAGCTTGGATGACCAACTGTTAGGATGTTCAGCGCAGTAACATCGGAGATATGTTTCCAGCTCCTGGTTGACACATTCGCTCTCTCCATTGGTCTGCAGATGGTAGGCGGTGGACAGCTTCGACTGAACTCCGAGGGATTTGTACAATTCACAGGTGAAGGCAGAGGCAGACTGCAGTCCTCGGTCAGAGATTACTGCCTTGGGGAGGCCAAACCAGGAGTAGACGTGTTTGTGGAAGAGTTGAGTGATACCAAGAGAGTTGATGTCCTTCCTGCAGGGAATGAACATGGCAGCTTTGGTGAGGCCTTGGTTGACTATTGTGAGGACAGTGTCAAATGTGTTGGAGATGGGAAGGTCAGTGATCAGATCCATGGAGATCTGCTGAAAGGGGAAGGGATTTTTCAGAATGTCATTGGGTACAATGGGCGGTGTAACAGGATGTGTGATGACTTTGGCCGACTGACACATGGGACAGCCTTTGACATAGTCTTGGATGTATTTCCACATACTGGGCCACCATACATCTTTCACCATCTTTCTTGACATAGCCTTCACACCGGGGTGTCTGGTGGAGGGATGATTGTGGTAGGACATGAGGCATTCCTTGTGGGCTTTGTTGGGGATATAGATGTGTCCCTTGTGGTGTTTCGTTCCATCAGCGGCGGTGACTATTTCAGGGTTGTTGGTGGAGAGTGTTGAGTCCTTTGGCATTTTGCTCTTGGTGCACTTGTACACTTCTGCAGACAGGGCATAGATTCCTCTAGTTTGTGGCTTTACAACTTCCTCAGTGGGAGGTGAACAAGTAACCTTGCAGTGAGAGGTGGGCTGGGGTGCTTTTGGAATGGGTTTTACAGGGTTTCCTGCATTGGGAATGGTCGGTTTTGCGGGTTTCACCCCCCCTTCAAGCCACATGCTCGGTGGGAGCAAAGTGGCAACTACGGGTTCTGGGGGAGAGTGGTCACTGCATCGAGACAGGGTGTTGGGGGCTGTCATAAGGCGGCCAGGAGTGTATGAAAACTTGAGCAGGAATCCCTGTACATATGAGAACCAGCAGGTCTGCTGCTGAGAAAACTTCTGAGGTTCCTTGTAATACTCGAGATTCTTGTGATCAGTGAAGATGATGGTGGGTGCGACGGGGGAAATGAGATAATGTTGGAAGGCTTTAATGGCACAGATGACAGTGAGGAACTCAAGGTCATAGACTGGGTAGTTCTTCTCGGCACCTTTGAGACTTTCAGAAAGGTAGGAGCATGGGTGCCACTCGTTGTCTTCTCCTTTTTGAGTGAGTACTGTGCCGGTTGCGGACTGCGAGGCATCGGTAAAAAGTGCGAAGGGTTTGGTAGAGTCGGGGATCAGTAGAACAGGCAAGGCTCCTAGCAAGCATTTGAGCTTGTCAAAAGCGAGCTGCTGGGGAGCTTCCCATTTCCACAGGATGTCTTTCTTAGAGAGATGATGAAGTGGGGCAGCGATGGCGGAGTATCTGGGAATGAACATTCAGTAGAAGTTGGTGAAACCTAAAAATGATTGTATCTGCATGAGATTTTCAGGTTCCTTCCATTCCTGGACCGCATCCGTCTTGACTCTGTGAGTCTTGATCCGTCCGTCTCCTATGATGTATCCTAGAAACTCTATTTCTTTGGCCTCGAAGACACACTTTGATATCTTGAGGCGAAGTTGTTCTTTTCGGCATATCTCGAGGAACTCCCAAACATTCTCCCGGAGTTGTTCTCAGGTTTTGGCATGGACCACTACATCGTCCATGTAGCTGACTTGCTTTTGCCTCATCACACAGCAAGCATTTCACAATTTTTCTTCAGAAAACATACTGAAAAAATGGAGGGAAGAGATACTCTTTTATTTTTGATGCTTGGACAGAAAAAATGTGAGAATAATGTTTTATTTTCTTCCAGAGAACATGAATTGATGCTAATACCAATTAGAGTAGAGGCTAATGGGCATTACCATTAATCCATGTTTTTTGGACAAACATAAAATATTATTTTTGCATTTTTCCCTTCCAAACATGCAAAATAAAAGAGTATCTCTTCCCTCCATTTTTTCAGCATGATTTCTGAGGAAACATTGTGAAATGCTTGCAGGGTCAGCTGCTGATGGAAAGTCATGTCCATATACCGTTGGAATGTGGGAGGGGAATTCTTTTGTCCAAAGAACATTATGAGTGGTTTGAACAATCCAAGAGGGGTTACAAAGGCTCCTTTCCATATGTCAGAGTCCTTGACATGGATGTTGGTGAAGCCCCATCAGATGTCAAACTTTGTGTAGTATCATGACTCACAGAGCTCATCCATAAGCTGTTGGACGTTTGGGAGGGGATAGGAATCGTCGACGGTGTGTTCATTTAGGTGGCAGTAATCCTGGATTAGCTGCTTCTTCCCATCCTTCTTGCTGACGAAAAAGACTGGGGCAGCTTGATCAGATTTGGACTCATGGATCTTTCTGCATTTTAGGTTTTCATTGATGAACTCACGGAGCGACTTCATCTCATCCTGGGACATCAGATAGATATGTCCTTTCTGTCAGGGAAAGTCCAGTTTGGTTGTTATTTCATGATCCAAGCCAGGTCGGTGTGGAGGTAGGGGGATATCCTTCTCAGAGAACACTTCGGTGTATTCCTGGTACCTGGTGGGAAGCGTCACTTCCTCCTTCCTGGTGTTAGCCTTGACTTCGAGGTCAGTCGAGATAGTGGTCTTCCTTACTGCTCCCTCCATATGGGGTGCTCTGGGGATAGTTTCCACGTTATCCTTCCATCCTCTTATAGATCTAGTGGACCAGTCGATGTCGGGTTGGAACTTCTTCAGCCAGGGCATCCCTAGGAGGATAGACTCCTGTCAAAGAGGGAGTATGTAAGCCTTGATCCGCATTACACAGTCCTTGATCCTAGCATGAAGAGTGACCTTTCTTTTGATTTGATAGCCTTCTCCACCATTGTAAGTGGTGACCCCAAGAGGATACTTGATTGGGTATGTTTTCAGCTTGTACTTTTCGACCACGCAGGGGTCGATCGTGTTGATCTCGGCACCTGAATCGATGATGGTCATAACTGCCACATCTTCTCTGTCGACCAAATAAAGAGAACCTGTTGGAGAATTTGCCGACATATCATCTTCATTTGAGATACTATTACAGGATCTTAGTGACAGAATTTGAGCATGAGGGCACACCACAGTGGCAGTGGTTTGCCCAATTAAAAATCCTCTAACAATTCCTTCAAAACCTTGAACACCTTTTCTCTGGACTGTTCTCCAGTTTGCTTGTGGAGGATTTCTTCGGCAACCTTAGGGTCGATTTTGTAGGTACTGCATTCCGTACGCTTGATCTGGAACTTGGGTACTTGGGGTCTCTCCCAACACTCCCTCTTGATGTGTCCCTCCTTTCCACAATTGTAGCACGTTACAGCATGGACAGGTCGGGATCAGCATGGGGTGCAACAGGCCCTGTCAACATCCATAGCATTGGGGTCATGGGTCGGTCCTCGATCAGCGAAAGTGAACAGATTAGGATGATGATGGGCACCAGCGGGCTCATTGTAGATGTCCTTCGAGATTTGTGACATATAGACTTCTCTGGCAGCTTTGACCCACTGCTCAACGTTGGTCAGGGGTACAGCATGGTTGAGGATCTTGTCTTGAATAGACTGGGATAACCCTTGAGCATAGAGGATGCCTCCTTCGAGCAAGGTTGGAAGGAGACCGGCTTGATTAAAGAGTCCTAGGAACTCCGCAGTGTAGCTCTCGAGCAGATGGGTTCCTTGAATGACGGACTTCAATTTGATCATGGCCTGGGCCTTCTGATCTCCAGCTTCGAAGGTAGTGAGGAGGGTTTCCTTAAAACTTGCCCATGTGTTGGGGTAATCATCATACCAGCCATCAATGTACTTGGTGATATAGTTGGTGGCAAAGGCTCCAGCAACTCCACTAGTCATGTAGGAGAGTGCAAGCCCGATCTTGATGTGGTCAGTCTTGTACACGTGGGAGTTGATTGCCAGATAGGTGGAGACTTGTGTAAGCCAGGGACAGAGCTCTCCATACTTGCCAGAGAACATGGATGGTTTGTTGATATTGAACTCGTGGCCACCATTCACTGTTCTAGAGTTACTATGTGCCCCAAGGGCATGTTCTGGCTCGGGATGGTAGAACTGGTACCAGCGTTCGGCCTGCTCCTTGGTCAGTCGGGGTTGGAGTCTGATGACTGGGGGAGCAGCAGGATGAGGGGTAGGATCAGGAGGAGCGCTCGGCAGCTGCGACTGCCTGATCTCGGGATTAACAGAAGATCCTTCTTGTAATGACATCATAGCAGTGAAGCCTTTGGCAAAAGCCGATACTTCTTCTTCATGTGGGGTAGTGGGGATTGGGACATCCTGATTGGCCAATGCTGATCCTAGTTCAGAAAGAGCTTCTTCTGCTTCTTGATCGGTATCTGAAACTTCTCCCTCGAGAGTAGGGTTCCTCGTTCGCAGAAACACAGGGTTCAACAACAGTGTCAGAACATAGTAGGGTGGGAGAGTGGAACAATATCCGGTCTTCTGTTCAATGGCATGTCTTCTCTTTCAGGTAGAGGAAAAGGGGGCAGGAGGTGGCGGTGGTGCTGCACACTCCTTTCCTTGTCATGTGGGAACTGGAGGAGTTCCTCGGGAAGATGTGTTGACTAGCAGGGTGGTGTCCTAACCTCGGTCAGGCCAGGGACTTGAATGACAGAGTATGGCAGGATAAGGTCAAGATGCGGTGATGGGACAACACCTGGGTAAGGTACCTAGTGACGTACAAAGACAGCGATCACGTAGGGTAGAGTTGATAGGGGTGCTTTGCTTTCGCTACTTCTGATATACAGTGAGCAGGTGGAAGCTAGGCTAAAAGAATAAAAGGGGTGTGGGGAGCTTTTATCTTTTGTTAGGCTGAGATGGAAGTCCATGCCAGACAACATGACTTGAGTCGAAGGCCTAATGACACAACCCTCACAACGAGAGTTGAGGGGAACCTGGCTAGCGATAGTACTTTGAGCTAGGCTTGGTGAACCCTTACTCAAGTCAGTCGACCAGAGTAGCGATCACAGAGTGAGCGGTAAAAGGAGGTTCATTGCAAGGTAGATAAAAGCTAAGGAATCACAATGATTCCTAGCTTCCCTAAATACTGCCTAGGTACTCGAGGGCAGGCTTGGGAAAGCCATGCCATGTATAGTAGATGACTCTGTCAGAGTCATGAGCACAGGTGTGCGCAGTGCACATGTAAAGGTCTGTCCTTCTGCTCCACTGAAGTACTGATCACTCGATATAAACATGACCAGTGTTATATTCGAGTGTCAAAGTAGGGTAGAATAGAAGTTACTCTTTGTGTATCTCGAGTGCCCATTATGTACAGGCACTCATCCTTACATAATCTATACAGTACCAGAGTCCAACTGTCCTAATGGACTCTGCACTGGCCCCTGACTCACATAGGGGCTAATCGCACTTCAACTATTAAGTACCTATCTACAGGTAGGGAGGGGCTAGCCCTCCTTACACCCTCCCCCTGAAGAACCCAGATATGGGTTCTTCAGAGTCGATACATGGCATCGATGGTGACTATATTTTTTAATTCAAAAAATTCACACTTATGTAGAGTACACAAGTGTGAAATGGTGGGGAGACAGGGAATGACTGGAGGACCAGTCTGCGAGGGTGGCAAGTATACAACTATAATAGAAACGAGGGAACGAATAACAAAAGGAACTGCCTGGACCCCTTACATAGGGGCCAGGCCCAAGTCATCGACGTCCATCTGCTGGACATTGCTGGCCATCGGGGTGTCGAGGTCCCAGTCGTTGTCACAGTCGGTGGCAGCGATCACGCCCCTGACCACCTCGACCCCACTTAGCGAGTTCACGTTGGCAGGGACAGGCTCAACATCCCAGAAGTCTGAAAGCCCCAACTCCTGAGCACACTCCAAGTAGTACTCGAGGGGGTGCTGGTCAGCAATGCAGTCCTCGGGTGTGCCTTGCAGGTAGTCACCCCATGTCAGGCTGTCGTGGCACTGCTGTCCCTTTTCTTGTAACGCATCACTCTCATCTTGGAGGAAACTGACGCCCCAGGAATAGAGATCGTCGGCCTCCTGGAAGCTCAGCCTGTTCCTGGCAAGGTACTGGGCTATGTCTGCCAGGGATGGCGCGATGTCTTTGGGGGCATCCCAGGTGCCCTTGGCCCCTGGGACGATGGTTAGTCCTTTGCTCTTGACAATGGCCCTGTACCGGCCAGCGACAGCAAAGAGTCGAGCGAAATTACGATGCCAACCATGACGGTTGGAGTCATAGCAGAAATGGGGTGTGAAGTACCCCTCCAGTACAAAACCCCTGATTCATCGAACCAGGGCAGCCTCCTTGTCCTCCCCGAGCTCCTCGAGTGGACCTGGCACACCCAGAGAGTGCGAGGTTTCCTCGATGTCCAAGTACTTCTGGACATGTTCCCTCCATTGAGATAGTGGTGCCCCCCAGTGCGGGGCAACCTTTGGGCCTTGGTCCTGGTGCCATCTCTTCTTGTGGTCCCGGCAATCAATCACCGGCGGGACCACAGGGACTGTCGGAGTCGTGACCTGAATGGTCACCGCAACAGGAGTGGGTAGTTCGACAACAGGTGGGATTCTTTCCACCTGGGGGGCAGGGTTTGGCTCGTGAGTGATGATAGGCTCCTTGCGAGCCTCGATAGGACCAGCTTGACGCTCTTCATAAGCCAGGGGTGGCTGAGGGGCAAGCCCTGTGATGGAGGGCTTGTAGTTCTCGCGCTTGGACTTTCCCTTCGCAGCCATCCAAGCGGGGGGGTGCCATTGCAAGAGCACGTAGGTGGCAACAGGGTTCTTGGCCAGCTTTTTTCTTGTGTGCCAATCGACGTCAGCCAGATACCTGTTGATCCAGGTGATGAGGCATTGGGCCGCCTTGGCATTGTGCGTGTGCCCCTCGTCGTCCTCTCTGGCGGTGTGAGCATAGACTTCGTCTATCTCACGGGGTGTGTTCAACAGGTGTGCTACACCTGGGGGTACTGCTCTGAATAAGGCTGGAGCATAGCCTGCAGATATCGCCCTCTCCACGTCGTCACAGAGAGGGGCTTTGAACTGGTATAGGTTCTGCTGAACTTGGACGTGCAAGTACTTCTTGCCGTTCAGCAGAACGAATGCTTGGTGAGGTCGTTCCCTCTGACTAACTGGGAACATGGTGCATGCCTCTTTGAGGCAGTTGGTCAGAAGGGGGCATTTGAGATGAGGCCATGTCTCCACGGGCTTGTCGGTGTTGGTGTTTAGCATCTCGTGGGGCTCCCCACGAGGTGCAGAGGGGACGGTTGGGGGGGTGGTGGCTTCACGAGGAGGGGTTTGCAGGGATTGGTGATACACAGTGGGGGCTTCCCCACGCCCTCCCCTTGAAAGACGAGCCATGAGGCTCGATGATGAAGGCCCCGCACCAGCAGGCTGGGGCGGGCAGTTGTGGCACAGTTGGGATGCCAATGAGGCCGCACGCACTCAATCGAAGTCGTGGTCCTCCTCGAGCTGCTCACACTTGTCTTGGTAGTGGTGAGCGTGGGTACGCCAGTAATCTCAGTCAGCCCGGAGTTGGTCGACCTCTCATCATAGGTCCGAGACGTTGTCGAGGCCCAAGAGACATGATAGTACATGCACGCAGTTGGATCGTGCGTGTATGAGGTCGGGGGTCCCGAGGACCAGGTCTTGAACCATATGCAGCACGTACTGGGAGCACGCGTTGCAGCCATCCGGCTGGCCACAGTCATCGTGAATGAGCATGCTGAATTCACTGGCATGCCAGTGTCGACGTGGTGGGGAGATGGAATGCTCATGACGATGTTTGGCGTCATGTGAGTGTGAGTGAGAAGGGGAGGGGGACCGCAAGTATGAGAATGAATGCCTGCGAGGGGGAGTGTCATCCCTTGCAGGCCGTTTGGAAGCACGACGACGCATCCAGTCGTCAGGGGACATGGACATGTCCTGTGGGACAGCAGTGTCCTCACGAGAGGATGCTGCTGGGGTGTGGGAGGGACGGGGACAATGGGACATACCTATCTATGAATGTATGGTGACTGCATAGTTGTGGGAACAAGGAAGAGAGACGAACAAGAGAAATTTTTCGAAAAGGAAGGTATTGTGTAATCAGTTTGATAAAGTTTTGTCATAATTAAACATTCTAAAAGCCGGCAGCAGGTCCGAAAATGGGGGTGAGGAACGATGAGATGGTGCGTGGCAGTGTGGTCACGTGTGGATCACGTGTGGGGGACTTGTGCGAGTCGCAAGTCTTGAAGTCCTTACACATTTGCTTCCGTAGTGTGCTGACTGCATTTAGGCAGTCGGCAGTGGTCGTCCACTCCATGCAGCTCGAGGTACCTATCTAGGGCCTTGAGCTCTTTACAGTGAAGGTAGGGTTCCCAAGTGGAGTTGCCTAGACTCCACTTGACCAAGAATTCCAGCTGACGGCCCACCCAATGGTGGGCATTTATTTCGTCGACCAGCCATTCTGCATCATCAGGTATGCCCACATCGTAGAAGACGTGGGCATCACATTTGGGAAACATCGCGTCATCATTGGGTTCACGACGACACAGCAGATTTGTGTGGAATGTGGGGTGGATACGTCGCTCCTGGAGCTGCTTCGGCAGCTCCAGTGTATAGGTGTCAGTCAAGGGGTTGGCGTGGATGACCTTCATGGGGCCAATGTACTTGGGGAGTAGTTTTCGAGCACATCCCTTGGGTAAGGTGAGGTTCTTCATCGATAGGTATACTAGATCTCCCTCAGTGTACTTCCCTCCTTCTCTTCATCATTTATTAGCGTGGTGTGTCTGCACCATGTGGGCTTCGATTATTGCATCATGCGCCATCGCTAGGTTTTCCCTTGCCCGACGGACGAAGGACGTCACCCCAGGGGCAGTCATGATCGACTGCTCCTCAGCATTGGGCAGTGATCGTGGCAGGTATCCGTATGTCAGCTTGAACAGTGCAAACCCCATCGAGCTGTTGATGCTCGAGTTGATAGCAAATTCGACCATCGGTAGCCTCTCAGCCCAATCTCGTTGGTCTGGAGCGACCAGTCCCTGTAGTATCTGCAATATGTTCTGTATCGCCTGTTCAGAGGCTCCATCAGTCTGGGGATGGAATGCTGTGGACATCAGTAACCTCACGTTCAGAAGTCGGTGCACCTCGCACCAGAATTGCGATGTGAACTTGGCGTCACAGTCGGACATGATCGTGTCAGGGAGACCATGCAGCTTCATGATCTCCCGAACAAAGACCCATGCGAGTTCAGACGCTCGTATGGTGGTGTTGACCAGCACGAGGTGGACCATAGATGTCAGTTGACACAAGACGACCCACAAGTAGTCAGCGCCATTGCATTCTGGGAAGGGGCCGACGAAATCCATTGCTATGGAGTTCCATGGTCTCTTGGGGATCAGCAGGGAGTGGAGTAATCCTGCCAGTCGAGTGTTGTTGGTCTTGGTGGTCTGGCATACTGGGCACAATCTGCAGAATCAATCGATGTCCCTGCCCATGCCAGGCCACCAGAAGCGCCTACGGATGTAGTCCCCTGTGCACAAGGCTCCAAAGTGACCGAGGGTCTTGTGTGCATGCTCGATCACTTGCACCATCAGTCAGTCGTTTCTCCAGTCTACATGAGGGAGGCAGAGCACCCTGTCTCCCATCATGGCCTTCAAGTAAACCAGCCCATCCTCTACATCAAATCCTTTATGGTGATCTGGGTGTAGGATCACTTTTGCCAGGACAGGATCTGTCAGATATCCCTGTCTGATGCAGTCGAGGAAGCCACACTCCCCCTGGAAGTGGGTGACAAGTGTTTGTGGATCCCCCACAGAGTCGAGAAGAGTGGGATCCTCACTCATGGGTGTACGAGTGGGTTCTTCTCTCCTCTGCTCTGCATGTTCCCTTAGCGTGTTGGCCTCTACCCAATGCTCCTCTACTGGTTCCCTTATTTTTGGCATCTCATCTCACAACCTGTCGATGGGGAGGTTGTCCCCTTCTGGATCGAGTCGAATGTTGGCCGTTGCCCATTCAACGGTCTCCTGTTGCGTGTTGTCTCCCCCATCTGTCTCATAGTATCGAGACAGGCAATTGGCTACCTTGTTCTCTGTTCCCTTGACATATATGATCTCGGTGTTGAATCACGACAGATAGTCCATCCAGCGCATCTGACAGCTGGATAGGCGTTGTTGGGTGTGAAGGAATTGGAGTGCTTCGTGATCTGTGATAACCTTGAAGTGGAACCCCAAGAGCTTGTCCTCCCACTTCAACAGCACCTCGAGTATGGCGAGGGTTTCTCTCTCGAACATCTGATAGTTGTGTTGGGTGTCCATGAGCTTTTTTGACATGAACCCTGCCGGTCAGCAGCCTTGCCAGGTCAGTCCTTGGCCATATAGCGCCCCTATGCCATATAGAGATGCATCACAGACGAGCCAGATTGGCTCGTCTGATCTTGGGTCTATCAGCCGCAACACTGGGTACTTGCAGGCGAGGTCCTTGATCACCTGGAAGCATCTGTCATGGATTTCATGCCAGAGGAAGGGGTGACCGTTCCTCTGGATTCCCGTCAGAGGTGTCATGTAGGCAGATACGTCTGGCAAGAATGGTGCCAGATACTCTACTAGGCCCACGAACCGCTGTACTTCATTCAGGTTCGTGGGCTTCCTCCAGTTGTGGATGTGGGCCATCTTGTCCTCATCCACGTGGACACCTCGGTCATCGATTATGTGGCCAAGGCAATCTAGCTTTTCAGCGAACAGGTCGACTTTATCCCTCTCAAGATAGAAGTCGGCCTTCACGAGCACGTCAAGCACAAGGGACACATGTTCCACGTGTTCCTCTATTGTGTCACTGTACACAAATGCGTCATCTAAGTATGCATGTACTATCCTAGCTATGTATTCCTGCAACGTCACCATTATTAGCCACTGGAAGGTGGCTGGTGCATTGCAGTCTCCCTGCTGCATGATGTGACTCAGGAAGGTGCTGAAAACAGTTGAGAAGGCTGTCTTCGGGACATTGTCAGGATCGATCCTGACTTGTTTGTATGCATTTGACAAGTCGATTTTTGAATGATACTTCGCTCGTGCGACGTCCATTCGAATCTGGTCTTGGTCAGGGAACGGGGTAACATCCTTGACCATGTTGTCATTGCGCTTCTGACAGTCAATGACTGTTCTGAGTTTCCCGTTTTTCTTCAGGATGCAGAGCATCAGCGCCACTTGCGAGACACTTGCCCTCTCCCACCATCCAGCCTTTGTATACAATTGGATTTTTTCTGCCAGCTGAGGTTTCAGCGAATCCGGGCAGCATGGTAAATGGTAGGTGTAACGCATGCCCTCGTCGATCAAGGGTATGCGGTGATTTACTTCTCGGAGTGGTGGCATCTTTGGCACCACTCCCCTCATATGATGCTCATATTTTTTATATAGTTCTTCCCTCAGACGGGGGATATCCTCATCTGAGTATTTTCGGGGCTTCATGTGCGCAAGCGTGGCTTGCCGTTCGTCCTTGATTGCCGATGTTGGTGCCTCAAGACCTCATTGAGGTGTTGTGGGGCCAGGTAGATTCCTCGTCGGTGTGGCCCCACCTGCCAGTCATGTACTCTTTCATGTCGGGGACAACTCATCCTTGCGTCATCCCCTCTCTCGTGGTCGATTTTCCACAGAACTGGACAGATCCAGTTCTGTGTGTGCAGGAACTGATATTCCCCCAACCTCTATTGTATTCATATCAAACTTCAATCGCACACCGTGCGATCGGAGGAAGGGGATTCCAAGTATGCAGTCATATTGATCAATATTTGCGACATCGAAGTATGCATCACATGTGAAGGCTCCTAGACACAACTTCGTCTGGGAGCCATGCATAATCTTGGAACAACTTCCGACACATCCTAGTTGCAATGTCAACTGGGAGGCCAGGGTGAATGTAGGTAACTTGGCTACAGTTGCGAATGCAGGGCTCATGAAATTGGTCATGCTCCCTGTGTCTATCATGGTCAATGCTTCACAGCCATTGACCTGGGCTTTTACTATAACACAAGCACGTGCTTGTGGGGGGACTGTTGGTCTCGGGGTAATCGTGCTATTGGTGCGCATTCCGTATTGGGATGCGTGGGTGGTTTCTTCTGTCGGACAGAGGGCCATCAATCGTCGGTTTTCGTCTGAACTAGGGTGTGGTGGCCCACTGGCGGTTGGTTGATCTGGGATGGCTGGGGTCTCCACATCAATGTACGAGCATGGTTCCCTGCCAAGGCTCTCGCGTGCTTGCGAGAGCCTGTCAGCCAACCTTCGCAGGTCCCCCCAAAGGTGATCACTCTCCTGCAGTGCCTGCTGCATTTGCCGTTCGTTGCGAGTCATTGCTCCCCAGATGCCCTGGAGGAGTTCCCCCATCCTATCGATGTCTGTTCTCACCATCCTCGTCTGCCTCAACAAGGGTAGTGCACTCGTCAAGGCATCATTCTCCCTAGGGTGGATTGCCTGGTGCGTTCTCACTACCAGACGTCCCAGGCTGAGCAGGGTTTGGTGCATCCCATTGACGCTGACCGTTGGCCAGCTTCCATCCATCGTGCCCCCCAAATGTTCGAGGGCAAGATTTATTATGTTCTTGGCAGTGTTCATTTCTGCCAGCATGTATCCTACGTGGGGGGCTAGTGCCTCGCCTGCCGCCTCTTCTCGTGCATCCCACCCTTCGTCTTAATTGATGTGGGACTGCTTGGGTGGCTATCAGGGATGGTACCTCAGCGAGCTCATCTCTTATGATGTGAGCTCGATGGATTTGACAGGTCTGACAGTCATCTATGTGAGTCAGGCCGAATCGTTCTGAGTAGTGCCATGCATGGTCATCTGCCCTAGGCAGCATGGCTTCATTCTCGATCGCGTTCACTATTCCCCAGGGATTGGCCATTACCTCTTCGGTTTCATTCTTGCCAGATGATGCCTCTTCGTCATCTGGCTTGTCCTCCTCGGTTGGGTCGCCTTCCACGGTGGATTCCTTGACGTCCATTCGAGTGTAGCATATCTGCTCGTCATCATCATCGAAATCGTGCACATCCATTGACCCAAGGTATGCGATGGGTTCCCCATCATCGTCACTATCGTAGTACTCGCCGTAGATGTCGATGACTTCGTCATCAGCATCTGCTTCTTCCCCTGAATGCAGCTCCTGGTCTTCTTCGCTATGGGAAGGCGCTTCAGCTTCCTGGGTTTCGGGGGTTGTGTCGGCATTATCGTCCTTGATCACCTCAGCGGCAAATAGCCTGGCCTTGCCAGTCTTACTGTCCTTCCTCGGACTCTGGCCTACTGGCATGCTCCTTCTCTCGTGACTGGCTCCAGTCACGCGTCACCCCTGCGGCTTGGACAATTCTCCTCTCTGGAAGCACGTGTTATCCAATGCCTTTCTGTACAGCACATTCCCCTTCTGGGTGTATCTGTAGTCCCCATCGGTGTACTGCCTATTGCCAACTCAGTTGTCTGAGTTGGCAGGATGAGTCCCAGCTTGTTTAGACTGCTGGACTCAAGTGTGATTATTGATGAGCTTCAGCACACTCTCCATCCTTTGCACTTCGATCAGGATTTGGTCCATCGGCGTATGTTCTGCTGATACACCTCTAGACTTGAGGACTCCTTCTGCAATGGGCAGAGGGAGTCTGTTGACAAATTTCCTCTTCATGGAGTATTCGTCTGGTGGTTGGACCATCCTGGATGCCCTGCGCTTCAGGTCATTGTAGAAGGCAAGTACTCCCTTAGCAGGGGAGTACTTGGTGTTGTCATATCATTCAGTGGCATTTTGTGCAGACGCTTCGTGTATGAATTGGGTGAACATGGCGCATACGAAGTCTTCGAACGTCCAGTCACGGATCGTGCGATCTGGGCCATCAACCTCTTGGTCGAACCATTGTGTGGCCATTCCTTCCAGACAGGTCCCGGCATATGTGATGCGGTCCGCATCACGGCCTGGGCCTGTCACCTTGTATATCTTCAACCAGCGCAAAGTCTGGTTGACCCATTTGTCGAAGGCATCGATGTCGTCTTGGCCTTTATAATATTTGGGTTGTGTGATCTTTATGGCTTTCACTTCTGGTCCTGCGGGAGCCATGTGACAGCCTACCGCTTCATATATTCTCTGACGATATTTTTCTAGGAGCGATTCCATGTAGCCACTCATGCCGGGGGTCAGCCCTCGGTGTGAGTGAACTCCTTGCGATCACCCTTGGTATTGGCGATTGCATTCCTCCTCCTCGTCATCTCTCTGGTTTCGACGAGGAGGAGCTGGGGGTCCTCTTCTCCTGCAATCATCATCACGATTGTCGCGATTATTTCTTCAACAGTGATCCTTGTCTGGATCGTCGTCTGGGTCGTTGTCTGGGTCATCACCTGGGTTGTTGCCTGGGTGTCCCATGCCAGTTCCCCAGACATAGGTTTCTTCTTGTTTGAGACCTCTTCCCATGTGAGGTGGGATATCGCGATCTGGCCAGTCATTAGCTGGTTGATATCTGGCTGTCTCCACTCCACGAGGGTTCTCTCCTTGTGGAGTGTCTTCGTGTCTGCGGTCGTATCTCGCAGGCTCATCTTCGTAGTGGACTTCCCTTCATATTGCATGTGTGGGGGCTTGGCCTTCCTCGCCAGTTCCATCGTGTGCACTTTTGATGTCGGGCATATCCACGAGGTTGTATAACTTTCTGAAGGTGTGTACCTGGTGACCCCGTTCGGCATGGTCACCGAAGTTCTCCCATTGGGAGGTGCACTCGGCCAGGATATCTTTGAGTTCTCAGATGAACTCAGGGAAGGTGGGTGGCTTTTTTCTGGTATCAGGTCCTTCTTTTTCTTTTCCTTTCCCTGATCCTTCTGCTCTCGTATTTTCTACAAGAGCAGTTTTGGTAGTCAGCTCGGTCAGGGCACTAGGCCCGTTGTCTAGGATTATGGCGATATCAGCCTCATCGGGAGTCTCTCACACGATTGTCTCAGATGATCACGCTTGCTGGTTTCCATCTGTCCTCTCTGATGGTGGCAGATCGTCACCATATAAATCCTCTCGATCCTTATCGGGCTCGAGGGATTTTGATGCGCTGTGAGAATTCTTTTTCTGCAGCACAGATCCCTTGTTCGACTTGGGTGCCATAACACGTTTGGGTGTTTAAAAAATTGTAAAGGTCTGTCCTTCTGTTCCACTTAAGTACTGATCACTTGATATAAACATGACCAGTGTTATATTCGAGTGTCAAAGTAGGGTAGAATAGAAGTTACTCTTTGTGTATCTCGAGTGCCCATTATGTACGGGCACTCATCCTTACATAATCTATACAGTACCGGAGTCCAACTGTCCTAATGGACTCCACACTGGCCCCTGACTCACATAGGGGCTAATCGCACTTCAACTATTAAGTACCTATCTACAGGTAAGGAGGGGCTAGCCCTCCTTACAGTGCAGTAAGTAGGTGGTGTGGTGAAATAGAGAGATGTCCTATGGCATATACCCGAAGGGCACTGCCAAGGCAGGACGACTCAACAGGAGTCACTAAGACAAGAATAGAGTCAGGAACATGAGCCGAGCCATCAGGCTGTGGAAACCAATGACCCTGACAACAGGAACGAGGGGCAG
Organism: Pisolithus microcarpus; assembly: GCA_024613185.1. Taxonomy (NCBI): domain Eukaryota; kingdom Fungi; phylum Basidiomycota; class Agaricomycetes; order Boletales; family Pisolithaceae; genus Pisolithus; species Pisolithus microcarpus. The sequence goes on along the minus strand of JANFAI010000057.1, from coordinate 178,711 downwards.
CGAGAAGAGGAAGAGAGCTGCCCCAATACATACAGTATCGTAGATCTGGGGTAGAGGAAATGCAGAGACATGTCAGTCACATGATCAGCGCATCGTGACCTACACATGACTAGGGGCAGTGCCTGCTCACGTACTATGGTACAAGTATAACGGTAAGAAAAGGAGGAGTAAAAGGAAACATGCCAGGACTAGATAGAACAGGGACATGGTGTAGACCAAGTCACCAACAAAAGGTGACCACCAGACGGGCCACACAGTTAGGCAGGAACAGTGTAACAAGTCCCCAGAGTTCCCCACTGATTTCTACTGACATCTTCAAGTCTTCCTGTGTGATAAAAATTCTGCCAGTCTACAGAGTTGTTCCCTTTGTGTCTACCAATTTTTACTACCAAGTACAAGAGTCTACTATTGCCACCAACCAAGTTCTAAGCCTCCAGAAGCCGCCTTACCATCCAGAAAAAGCCCCCTTTGCCCATTTTGTGGTAGAAATTTGAGTTCTTCATCACCTACACTTCCCAGACCTCAGGGAAAGTTTCCCTATCCTACTAGCCACTTCCCTCTCATCTCCTTCCCACTTATGACCCCTTGGGATGAGCCTAGGATTTTCTCCCACAGCTTTCCCCTTCCCCTTTTGCACTCTCATAAGAAGAGTTTCCCACAGCAGCCAGGGCAGAACCAGATGGAAAGGTTGTGGGAGAGGTGCTCAGACCACCAAGCCTGCTGACAGGTTAGGACCTTAGAGGTAGTGAAGTACTCTAGGTTTTTGTGGTCAGTTGCCACATTGACAGGTGAGGTGGAGCCCTCTAGGTAATGCTGCCAGTGGCAGAAGGCCTCAAAAATAGCCAACAACTTGATCAATCCTGTGACATAACATCATTGCTGATCATGCACCCACACAGGTTAGCAAATGCTATGCAGCCATTGCAATGCAAGCATCCAATTCACATTACCAACTGAGGTACCCCAACAGTTCCAAATGACCACTCTCCCCCCCACAGGCATCACATCATGTGGACTTCCCAGACCACAAGCAGCAGCATTCCTTTTGGAACTCCCCACCAAGATCATCCCCATCCTTCAATGGCCCCTTCCCAGCATGCATGGTCTGTCTGGGCCAGCATCACCACCTCATCATCAAATGCTGAGTGGCCAGGATGTGGGACAACAAGCATGAGACCTTCTCTGAGAGAGTGCACAAAGTGCTATTCACCAGAGACAGTTGTCATATCTGTGCAAGATGGCAGAGGGAGGAGGGATGCTCTGACTGACACGATGTCAGGCACATCTGCTCAGGATGTGGGCAGTCATCTCACAGAGCTCAGAAGTGCAGTCATGCACAGGGAGTCTCACCCAATAACCCCATATAGAGCAGATGCCTGGGAGAAGGAACTTCACCATCTAAATCTACTTTGCCATTTTAGTAAAATCCTGGAGGGCTTATGCCAGGGTTTCTCTGTCAATTTTCCACAGGTCTCACATGTACAAACCCCTCCTAACAGAGATTCAGTTGTCATGTATCATGAAGAATTCAGTAAGATAATCTGCAAGGAAATAGACAAAGGGCACTACCTTGGCCCCTTCCCCCTTGAGATGATAGAAGCCTTACTGGGTCCCTTCCAATCCTTGCCTCTGGCAATCATCCCAAAACCAGACTGGCCAGGAAAGTTCCATCTGATCCAAAATTTCTCATCCCCACAGGTCACCAGTGTCATACCTGTGCCTTGTTCTGGCCCTCCTCCATTCCCCCAGGCCACCCCAATGACTCTAGACCCACTTCCTGGTACACCCGACCAGTTACTGCCCCTACCCGACACTGGCCGCCATGCATATCACGCAGCCAATGCATCCACCTGCCTCCCTGTGGTTGGCATCGGTCAGCACTCTTCGGCATCGGTCAGCATCAGTCGGCATCAGTCAGTCTTACCACGTGACAACCACCAATGTGTTGGAGATTGGCGGTTTTACCTTCTAGTTGACAGTGCACAGCCTTACATAATCATACTCGTACATAGGTTGATTCTTTTTTCCGAGTCACACCTCAGACTGTCTCTTTTGAGTCTGAGGTGATTATTCTTTCTTTTTTGTGTTCCTACACTATTTACTGATAGCTTGTAGTCTCCCTCTCATAGGTTAGACTACCATAATATAGACTGTCTCTTTTGAGTCTGAGTCTCCCTCTCATAGATCCGGTTATCCTCACCTCAAAACAACATTACTTGGCATCATGCCTTGGTCAGGTGATCTCTCTATAGGGGTTGATTCTCCTGTTGGATGTCACGGCCCAGCCTAAGCGTGGCGCAGCAACCGTACTGCATGGCATACTGCAGGGTCGTTGCCTCTTTAGGCTTTCAGCCCACTCTCTGATTGGCTATTGGCTGAGTGCCCCGAAGCCATACCACCCATACCTTTCCTGTTATACTCAGTACCTTTATCCCAACCCTCACCTCCACTGTCTAGCCTGCATTCCTTGTGAAGTTTTCTGATGTCTGTTCCCCTTGAAAATTTATAGTGTCTGTTATGTCAGATCTGCTGTTCCGTTGCTGTACCACCTCGATGGCGCATGTACCGTATATAAACCCGTCGCACTCGGCAGCGATTCTTCAGTACAAATATCACCATAGTTTACCCCTCCATGGTCTATGACCGGCCTCCCCTAAGTTCGTTGGCTTCATACCGACTCTCCTATATCTCCAAAATCCGAGGGCTGGGCTCGTACAAGGGGGCAGTGCACGAGCTGAACCCGACACCCTCTCCCGTACCTCTGTCGTGACCATCAGCCAACCTTCGGCCATCGTCACTCTCTGTCGGCCTGTGTCGGCCAACCCTCGGCCACCGTCAGCCTATCTTCACTTGTGTCCCCCCAGCCTCTGTGAGCATTGGAGATCATCGGAGAAGGACCAAACTTAACAACCAGCCCCCACACTCCATACCCATCTATAAATTCCCACACCTTCACATGAGACTTCCTGACAACATGGAGTAAATTTTTGATAATCTATCTATTGTTAGCATGGCTCCCACCCAAATCTGAGATCACTACAAGAGATGTGGCAGAAGCATAGCTGCACTGTACCCCTCCACCCTTCTTAGTGGGTGGCAGCAGTAATTAAGCTATGCAAAACCCTCAGTTGCATTGACACTCATGTCACATTTGGGGCCACTCCCTCTGGTATATATGGTTTCATGGCAGATGCAGGCAGAGAAGTTATGAGGCACCAGGGCATCAGTCCATTAGATAAATGGGTTGATGATCACATCTTCACCTGCATCAGGCTAGAGCACTTAGCAGCTTACAACATGTCAAGAAAACTATGGCATTCAGAAATCTCCCCAGCAGAGCCATGGCAAGCAGGGGCTCAAATCTGGTATCAAGGAGTGAACCAAGACAATGACACTACTGAGGAATTCAATGAAAACTGTGCTCAGCCAATCAGGGACTTAGCATCAGCATCACCCAGATTGGCCCATGACAGGAAGTTCTCATACAGCTTTGAGGACATCAATGCCATCTCAGATTCCCTTGGCATCCCCTGGGAACAGTCAAAGACCAACCTTTTAGCCATGTTACTACATACATCAGTTTCCTGTGGGATCTAAAGGAATACAAAGTGTCACTTAGCCCAACCAAAGCCTCCAAATACTTGAAAGCTATTCATGCATGGCACAAATGACATGTGCACACCCTTCAGGATGTCAAAGAATTGTATGGCAAGTTGCTCCATGCATCAGCAGCACTGCCATGTGCCAGGGCATACCTAACTGGCCTCAAGGCCATGCTAAAAACAAGCTCCCCAAAGCCATTTATGCCTCACAAAGCAGACAACAGGGTCACCAACAATCTAGATTGGTGGACTGACCAGCTACAGTCAGGCAGCATCCAATGACCCATACTTCCCCCATAAATTTTCATTGACATCAAAGCTTTCTCTGATGCTAGCTCTGAGACTGGAGTGGGAATTACTATCAGCAAGTGATGGAGAGCCTGGAGACTCATCCCAGGCTGGTGAAACTCTCACAATGGCTCCAGAGACATTGGCTGGGCCAAGGCCATCACCCTTGAATTTCTCATCAGCATCATTGACAGCATCATTGACTCCCCCAGGCCTGAGTACTGCTGGCAATGGTCATGTAAGAGGCCTGACAGGTGCTGACCAATGCTGAAGGATGCCAAGCAATGTCAACAATACTAAGACAGGCAGATTCATTGGCTGCATGATGTGCATGGTAATCACTGTTGGGTATGGGTGGAAACTGGTCAGGGATGTGACAAAGGGGGTCTAGGGGGAATGGAGCACAGGCATGACAAGTGGGGCCCAGCCTGAGCCCTTAATATAGGGCCTGGCCTACATATTTTCAAGCCCCCTTGAGCCCTCCTAGGCCAGGCCCAAGCCTGGCTTTCAGGCCAAGCTGGGCTGCATAAACATGACTGGACAAGTCACTACTAGTAACTACAACTTCTACCTAGGGTTGCTTCCAGGGTCCATCCCAGCAGTCCCTACTGAGTTTTCAATTTTTCCACATACTTTTGAAAACCGCTTTAACACTCTTTGGACAAAGAACAGCACAAATGGGACTCCATCGACAAGAGCAGGATGCTTGGGCAAAATATATCACTACAAACATTTGACATAGGTAACAAAGGAACAGAAACTGCGATCACACTGAATTACTTGATTATGATGTCACTACATAAATGGTAACCCGGATCAGCAAAAGCAGTAGACCTATCAGCAAAGAGAAACGTACTATAGCTGGCAGGATCAATGTGCTCTGGCAACTCTGGAACAGCAACTTCGAAGCGAGATTGAATGGCAGCCATCACCTGCTGATCGCTCTCGATAGAGACAAAAGTGATTGCAAGGCCTTTAGTGCCAAATCGTCCCGCACGGCCAACACGGTGGAGATAACTATCAGCATCCGGAGGGCAGTCGTAATTCACCACTATGTTCACGCGTTCAACGTCAATACCACGGCCGAAAATATCCGTGGCAACAAGTATCCGCTTTTCAAATGCCTTGAAAGCTGTATAACGCTTGATACTTCAACAGGATGAGAAGAAAGAATTATTGGAAACTGTGTGGTTCCTACCGTTCTTCCTGTACGAGACCAGAATGGATGCTGATGGAGGGAAAGTTGCATGACACCAGCAACTTGTCCAACTCAATTGCCCGCGCGACAGATTTGACGAAAATTACGACCTCCAATCGTTGTGAGAATAGACAACTCAATCAAGCCATAAATAACTACCTGGTTAAATTCGAGAGTATCCAACAACTCGTTCAACTTCCTGTTTTTGCCGTTTTCCTCTAACTTGACGTAATGTTGTTGTAAGCCGTGCAAAGTCAACTTGGTCTCATCGTCGACGAAAATTTCAAGTGGCTGTCGAATCAATAGCTGTAAGAATAACAAAGCGAAATCAGCACGAAAGAAAACTTGCATTCGCCATGAATTTTTTGCAAGTAACTCGGATCTCCTTCGACAACGTAGCGCTGAACATCATAACTTGCTTATGGTGAGGGGTTGCTCGGAATATCTCTTGAACATCTCGGCGCATGTCTGCAGGGCGGAGGAGCGAGAGCAGTTAGACTCTGTGGGGCGAGCGAAGACATCGGAAGTAGCCGAATTCCCCTTGGGACTGACCGAGTTGCTCAAGCATTTTGTCACATTCGTCCAACGTGAAGTGCTTCACATTCTTTGCGTCCAGAATTTTGTCCCTGACCAGAGCGTTCAACCGGCCCGGCGTGGCTACGACGATGTGGGGGCATCGGGTCTTGTCACGAAGTAATTCAGCGTCTTTTTGGACGGGAGTCCCTCCATAGAAAGTATGGACGCGGACATCTGGCATATATTTCGCGAACCGCGTGTACTCGTTTTTTATTTGGAAGGCGAGTTCCCTGGTATGGCAAAGGACGATGACGGATACCTCTCCGTTCACAGGCTCCAACTGCTGCAGTGTCGCCAGCACGAAGACCGCAGTTTTTCCATGGCCTGATTTCGCTTGGCAGAGGACATCCATTCCCAAAACCGCCTGAGGAATACATTCTTGTTGGACTGCGTTGAAATTTGATCACTTGTCAAAAAAACGGCGGCATCAACTCGGATGAAGAGCTTACCTTCAGAGGGATGCTCGAAACCCAAGTCACTGATCGCTCTTAACAGCTCTGGTTTGAGCAGGAAGTCCCTGTGCAATGAAACGGATGTCAGTGCTATCCTCTACAAGATAACACCTATTTCGTACCGGAAGCCAGTGGAATGTATGCCTGAGAAGTTTTTCTTGTCTTTTTCTGCATCAACGTCCGCTGTTGCCGACACGACAGCACCGTTCGTAGTAGCCGCTCCATTTGGGACAACGTCATCCTCATCCTCGTAGTTGACAAGATCTTCGTTGTCGTGCAAGCTCATCGTGTTTGGTTATGGGAATAACTTAAGTTGAGCGGGACAAAGGGGGCAGACGTCAAAGAGCAGGGTTCGAGGTCAAACCTGGCGTCTCGCCGGAGTTTGAAACGTACTGTTCCAACTGCTTATGTAATTGCCAATGCCACAGGCTGCCGCGACCCCCTATTTCTTTCTCGCCTTGGACCGTATCTCGATGTTGCGTCTGCAAGCTGGTAAGACGGTCACGCCCGGGCCACATTGTAGCGTAATCAGTCAATCCAAAAACCATTCCTTCAACACCGACGAGTAACGAAGATAAAGTTAGCAGTAGTGCATTGGTTAGAATATCGTTGCCAGAGCACCATCTTCGCGACCCGTGTCTTCCATAGCAGCCAGAAGCCTGTTACTCGGGCCATTCTTACCGAACGTAAAACCTACCCACACTCCTCTGGAAGTCGGCTCATCCTTCTCTCGTACTCTCTCCACGTTCTGTTGCTTCTCCCGTACCTCAGCATACTTTGCCATATCTTCCGGGGACGAGAAATCATCATAGTATCCTGTGTCGATCTCCGAGTCTAGTGCTGGAACGAATGGAGCACGAGTGGAACGTAGGTCCTCCCACTTAACGCCTTCAAAAAATGGATGTCCAGCTACTTGAGTTAGCGACGAGTAGCGGACACTCGAGTGCGAAATAAGCCTAAAATGGCATGATTTAACGACATCAGCAAGAATTCAATCCTCCCACCTTGTTACGGCGTCCCAAGCAATGTCCGTCAAATTGAAGATGAGGTCCTCGGGTTTGTCATATTCCGGTCTTCGCAGCACTTTGGTCCAATTTTTAAGGTTAGTCCAGGTTTCTTCGGGTGTGCCTCCGCTGAACGGGGGAAACCCAGCCAAGAACTCGAAGAAGATACATCCCAGGGACCAATAATCTACGGAGTACGTGTATGGTTTGCCGCGTAGGACTTCAGGTGCCATATAGTCAGGAGACCCCACGATGGAATCCGCGTAGCGGGGATCTTCGCGCCGGATAGAACGGTATATCGATCGCCTCTCAAGCGTAGACCGATACACGACTTGATTGTCTTTGACCTTGTCTAGCTTTATCTTCAAAGATTCGATTCGCCTGGGGTTCAGAGCGCCCGTGGCCAAACCAAAGTCGGTCAACTTGACGTGACCAGTGCCATCCACCAAGAAGTTCTGTAGCTTTTTCGGTATGGGAAGAACATGACGAGCGATGTTAGACACATACCTCGGGCTTCAAATCGCGATGGATGTAACCTAGTTTATGAAGCTCGCTCACGGCAGCAAACATTTCACTTATGTAAAACCGAGCGTGTTCCTCCTTCAAGACACCAGAATTATTGAGAAGAGTCCTGAAATCACCGCCAGGAACATATTCCATCGCGAGGTACACGTTTTCTGAGTCCTGGAAGGCGTAGAGCAGGCGAACGAGCCATGGCGTCTTGGTTGCCGTCAATATGTCCCGCTCTACCAAGACATGTCTCACCTTCAGGACATATCAACGATTGTTAAACGGTCGGGATAATCAACGTACTTCATCCATCTTGGACAACGTGCGCTTCCGCATCTTCTTCAGAGCACATACTTCTCCAGTTTCCTGCTTTCTGGCCAAAAATACCTCACCATATCCACCCTGTCCTACTTGCGCGATGATGTGAAATTGTTCGACCCTGAGTTTTGCGCGACGTTTCCGCAGTAATACGCGTTCACGTCCACAGTAAGACTTGAACTCTGCTGCATACTCTGAGGCAGTCAGCTGACGTTTCAGTGTATCCGCATCGAATCGTGCTCTTCTCTCCTTCCTGGAAGCAAGATATCCCAAACACTGGAAGTAGTAATCCAGAAAGTCTTCGATCAGAGAAAGCCGCAATTAGCGATAAGATCCAGACTGAAAGGTGAATGGAGAAATCGTACAAAGCTGAGCCACTGTTGCCTTGCGCTTGACTTCTGAACTTTCAAGAAGCTCTCTCTCCCATAGCTTTAGCCCTGTGACTTTCACCGTCGCGCCCTGTTTGTTGGTGTCCATGTTGATATCATCGTTCCACTGATCTCCTCTGGCTGTTCCCATGTGGATATCTCGAAGTCCCATCGTTATCCCCTTGGCAGTATCCATGTGTATGTCTTGATAGTGCGATTCCGCGATTTTCTTCGCCATGTCCAATGTCTCGTGGTATGTATGTATATCTGGATCAATCTAACTGCCAACGGTTCAGAGCACGGCTTCCAAGTCACGTGAGCGATACGCGAGTCAAACGCGTCACGTGTAATTCCAAGCGCGCTGGCCAAGCATGAGACACTCACATGTCGACCTCGCGTCGGTCCTCGCAGAACCAAACCCCCAAATCGATCTAAGACTCTCAGCGTACGAGGTATCGACAGGAAATTTCCTCAAGGCCGTGACGCATTACACCAACCGTGCCATTGCTGAGATTACAAAACACAGAAATGCACAAGAAGCCGACAAGAGGCGACTTGCCGAGAGGATTCAAGCAGTGGAGGCGGAGACAAACCAGTGCAAGCTAAGGGAGATTGAGTTGCTGGCAGGTATCCTTATCCTCCTATCCCCCACCCACCGTCTCCGTTCATCACCCTCGCAGTTCTCAGCAAGGAGCAGGAAGAAAGAAGGGATTCGGAACAGTCCGTCTCCGCACTCAAGCACAAGCTGGCATCCATACGCGAGCGCTGTGCTGCTATCGATGCAGAGATTGAACAATACCGTGCCATCACCTCCAACCTTCAACGAGGTAGAGCGGACTTGGCTCCTGGGCTGATCCGTCCAACTGACGAATGGCAATTTTCATAGAAAGACAGCGCGAGGAGAATATCCTTTGCAACCACGCGGCGGAAGTGGCAGCAGTGTTCGCGGCTTACCAGTCCTGCCTCTGCTGCCACATAGAGGGTATCGAAGCGGACCAACTTCTCATCCGCTTCTCCCACGTCGACGAGGCCAATCCAGATAGGGAATTCAGTTTTGTTCTGGATGTTTCCGCTCCATTATACAATGGTTTGTTGCGATTGCTGCCCTGTCGAATGATGTTAACATACTCACATAGTGATCACCACCACACCGCCTCTCCCCAATTTGCCCATCCTCCTAAATGATCTCAAGGAAACGGGGAACATATATCGCTTTATTAAACTCATGCGCATGGCATTTTCTGAGTCACTGCACTCCCCTTCTTAAATTGCGTTGCGCAGTGACATTCCCAAGGTTTACGGATTTACCAATCCTCATTATCTGCCGCCCAACCCGTCTTATCCCTGACACCACCTGCACTACCTAGTTTGACCTTGGTTTTTGCCTTCCTCCCTCCGAGCTCTTTGTACATCTCTCGCATCTCCACTTTACTTGGACGAATCTGCTCTTCTTCCTCGAGTCTCCACCTCTCTTCATTCCTCTCCTTTGGTGTTTGATGGCCTCTCCTTGATGGCGAACTCCGTCCCGAACCACTCGGGAGGAATGGGTTCGAAGGGGCAGACTTGTCTGAAATCAGCTTCGCATATACGAGACGCTGTGGACAGTGGAATATGAGTTCAACGATGGATGTGCCACGGCATGATCGGTCACGGACCCAATTTTCTCTGGATTCCCTGCGCGTCCATTTTCCAGGGGGCAGACTATCTTCGAGGAAGCTCTCTTTTCTACATTGTAGGAACCATACTGTAGACCGAGTTAATTTGATTGCAGACGAGCTCCATCGAAGAATAGATACTGTAATTGAGTGTCTGGCTCTTGTTCCACTTCCGCGAAACTGTCGAGCATGCAGCAAGGTCTGAGACATCTAGCCAGCGAAAGATTTGCTGGGATATTTGTGTTGAGAATGCCCTCAAAGGGTCCGTAGACCGCAATCGGGTGGATGTCAAGGGTACCATGCCCTCACGCAGGTGCGAGCGACGGGTTGGCGATCCAGGGCGTGACGGGGGTCGCGAAGACGCCCGAGATCGCGCAGGTGTTGCCGGGGAGGACAGCTACCACAAGAATGAGAGCGATCGCACACGGACGGCGACTTTGAGCACGTACTACGTTTATGAGCTCGTCATCAGTGTCCACCTCAGCCTGAGACCGTGTCGATGAAGTGTTTGAAACCGACTTGCGCTCGTCCAGTGTGAGCGACTTCAGAACATCCAGCCTCAGACTCATCGTGCACCGTAGATTGGGGTCGAGAGGTAGGACAGGATGCCAACTATGTAGCGATCTAGTGGTCGATGACGTCAACATGGATTGCATAGCCACCCCGACATCAGTGCAACATAACAGATACTCAAACCGTAGTGAACAACGACCAGACACCCTTCGCATACCCAACAACCTCGTCAGCACCAAGTTTACTCTCCCCGAATATTCGATCTACGAAGGTAATAGGCACTTCCCCGACTGTGTACCCCAATGCACGTGCTCGTACCATCATCTCCATCTGAAATACATATCCCCGGGACACCGTCAAGGAAATGATGTGTCGCAGAACGGGTAGTCGATATAGCCTTTCAACAGCATCAGTGCGAGGTGGTCAGCACTCAGACCGAGTAGAGACAGACCGGAAGCTGCCAGTGAGGTCGCTGACACCAGGGTTTAGCACAGTAGCGGCTAAAAAGTTAGCACCCCTTGAAACAAGCTTGCGCTTGAGATCCCAGCCATGGACGCCCCCTGGTTGCGCGTCGGACAGTGCAGGGGTCGCCGTTGAACGGTATCGCGTGCCAGTAACAATGTCCAGATTATACGCCTTCTGCAACCTGCAGCCCCGTCAGAACAAATCGGCCACATTTACAAATGCAAACGTACTTGATGAACTGAGGAATGAACTTGGGCTACGTACGCACGGTCAACGACCCCTTCATCGTAGTCCAAGCCAGTAACATACGTGATGCGAAAAGTCTGCGTCCATGATAATGACGAAGTCCCCGGTGCAGAAATTCAGTCCATGGACGTACGCCGTTCTTTTTCAGAGACGATCAGCCTATCCAATCCCATCACTAGCAAGACATACTAACCCCAGTCCAAGCTTCCCCGCACGAGGTTTCAGCACCTTGAAATAGTCAGAACAACCCCCATCCACAGGCCGACGACTCACTATCTTGTCCTCACCATATACCCTGGCAAGTTCCTTGGCGACCTCCTGCGTACCGTCTGGACTAGCATCGTCCACGACGACGATCTCCCATGCGAGGTCACTGATCTCCCGACAGCGTCAGCGCACACCTAGACCTAACCACGACCACGCACTGTTCAGTGAACACCTTTGCCAGTAGCCAGACGATAATTGGTAGATTTTTGCGCTCGTTGTAAGTCGGCAAGATCACGGAGTACTTGTGCGTGTCGACGGTGTCGTGTTGGCCCTGCATGTTCAGCGAAACCTGACTTGCAAATGGATTCATGAACAGGTGTTCCCCCTGTGCCGAGACTCACACGCGCCTTGACGATGTCCACGTCGTCTGACCTGTCCACCTCGAGTTCAGCGATCACAGCCGTAAGGGCATTACTGGGCCGGACACTGCGCGTTGCCACCAACGACAATCGTATCTTCCTTGGTACCTTCGTGGGCACAGACCAGCTGCTCAACCTCTTACTCGTGAACACAGAGGAGGTCTTGCTCGAACCACGCCTCAATACCGGCGGTCGATACGTCGGACAGGTCTTGATCCCTTGGAGGGTGGTCAAACAAGTTGGAGCTTTGAAAGAGTGTCGTAGGAACGAGTGTAACGAGGATGGAAGCTTGTACATCTAACCATTTAGTCTGCAAGTATACCACGCGCCCCCTCCTGCCATATATTCACTGGTATCCAAAGGTCTGCCCCGTCGCTCCTCCCCCGCGGCGGAGTCCTCCTGTCGCCGGGTACTACGTCGACGTGCCCCATGCGTCAACTGATAAAACTGAGGCTTTTAGATGCACTCAGCCCTTGTACTTATCCTTGTAAATCCATGCCATGCCAACATCGCTAGCTCCTTGCGCGACCTGTCGAACCGTTCATAAAATTCACCAATAGGTAAGCTATCCTTACCGCAGCCCGGTACCACTTAGCCGCCTCCTTTTTGTCTTTTTTGCACCCTTTACCATTCGCCAAGCAGAAAGCGAGATCCTGTTGTGCATCCACATCTCCCAGACCTGCAGCAACTCTATAGTAGCTCTAGAAACAGGATCAGTCCGCGGTAAATCGAGCGCATCCATGCCACGTACGACCGCCATTTTCTGGTCTTTGCGGACCCCCCAACCCTGGAAAAAACATTGCCCGACCTCGTAAATGGCGATGACCAGCTCCTCCTATGTTGTTACTATGGGTGAGGAGTTAATCCTTGACTTTCCACGGCCAAACACACCTTTACAGCCTTTGCATCAAATCCTCTGCCTTGTCTGGCCCTTTCCAGATCCGCGACAGCCGACTCCGCTGCCTTCGCCAACCATTTGAACCCGCACTTTTCGTCCTTCTTGCAACCCCAACCGTGCCTCAATGCCAGACCCCACATTAACATACCAACTCCGCATCCACCCTGTTCCGTAGCACTTTTCTCAAAGTACCTTGCCGAATCCTTAAGACGATTCGACTCGTGGTATTGAATCCCGAGTTGAAGATAATCGAAAGGCGTCTGTGGCTCCGTGGACGGAACGTTATCACTTCGCAGGGTTGGTTTGGAGTTCGGTGGATTCGGTGACAGCGAGCATGTCATGCTTGGCTCAGCGCTGTCCCACCGACGATCCTGATATGGAACCGACTGTGCGCCAGTAGCTAAACCGGGTCGGAGAATTGATGGGTGCGGGTGAAGGTAACCACTACTCGCAGGTACCTGCGAAGGCGAAGGTGAAGGACCAGAGTGAACGCCGGTAGTAGATAGTCCACCATTCGCGAATTGTGGTCCACACCGCTCCAGTGATAGATGATGCGCGTCGTAATGTGTTCCAGTGATTGGGACAACTGGCAAGTGCGATGACTGGCACTGGGTTGTCCGTGGCGAATTTGGTCGTTGAGAGTTGCGGGCAAGTACTTGCCGCTTCTGCTCGTCGGAGGACACAATAGGTGGTCTTCCAGGTCGAGAGAAATTCAACCGCGGCGAACCGCTACTGACTATCGGTTGGCGCGAAGGTGCACTAGGTAGTGGATCAACGTCTTCCTCAGGGGATGAGACAACAACTGTGGGTACGGTGGACGAGGACGTCCTGGGTTCGGCTTCCGGCGAGTCCTGTCGATCTGCCGCGCTCAGGAGTATCGGTTGGCCATTGTTCTTCCTCATTTGTGGAACCGGGTTCTGTTGTGTGCGATTGGTAGATTGCGAGCGACTTCGGGGGATGTGGGGTTGTTCGCGCTCCCCATAAACGAGACTGTTGTCATCGTAGTAGTACGCTTCGTCTGGTTCATCAAAAGAAGACTTGGAATGCTGGCCCATATAGTATTGCAACACACTAGCGTTGGTTGTCGCACTTGCTGTCGAACTGCGAAATGTAGAATGGAGCAGCGGAGAGTCTGGCATGCTCTGACTAGCAAACGGCCGTGGTGGAGAGCCCAGGGATGGTCTGGGTGCCGGAAAGTGAGGGATGGGTGAAGGAGCAGCGGCCGTGGCTTGGCGCACGTCGTCACGACCGCGCTGGTTATGGGCTGCATGTCGTCGTGAAGACGTACGGCGCACCAGCGTCTCCAAGGGTGACGTATGGTGCAGCTTCCCCTCGCTGGAGTGGTGCTCGAAGGTTATCACTGGGCTCTCCATGTGACTTGCACTCCAGGGGAGTCAACTAGATGATCATGGTGGTAAGGAATTCAGAGATTGCTCTGGCAGTTGGCAACAGGTGTTATGCCGACCAGACGGGCAGGTGCAAGTGTACAATGTTCCTGTTTTCGTCTCCAAAAGTGGTACACGACTGTATCTACCATAGAAAACACATCCATGTTTTCATATGCCCACTCTCCGTCGAGGCGTCTGACCAGTACGGAGACCCGTATGTCTTGGCGTACCTGGCACAATGATTTTCGTAGACCCAGTGGACGTGTTGGCAGCAAGGGTTTGCTCCGATTCTTTTCTGGCAGCCCTGAACTTTGAATTCAGCAGATGCATCGGATCTATGACCGGTAGACTCACTCTTCTCTTTGCTTGGCGATTTGCGTCTCTAATTCTGCTCTCTTGGAAAATTCACGGTCAGCCCTTCGGCGCACGCCACCGTCGTCAAAGTTCTTCTCTCTAACAGAGTAAAACACGGAGCCCAGCTCAGCTGAACACGCGGATATTAGCGACGCTCACAATCAGGCTTTGAATATATCCTCACCCAACCAATACGCATCGACGGCAGTGACCTGCGTCATGTACTCCTTGGAGGTAAGAATGAGCTCGTGATAGATAACATATGTGGGCGTATCTGCACAGGGGTAAGTGGACAAGTCAACTATGACAACTGACGGTCACGGACATCCTAAGCCATAGAGGGCACTGGTGGGGTGGAGATGTGTCGGAAGTCCCGTTCGGATATTCACGTACTCCCCGATACCCTTGACACGTGCTGCCTGGTGGAAGTAACCTGCTGTGATAGCTTTTCTGTGAACAAGTTAATCGGTAGTCGTGAATTTGGATTGAGTAAGAAAAGACACTTACCTGATAACGTCAAAGTCGGTGCCTGCCGAGATAAGTTCCATCTTTTGGAACTTCGTGATATCCTCCAACTGAGCGCGGACTTCACGAGCTTTCCTGAGTAATTTGGGGTGGAGGAAATGTCGCGAAGCCCACTCGTCACGGTATCTACTCGCCCGTTAATCCACACGCTTGGGGAAAAAAGTAGCAGTGGACATACCCATGGCTCTTCCACTGATTGAAAACGTTCAGTAGCGTCAAATGGTCACTTTCTGGCACATTGAACTTCTCTCGCGCGGCATCGGCCTCCTCCATACGTTCCTTGGGCCTGTAGAATACACTAGGCACCGAGAGCATCGAGACGATAGTGAGCATCTCCGCAGAGCACTTGTAATCAACGGAAGCGATCAACATCTTCGCCATTGAAGGTTCCATGGGGAACTCCGACATCTTCCTTCCGATGGGAGTCAAGTCACCGACGTTGTCCAGCGCTCCAAGAACCCATAGCTGGTACATGGAGTTGATGATATTTGCCTGAAGAAAATCCGTGTAACTTCCTCAAAAGAAATGAAAAAGAAAATACCTGAGGCGGGGGATCCATGAAATCGAACTCCAATAGATTCTTCACACCAAGAGACTTCAGCAGCAGTACTGTATTGGCCAAATTGGTACGTTGAATTTCGGGTATGGTGTTTGCAAACATCTCGTTACGGTATGCCATTTCCGTATACAAACGATAGCAGAATCTGCGTGAAACGCATTCACATCCTGGGTAAAAAGACACGAGATTGCTTGACTCACCCACTACCGGTTCTGCCAGCACGGCCAGTTCGTTGGTTCGCATTCGCCTGGCTGATAGGTGTAATTTGTAAAGAATCCATGCCGACCTTGGGATTATACACCTTAAGCTTCGAATAGCCAGCATCCACGACGTATAGAATGCCATCAACTGTAACGGAGTCAGTCCAAGGTCGAAAAGAAGCACTTATATACGTGTACCTGTCAGGGAAGTCTCTGCGATGTTGGTGGCGACGATTACTTTCCGTCGGCCATCAGCCGTGGGTTCAAATATACGTGCCTGTAAATCCGCCGGCATTTGCGAATAGATCGGTAACACAGCTAGAAGCGGAGGCTGGTCCAGCTGAGACAATCTCTCTGTACGTTGAGACGGCTCAGAAAGACATATGCGACACTGAGGACAAACCAACCTTCAACAACTTGACAAGTAACTTCTATGTCTTCTTGTCCAGTCATGAATACAAGAATATCACCAGGTGGGAGTGAGAGATGAATCTGAAGGACCTGCTTGACTGCGGCATCGACGTAGTCCTCACAAGGAGATTTGGAGTGAAAGATCTCAACGGGAAACGTACGACCGGGAATTGTGTAAGTCGGGGAGTTACCGTAGAATGTGGAGAACTGTACAAAGTTGGTTAACTTTGTGAAGGGTCAAGTATCAGCGCGAATTACTTTTTCGGCGTTCATCGTAGCGGAAGTGACGATAAGCCTGAGATCCCGCCGTCGCGAAAGGACTGCATGATTCGTCTTAGGAGATTTCTACCAACACAACATTGAGGGAGTCTTACTTTTCTTGAGTAAACCCATGAGAACATCAGTGCTGAGCGACCGCTCGTGAGCTTCATCGAGGATGATGACGCTATAGCGGTCAAGATCGCCCTCGTTCAGAGACTCTCGTTGTAGGACACCATCCGTCATGTCTGAAAAAGTCAGGCAATTAGGATGTATGAATCGTTGAAGATAAAAGGGATGTCTTACATTTGATCTTTGTTTCCGCTGAAGTGCAATCTTCGAATCGAATAGCATACCCAACGAGGCCACCCAACTTGCACTACGTATGACGTGAGCCTTGAGGGATGAACGAATAGTGGTAACAGACATACCTCCATCTCTTCGGAGACACGTTTTGCAACCGACATGGCAGCGACACGACGAGGTTGCGTACATCCGATGATGCCAAATGCGCAATAGCCGTCCTCGTACAGGAACTGCGCTAATTGTGTGGTCTTGCCTGAACCGGTTTCACCCACGACGACGACCACTGACAGTTCGATGAATCCTATCGTTCTAGGCAGTGAAAGGAGAGAAAAAAAACCTTGATTGTCACGGATAACCCGCAACAAATCTTCACGACACGCAAAAGCAGGGAGATACTCTCTCTGCTCCTTCAGTGTCCTGCTTTTCGCAAACGAGCTGACTCCACTAGAGGCTTTTAGATGGCTTGCAAACTTGGAATCACCTTTGTAATCCTCCTTCTGACCTGAAGCTGCAGCTTTCTGCGCTGCGGCTGCAGTGAAGAATGGGCTGCGTGAATGTCCAACTCGAAATGCACCACGATCAGCGAAGAGTGACGCACCTTCGGCTGCTGCCTCCGTGTCTTCTACACCCATTATATTACCCAGGGAAGTCCCTTCCAATGATGCAAGCTTCGCGGCTGCTTTTGCTCGTTCTGCCTGTTCGCGTTTCTCCTTCACAAGAGTGCTACCCTTCTTGGAGAAAACTGCCATATCACTCGAGGGGTCTCTGATAGGATTAATGGGCTCCAATTGCTTCGTGAAAATGGTCTTGCCATCGAGGAATGGTGGCTTGAGGTCGTGGACCATGACATGGACAGCGGATTCTGATTCATCTTCAAAGTTGAGGTCTACTTCTTTCCGAGTGGCAACACCGGAGGTTAGCATGCGATTAGCTTCCCACAAGTCATTGTCGGCGTTCTGCAATAACGTCAGTATCCGAAGTGCATATTCGCAAGGAGAATAACTGACATATTGGGCTTGTCTGGCGGATATTCTCTTCTGTGTATGGATCTATGAGTATGTAAGGACACCGTGCACGCAATAGTCACCAACCATTGGTTTGGCTGCGGGCTCTAGCTTGAGTGGATTCATATCCTCATACTGAGCGAGTGGATTGCGTTCCTCGTCGCCAGCCACGAAACCCTCTTCTGCGCCACTGTACCAATCTCGATCAAGCTTCAGCTGCTCCTCCTCCCACTCCCTCATATCTACACCTAACAAGCCATCTTCTTCAGGGCTTGCCCCTCGTGGAACCCTAGGCGTAGGTGCATCCCATGCACGATTCTTGGCTCCCTCCCATCCAGAACCATCGCTGTCCCCGTTTCTCTTTGGAGTCGATTCCCAGCTGACATTAGGCACTCTTATGCTCGGCGCATCGTGGTCACGGTCGCGGCCGCTTCTCTCACTCCGGGGCGTCGAGTCCCAACTCCGTCCTTCCCGTTGGCCACGTTCTCGTCGGTCGCCCCATATCCTGTTATCCCTATTTGATCGTCGTTGGAAGTCTCCAAGACCTCTAGGACCATCGGGTCTTCGTTCTTGGGTTGCAACGATACCCTCTGACACAAAGAGCTGAACGGCCTGAATCAAGATATGGCATGGTAGTACGTACCTCTTTGTCTGTCACGGTTCTTTCTGTATTCATCCAATCTTTGTCTAGCCACCTCGGATAAACCGCCTGGGTGTGAAGGTGTCTCCTCCCCTCTGTGCCTGGCAGTGTTGGCTCTGGAAGCTGGTAGATTCGGTACTTTACAGGTCCGCCCTTCAGTACACCGAAGCGGTAGAAAAAAGAGACCCACTCACCTTTGAACACGGCATCGTCGTTTGTCCTAAGTTTCTTCCTGGGTCCATTCTCTGCTGCCTGCTGCTCCCTCTTTTCTCTTGCGAGCCGGTCGAGACCAAGGAGCGAACCGCGCGGCGTTGGAGGCTCTATCGGTTTCGCGGGTTGACGAAATGTGTGCCTCTGTAGAGATGAATGATGTGGCGCTGGAGTGAAGCTGAACACGTACCTTGTCGTCCTGCACGAGTCCACCCGGGCGAACTGGCTCTGGCTCCAACACCTCACTGTCGTACACTGTAATGCCCGGGACTGGTTTCACAGTCGCACCTGACGCACCCTGCTTCGGACTCGACATGGTCGCTACAACACAAGCCAATGTTCTTACGTCAGCACAGAATACGGTACACAAATAAATATGGAAACCAGACTCGAGAAAGTCGACCCAGCGTACTAACTGTGCTCGCGCAATGCTGTCTTGCCGAGGACTACTGCGAGTCCCGGTAGCCAGATTATCCAGGACTAACAGCACCGTCCAAGCACCTGAACTAGAGGCTGCTGCTGAATCCACAAAGAAAAGATGGCCATATAAGCCTCGTCGACCTAACATCTCGCGCGACCGTCCCCGTGAATGGCACAGACCACTCGCGTTCGGAGTACTCCCAGCGTATGACGAAGCCTTGAAATACATAAAAGCTGATTCGGAGAAAATAAAGGCTCAGGAGCAGCAGCTGAAGGCAGCTCTGGCGGAAACCAAAGCCAGTGCAGGCCTAAACGCGGAGGCCGTTCAGGAGATGGAGAAGAAACTAGAAATTTTGCAAATACAGAGCCAGGTCAACCTTCCCGAGGTTCGCTGGAAAGCCAAGAATGGAATGGGTGTGTTATTTCGTTTTTGCATGTCATGCAGTTTCGTTTCGTCAGTTTAATTCTCGTGGACCGTGTTGCAGCGGACATGTCCAATGCGGTCGACAGACATATCATCGAGAAGCGCTGGAGGGAAGAGGGCCGTCTCGACGAATTGGTGGGTGTAGACTGCAGTGGTCCCTCTCTCTCTATAATATCTCACCCTCTGTCCACAGATGGAACGCATCCACCAGATGTTTATCGTGCCTGACGTGATACCCTACCTTCATCCCTCTTTAGACCTTCGTGTCACGTATCCCCAAGCAAGAACAACTTCTCGACGCCAGCCGGGAAAGACGCAACACATGCTGGTGGAACCTGGCACGTTCCTACTTCCCGAACAGGTGACACTGTTCTAGCAGGTCAGGGACCATCTCTTATCTATGATGCAGACGACCAAACCACCCAAGCTCCATACAAGCGTGTTCCATACGGACACGCGTCTGTACACGCTTTTGATGGTTGACCCAGGTGAACTTCGTTGAATGACCACGTCGTGTGACACACTGATAAATCCTTCTGGCAGACGTTCCGGATGAAGCTAACGGCACGTTCCAAACATATCTCCACTGGCTACAGTAAGTCAATCCGATCATCTTCATTAACAGCAAAAGGGCAGCACGACATATTTCCTAGACCAGATGTCCCCCTATCGGCGACCTCATCATCACCTATCGCCGATCTGAATGGCCACACCGAATACATACCTCCTCATCCCCAGAAGGGCACACCTTACCATCGGTACACTGTTCTTCTTCTTCCCCAAAAGGCATCAATATCCGTTCCCGTGTTACAAAAGGATCAACGTTACGGGTTTTCGGTGAGGGACTTTATCGAAAAATACGAACTTGACCTTTCAGCTGGCGGGGGTGCCTTCATGTGGAGAGAAGTGTGGAGTGACGCAGTACCCACCATCTTTAAAGAAAATTTCGGTGATTGTAAATGAGAGCTGCCAGGCGGACTATATCTAACCCGTTTCCTTGCAGGGTCGGAAGAGCCAAAGTATGGGAGACCGCCGAGGCCAGACAAGTATGCAGAGGCGAGGGCGAGGAACAAATATTTTAAGTAGTGGCGCTATGCTTTATCCTACAACCGCAATCGTATTCGTGTTGCACGGCTCGACCTTACTTCCCCAAGGAGAGGTTTCCAGGAAAGAGGGCGCCGGTGAATGATGATAGAGTGGATACAACCCTTTTTCCGTCGATCGTTTAGTCTATATGATTGTTCCTCGTGAAACTTGTGGGCGAAAAGACCTCGCCGTTCTACGGCGGAACGGTTCCTGGTGTTTTCTCCATAATGATAGTTTTATAAATGGACATGGGGTGAATTATGACAGGTTTTCACGATTTTAAGTGACCACTGCGATAATCAGGTGTCACTGTCAACTGGTGGAACAGAATGTATTATATTACAGCGCCAAGTGGCATGGTATCTACTGATCATCGCATTTACTACACGGATATGATAAATAACGTATGTCGGTTCACAAATGAGTACAAGTAGGGTAGATATGAAGCATGCATAGCGAGGGCATACGTCAGTAAACTTTTGAGGCCTGAAGGCATAATAGCTGGATGGACGTGTAGCAAAGAGGAACAACGATGTCGCACAGCGGATGGGAGCGAAGACACAACAGGTATGTACAGCAAGTGGTACAACAGAACCCTTAGAAAGCGTCAAATATCCAAAAGACAGAAGAAAAAAATGTCTGGGGTCTCAGAAGGTGGAAAGTCGGCACGGACTTCTGGCTAGACTCGTAGGAGCCATCGATCGGTCCGGCCTGAATCGATATTGAAAATCTGGAAAGATAATCAGTCACGATGTCAAGTTTGGCACAAGTCAGCTGTCCACGAACCGCCGTCTCGTATTATTGGGTTTAGCCGTATTCTCCGCTCCTCTTGCTCTTCTCTCTCGATCTCCAATTCATATTGTGCCTTGCATCCCGGTACGCGTACACCAACCCTTGGAGGCGAGTTCTTCGGCTCCCACCGACCACCACCGGTTGCCTTGCAGATGATACTGGATTGCCTCAAGGGGTAAGCATCCAATTCTCCGAAAGAAGGCTGAGGTGTGGGCTCGAGATCCGAGATAATCGAAGTCTGCACTGATGGAAACGGGAATTTTCTTGCGCTTGATTGAGAGGAGCTACGCGTGACAGAAACAGCAGTTGACGGCAGACTTGATTGGAGCTCTACTGGGGAAGCACAAATGGAGGAAGTCGGAGAGGGAGAAGAGGATGTCGAGGGAGATGAAACCAGCATTGGAGTTGACGGCCGAGAATCAGGGGTACGAGAGAGACCGTGAATTTGGTCCCAACAGTCGTCGCATACCTTCTCAGCGACGACTGGTGACGTTGGGCTGTCAAACGTGGTGATGGGAGTATTACGTGGAGGGGAAAGGAAGTCGAGATTTGAGACGTCAAGGAGATGGGTAATACGGGAGGTGCACTGTTGGCAGAACACGCCACCACACTTTCTGCAATGCTATTATGTACGTATTAAAAAGGCGATCGTGCGAGTGGACGATCAAGCGGTTGCTCACATGACGACGCTCTAGAAGCGAAAAGGGCACGCGACAGGAGAAATTGTCGCAGGTAGAAGCTAGTGCATCAGGCTGTGTGCGACGGAATGAACGGACGACACATAGGGACACTTCCAAATCTGCGCACCTTCCAGAGGTTCTTTGGGAGAAGGACAGCGAGGTGTTCGTTAGGTCGAAGGGTGGACGAGGGTGCAAGATGGAAGCGGCGAGTGGAAGGTGACCGCGTTGAGCCTAGAGTTTCGGTGAGCGGGTCATACTAGTGAGCAAAATGCAAACTCGTCACGTACCCTCAGACAGAGAGGACGCGTCTGAGGTAGATTCGTATTCGCAAGCGTGTGGGCGAGATCGGGACATCCTGGCCTGCGCCTTTGTGGCAAGGTCAGCGAGGGCAGTTGCCAAGGTGGGCATGTGGGCAGACGGCGGAGGTGTGGGGGTGATGTTAGGCCGGGCAACTCAGCTGGCGAGGCCATCCAGCCCGGGGGTGCTACCAAGTTATATCGACGGAGTGCCATGCCGTGGGAACAACCTGTTCAGGGCCATGGTTGAAATTTTATTCTGTTATCTATTATTTTGCATTTCTTACGTATTTCTCCGTGCCAAATTTTATTCCGCTTGACGTGCGGAAGTTCGGGCTCGTATGTCCTCTCTGCGCAGACAAAACTCTCACCAGACTAGACTAGGTCGATAATCAGATCAGGCGTAATCCGCGGGACGCCCGTCACATCGACTCTCCACTGGCCACCCTGCAATGCTCCATAACATCCACCGCTCTGTGGAGACCCCCGTGTCCTTTTTCGGTCGACGCCATCTTTGCTGTCATCCGTTCGATTGTAGTCGTATACTTCGCAAATTTACATGAGTGCCACACAGCTGGACTGCCCACGAGCGACAGTCGGCGAGGCTGTACAACTTTCGCGTGGCAGCGGTATGACGTGCCGAGGACCCGACGCGTGGCAACCACGTGCCAGATCACCTTTAGCAGCGGCCCGAAAATACATACGCCAGTAAGCAACAGTAAGTAACGCGCTCTACTACACGCCCTCGTACATATCGATATCACCCAATATTACCGTGACCACAAGGATGGTCGTCCATGCTAATATATAGTATGAGAACAGAACAATGCAGTCGTCAAATACCTCGTGCCTCAACTTCCGCGAGACCTTGACAACCGATTATCCACACTATGCCGTGACCGTTTCCCAGCTAGTGGAGAGTCCAGCGGTCGACCACGTTCATTCAGGTGATGGACGACCGGAGTGATGTCTTGCGCATGCACAGAATGTCCCGCTGAGTCCTCGACGCCCCTGAACCCATATTGTCCAAACTGCCGTCCCAAACCAATCCCACCAGGTCGCGTAGGCGTGTGGAACAATTCCTGCTGACGCCCTTGCCATAACCCATTCTTCGGCGTGGCAAACGGTGCACCAAACTTGATCCCACGAGAGGGTGTAGACGTCGGATCAAATGGCGACTCCTCGAGGGTCACTAAACCAACCTGCTGCCCTGGCGTCGTGTACACACGCGCATCATGTGAACCTGGAAACTGTGGCGTATGAGGTCCACCTCGAGAAGCAGGCTCATCCAACGAAGACCCCGACGAAAACTGGAATCCAACATGACTGCCCGGCGGCGTCTTTGGCGGTCGAACCGAACTCGTCCAGTGTGTCGTCGGTGACGGATTGAGCCCAGCCTGCAGAAATGGCAGGTCATAACTGGTATCGCCAATAATCTTGTCATCCGTGGGCACGAAAGTAGGCTCCGATAACGACAACACCACGGGCGGCGGTGTCTTTGTTTCCGCACAATTTGCGCAAAACCATGGGTCTTCTTCCCTGCCAAGCTCTGACGTACTTCGTATCCCAATGCAATCTAGGTGATACCATATCTGGCATGCATCGCACTGTACCGAGTCTCGCTCGTCGTCCGGTTCGTTGCAGATACACACCACTTCGCCTCCGTCTCCGTCGTTGTCGGTATTCCTACGACGCAGAAGACGAAGGGAGAGCTCCTTCACAGACTTCTTCGACAACAATGCCACCCTGGCATCGGCAGGGTCGTTGGGAACGACCGACCTGGCGATGGAACCAACCTGTGTCTCCTCAGTATGACGGAGAGCGCGGTACGTTTTGCCTTGCGTCCATTGCATCTCTTCTGCGGGACCCCGTAGAGGCGAACACGACCCTTCCTCAGCTTCCTCATCCGAGTCCCGAGTGAGGAAATTCTCAATGTGCCGCAACCTCTCTTCTTCCAAATCCTGTGACCTGCCTGGCATTGAAGTTGAACCCCACGGGAAGTGCATATCTGGCCAATTGGGAGCATCAAGCTTCGCCTCCGAAGGCGTAAGAAGACCATCTGTCTCCCCACGTCCATCAGCGGCAACCTTTTTTTTCCTCCGCGACCGTCTACCTTTCGATGGACTACGTTTGGGAGAAGTCGGCGGCTCCGCAGCATCCATGCGTATGAGAACTCTGCCACACCCTTCAATTTCAGTGGGAACGAGCTGTGTTTTCGACGAGGAAGCAACGGGGACATTGCGGAATGCCGCTAGCCTCTTCTTCTTCCTTTCTCGTTCCACCATCGGAGTCGGGTCCTCCGTCACATCCACAACGCTTGGTACTTCACTTTCTGGCTTCCCCCATGGCAACGCATCGGAGCGCTAAGATGCAAGACATACGTAAACAGAAGAAATGCCTCGATCCTGGCCCAGGCTTTAGACTTGTTACTCACGTAGCGCCCGTAACCACCTGCCATCAAACTCTCTTCGAAGCTCTCCTCAGACGTTTCCTGGAACAAGGTGAGACATCTACCCTTAGCAGGACTATTGGTGATGCCAATGGGAGCAGTAGGTTGTAATACTGGATCTTGCGACGACCCATCGGTGACTCGAGCAGCACGTCTCATTCGCTTGAAGTAATCAGGTCTCCGTGCTTCCGCCTCCTTGGCAAGTGTGAAGTGTTTCTCTGCTAGCTGTGCACGGATCCGCACGAGATTTTCCCCAGCTTCCGTGTCGACAGCTGCAACATTTCCCTGTAGCGGTAACAATTGGCTATCACCATCCGCACACCGAGGTACCGACGCTGGTGATTTCCGTGGAGGAGTGTGCGGAAACTCTGTATCGTCGACAGAATAATCGACCGAGGTTGGTTGTTCCCCAGATGTTGTAGCCCGCAAAGGCGTCTCACCCAAGGTCGCCGTGCATCCCGTCGGCAATAACTCGCTTATGCCCAAATAAGAAAAATTCCGTTGCTGGGTTTTACACAGTAGGACTACGCACCACATGGCAATTCTCACTGGCTCTGCTAACGACGGTACCCTTTATACTACTTGTGAGCTCGCCCAGATCCAGTGGAGATATAGCAAGTCTTACATATGTTGGCCGTGAGCGTCCATCAGCACAGAGGGTTGCGGCTGCAAATTGGAACCATCCGCTTGATAGCGCATTGACAAAGGACTGGACCAATCCTCAGATGTCGTTCCCCATAACTTATGGAGTATAGAACCCACCTGGATTCCGGGGTAAGCGTTTGCTGGGATTGAGGAGGCGACGGGGTACTTGTATACCTGCGTCAACTCGAGACCAGAGCGCGCAATACTTAGCCGACGTACGTATACACGCAAAATTCCGTTGGTAAAGTCAAAGGTTGCCGACTATATTGCGCGCTTATCGTGAAGTCAAAACACACTTACTAAGTCGCCGCCATGTACTCACTTGTGGGCAGCCGAAACTAAGGGCTTAGTCTCTGATAGCAGATATGACGATACCGTGACTGGGCTACGGGAAAGAAGGTCAACGACATAGCCGGGAACGAAAAATGCAGAACAGTCGTTTTCGCTGAAAGGGACGGACGAACACGACTAACTAAAAACAAAAGCACGGGCGTCAACGTACCTCTGAGGCGTAGGCAATTGCACACCGGACCTGAAGATCCCAGCGTAATACACATCACTAGATCAGTACTCTGGAATGGAGCACCACTCGATACGATACTCACCTCTGCAGTTTCGTTCTGTCCAAGGATCCATCATAACGACTACCTCCAGGGGCTATAGACGGTGAATCGGTAAAAGAGGGCCAGCCGGGAAAATCAGATAATGGTTCTCGTGAAATAGTTTTAGGCGGTGTGGTGACGAGGGATGCAGACGGGATAGATATTTCCCCGTCCAAGCAGTTTTCGCTAGAATGAACGTCGGGCGTCATCAAGGGAAAGAGTAAGTCTGCAGGAGCAAATGGGATACCACCAGCGTCAAATATCGTAAACCGACGTCGTTCAAAGCGTTGCAGTTGAGCCCGTTCCGATAAGTGACGAGGTGGTAAGATAATGAGAGCGAGCAGTCGGGACGGGGTGCGGCAAGTCCCACTCGATTACCTAAGCTACTGATTATGATGGTGACCACATGTCACACATATCGCAATGTGTGTACCACCATGGTGACGGCCATCGAGTTCTACAGTGGAATAGGTATTTTCTGTGAGTCGGTCTGCTGCTCCATCGTGCTCAATTTTTCTAGGGGGTCTTCATCTGGCACTCAGTCGAAGCCAGATACCCGCTACGGTCATCGCAGCGTATGATTGGGACCCGATAGCCTGTCAGGTGTATGCAGTCAACCATGGTTCTAATGTGGTCCATAAGGTTAGCAATGCTAGTGTATAATGCATCCAACACGATCGACGGATCCCATGATGTCCCTGTACGACACGCTGCCAGGCTGACATCTCAACCCTCACCGCTGCACGATTGTCCCAGCTTCAGGCTGATCTCTGGCTTCTTTCACCAGCATGTCAACCTTACACTGTATTGAACCCCGACGCCAAAGGCGCAAGTGACTCACGGGCACGATCTTTCTTACATTTGATCGATAACGTTCTCCCGCAATTGGCTGCTCAACAGGTTCATCCTCGTTACATGCTCGTAGAGAATGTGGCTGGATTTCAGGTACGTACCCTGGCATTATATTTAGTAGGGGAAGTCACACAATAAGTAGAATTCCGAGACGCGGTATCACCTCGTGTCGACCCTTGAGCGATTAGGATACAACGTAGCAGAGTTCAACCTCACGCCGCTGCAGTTTGGTATCCCCAACTCACGGTTGCGATACTACCTCTTGGCCAAACTTTCACGATTGAGTTTTCCCGGGTACGACGAATCCCGACTGAACATTTTGGACTGCATTCCGTCACAACGTCCTGAGTTGTCAGTGGCCCCACGTTGTCTGAACCAATACCTAGACGAACTGGATAACGAATCCTTGGCCTCCTTCAAGGTTTCGGATCGCGTTCTGGAGAAGTGGGGCCGTTTGTTCGACATCATATTACCCTCTGGGACCAGATCTTGCTGTTTCACCCGAGGTACGCATATCTTCACCCGACTGCATCGCCAAGGCGTGACTGTCCGCAGGATACACTAGACTAGTCGAACGTGCTGGTTCAATCCTTCAGACGAGCGAACAACTAGATGTACGCATCTTTGCGCTGATCTGAGTTGCACTGATACAAATCTCGTCATAGACGACCACGGTGTTCGACGAATTTTTTGCCGCGCAAAGAAATGGCGACGAACAGGCGGTTCGACTGTTGGACTGTCTCAGACTACGATATTTTACTCTCAGCGAGCTTCTGAGACTCTTCCACATAACGGATCCGTTCACTGACACTCCTTATGATTTCATATGGCCGCCAGGTGTTTCGTTGAAATCCAAGTATCGTTTGATTGGAAATAGTGTCAACGTGGAGGTCAGTGGGCGACAATCTCAAGATTGGCGATCACCATTTCTTAACCCGGTCAGGTCATCAGAAGACTCATCAACTACTTGCTCATTGAAGAGGATCGTGAACTCAGTCCGGATTCTACGCCAGCAGACCACGTAGCAGTAGAACACAGTTATCAACACTGACATGCGACCGTGGATGGCTTCTCGGTTTTGCCGCGAATTTTCGCACACTAAGCTTTAAAGCTGTGAAATGTAGGGAATCAGTTGGATTCTGTACCGGCATGTAATTTGAGTCGCCGTGTCGTATAAATACGAACGCAGTCTCACTTCTGTTTCACTACGAGCGTCAGCACCCATGACTTTGACAAAGGGAAAGAGGACATTCATCATCGGATGCGGGTGCACTGCGTTCATTAAGGTTTGTTCGCCTTGGAGTGGTTTCTTGTGGTGACCAGGGCATCTCACGGGCAGCTTGCACTTCCTAGCCCAGGGGTCAGAGAACAACTGAGGATGTGAGCACTGGTTGGTTACAACGTAACCCTGGCAGCGTCTGGACTGTTCATGTGTATAGATGGGTCTCGAGGCGGCCACCAAGGCGTTGCTCGATGCAGGTACGTACTGTTGGTCTACCACCACTGCACATGCAAACCTGGATAATTGGAGGCATAACGTATGACCTTATCGAAACTGCGTACGTGGGGCACTGCTTCGGAGACTCCACCAGTGGTCAGGCAAGTTTCTTCATGCTCCTCACACGCCGAACATTCGGTTTACAAAGTTGTACTACCTCCCTTTAGCGCGCAGTGTATAACCTCGGGATGACCGGTATCCCAATTACAAACGTGAATAATAACTGTGCCACTGGTGGTACCGCTCTCTACCAGGCAAATAATTGCGTCAGGTCGGGTCTCGTAGAATGCGCGCTAGCACTTGGATTCGAGCGCATGGCACCTGGAAGTCTAGGCACCCATTTTCCTGACAGACCATCCCCAGTGGCGCCCTTCTACGCCAAGACCCAAGAGCTGGAGCAAGTGTTGAAGGCAGGGTCGAACTTCGGTCCTGGTGCACCCAGGATGTTTGCAAATGCTGGTCAAGAATACTTCGATAAATTCGGCGGTGACATCGTGCATTTAGCAAAGATAGGTCGGTAGGCGCACAGTGTTAGCCATGGTATCCTGACTCCATATCTACATAGCCGCAAAGAATCATGCGCATTCCGTGCACAATCCCTACTCGCAGTTTCGCAGTGGCTGGACTGTACAGCAGGTCTTGGATTCTCCAAAAATCAACAGACAGCTTACCAAGTTTATGTGCAGCCCTACTTCTGTGAGTGGCGCCACTTTCCGTGAGTTATTCGGCTGATACATCAGCACTACTAGGATGGCTCCGCCTGTTGCATAGTTGCATCGGAAGCGTTCGTCCACGCCCACAAACTGGAAAACCAAGCCATTGAAATTGTGGGTATGGAACTCGAGACAGATGATCCCGCGAGTTTTGAATCGGATAGTGCCATGGAAGTCGTTGGTTATAGCATGACACAACGGTGCGCCGATAAGGTATTTGCACAAGCAGGCTTTGCACCAGGAAAGGGAAGGGACGAAGTTGGAGTCGTTGAACTTCACGATTGCTTCGCAGCTAATGAAGTGAGCATAGATGTCTATTCATTAATCATTCATGACTCGCGCGCTCTTCAGCTTATAACGTATCCTGCGCTTGGGTTATGTGCTCCGGATGCCGCCCATAAGATAGTAGACAACGGAGACAACACGGTATGTAAGAGAATGGTTCTCCCGCATCTACACTCACGAGTGGGTCGTAGTATGGGGGTAAATATGTCGTTAATCCAAGCGGTGGCCTTGAGGCCAAAGGGCATCCACTAGGCGCGACGGGAATAGGAATGCATTTCTACATTACAAGTGCGAGTTTAGCCCCTTGTTTCTTCCACTGACTGTTCACTTTGGTGGCGGCCATAGTGCAATTGAGAGAATGTGAGTCCGCTTTGCAGAGACCACTTCGTCAATTGATCTCGACTCTCAGGGGCTGGCCCTATGCAAGCCCCAGCACTCTTTAACATTGCCGACAAACGGGGGAAGTATGGTATGACGCACAACATAGGCATTGGTGGTGCAGCAGTTGTTAGTCTGCTACGTCGACCAGAATTCTACGAGGCGGGAGGAACGGACGGGAGATCAAGGTATAGGCGGTTTGAAATTTGAAGATGTCAAAGCTGAAACTTTGGCTGGGTAGATTGGGGTACAACCACGGCTGTGAATGTCGTTCCATCACGCTTGTTGACGTGGAGAAAGTTAGGTCCACGAAATGGTCTCCTTATATCCTTGGGCGTGCCAGGTTGTAGGAGTGCATGTGGCTTTGTGTGTGCTTTCGTCTGGATTGCACTGGTCAGTGTCTATGTGTAAAGCAAAATGTTGTGGATCTGTCAACTTAGTAGTTGTTTTGTTAGCGGTCTAACTTTTGCCTGCTGGAGGACGGACGATTCGATAGCGGATCCATACCGCGTCTTGTTTGAGGGGAAGCTGGGCGTTTCGTGTTGACTACTCTTTATAATCACAATGGATATTCGTGCGCTATATGGGTAGTTCTGTCTTTCACCAATGCGTCAGCTCGTTCGCTACGACTTAGAAGATTCGTCGGGGCCATCAAAGCCATCAGGGAATGGAGATACTTCCTCTCAACCACCCCCCAAAAAGCGTAAATACAGCCAGCAAAAGGGTCGCGGCACACATGTTCAGCACTGGGACGACCCCGGAACCCTCCAGGATACGGTCGTGTACGATGAGCAAGAGGTCGATACTTTCCAGGACAACCTACAGGTCGAAGTCAAGGGGGAGATCGAGGAAAGCAGAGAGTTAACTCATGACGAAATATGGGATGACTCTGCACTTGTTGATGCCTGGAACTCTGCGCAGGCAGAGTACGAGGTATACTTCGTTGCTCCTCGCCTCTCATCTTAAAGTTGAAACCTTCTATCAGGCATACCACGGGAAATCGAAGGATTGGAAGAAGCAACCCATAAAAAAGTCCCCATTGTAAGCGTCTTCTTTGCCTCAAAGCTGGCTCTCATCTATTGCGCATAAGATGGTACAATGTTCCTCAAGCCACGGTTGGGAAGCGGTCCAAAGCGCCAAAGGATATCGTCGTTGAGGGAGACGTGGACGACACTGCACCGATTGATTTTGATACCTTCGTGCCAACCTATGATCCCTCGCTTTCTGAACCTCAGGTTCGGTCACTTGATGTGCTCAACGCCATAGGCTCCAATGCCCCTGAGTCCTTCCCTCCTCCCTCGACTTCCATGGTAAGTCGAGATGAAGCGTTCAATAATGCCTTGAGTGCCATGTACTGGAGCGGTTATTGGACTGCAGTCTACCACGTAAGTTGATTGCTGGCTTTCATGACTTCGCCTTCGCTGATGGCAATTGTACTACTCTAGTGTCAGAAAAACACGCCTAGAGATGAAGCTCTTGGAGATGAGGGTCAAGATTACGACGGAGAAGGTGAAGAGTTGGAAGGCAGCGGTACAGATGAAGCCGAGGAAGATCTCGTGCCAGCACAGCGGTGACTAGGAGCGTAGATGACACAGCACGTTCATTCATTGCATCCAGATTAGTGTCAGGTACGTTTTTTAAGACCATCATCACGAGGTGAGAGAATATCCTCGAGACAAGGCTCTACGTATGATTACAAGGAGATCTCCACGTCCAACCGTGCCAGATACGAATACACATCCGGAGACATTCTGTACTTCAAAATACCCGCGAACACCATCAATGACCTCGATTTCTTTCTCAGCGTTGTCAAGGACTGCAAATTTCTTGACATCAGACTCCATAAGCTGCTTATTGAATCACAACGTACCATCTGCCGGGTAGCCTCCGTGATGGCGGACGAAGTCTTTATTGACTGATGTAAAGCGGCGAGACAGTCCATCGTGAGAGGCAAGTAAATCTGCAAATTACGCTGCAGGGCGTCGTGGAGGTCTTTGAATTCTTCCGCCCTGCGAGTGATCTTGGCAACGTCGCCATCCAAGGGGATGAGGTCAGTGGACTCCATGATCTGCAACGTCCTTCATCAGCCTCAGGCTGCGGCTGTCAGAGAAAGAATACAAACATCAAGGGCAACGTCAGGACGACCAGCAC
The DNA here is from genome assembly GCA_024613185.1 of Pisolithus microcarpus. NCBI lineage: Eukaryota > Fungi > Basidiomycota > Agaricomycetes > Boletales > Pisolithaceae > Pisolithus > Pisolithus microcarpus. The sequence goes on along the minus strand of JANFAI010000057.1, from coordinate 146,866 downwards.
TTTTAGCGTTGATAGCCTCCCTGACACGCAGAAGGCGCACAGCGGCTTCCCTCTCCTTGCCTACAGCCCTGTTCATTCTCTCGTAGTGCTTTAATATCTCTATCGCGGTTTTCTCGACGATTTTTCCTTTCTCATTCTCGGCCATCGGGAGTGAGAGAGTATTTCCGAGAGCCTGTGCGAGACACGCAATGACGGTGGCATAGTCCCCAGCGAGATTATAAAGTTTGATTGCTTCTGGGATGCGGTCGTTCTCTTCACATTCACGGGCAGCGCGGATAAGAATTTGATTATTGTACTGAGTGATATTCTGCAAGTGCAATAAAGGAGCACCCTGTTCAACAATGCCATTCTGAATCATGGCCATATCAGCGAGTCGAAGCCACAAGATAGGGACAAAAACACAAACGAATTTCGTCCCCTCTGGTCTGAACCCTCCAACAAGTTCATCCCAAGCCGGCCCCGAATGCGCCAAGACGATGATCCTTCGAACGAGTTCCCAGGCGCTCTCGAGGGTTTCATTCCCGACACCATTGCCCTGATCAGCTGCAAGGCAGACACAGTATACGTACTGCAGTGCCTCCTTGGCATCCATCTTGACAAATTGGCGGACATACCGCCAGATAAGTGTAGACAAACTAAGTGCGGGAGGGTGGACAGGCGAGATCGTCACTGAAAAATAAATGGCATTGAAAATCGTTTCAACAAACGTAGCAAGAAGGAAACAGAACGCACGGGGACTGAGGTCTGAAGTTTCTGCACGAGGTGGCACGCGCAAAAGCCCATGGTAAGCAAGAGCGATAGCCAGATGAACAGCCTCAACCTCTGTCTCTGGATGTTCCCAGAGAGCGGCAACCGCCTACAGCACTATCAGATAGGTGTTAATTCAAATGCGCCTGCCACTGACCCTCTCGAACTGTCCACACATGAGAAGGACACTTGCCCACACGCCTTTTTTGGTTGCTTCGAAATGGTGCTCGCCGTAACTAAGCAGGACCTCCGTGAGCCCACGGAGGCCTCCTTCCTCTTCCTCGTCAACCTAAAGAAATGCAGGTGCGTTTCGCGTCAATTTTCGAGCGCGTAACGTACCATTGCAAGTTGGAACCATAGCCAATCTTCAGTTGTCGCCGTAACATGAGGGACAGACCGTCTCGAGGGCTCCAACTGACCCATGAGCTTGTACAACGCTAGCTTGAATGGATCTGTTGTTGCCGCGTGCAACATGTGTGCATTATACACCGATTGAAGATAATCCCGGTGGGATTTTGACAACCTGTAATGAAATGTAAGAATGAAGGTAACGTGGCGGCAAAGCAGCATACCGTCTATCTGGCGATTCAATCCAAGACCGGAAGTGGCTTGCGAAGCTCGGTTCGCGGTGTTCGATGGCAGCTTGGCAGCGTAAGGTCTCGTCAAGGGCCTCTTGCGCGTGTCCGGTCCGCACCAGATAGAAAAGCTTAGCCCAAAGTGGCTGACCTGCTACAATCTAATAATATTTGCGTCAGCGTATCGTCACTCGTAAAACCAGGTGCCCATTCACTTCTATGTGGTCCTCCCATTGACCATTTTTATAATATTTAACACCGAGAAATGCTCTGATCTTGTTTGCCACGCTTGGATCACCGCCCAATCTTGCTTCGACCGCTCGCGCTTGGATTCCTCGCTCGATAATGTCCCAGAACTGGTCCTCGAGGGCTTCTCGTCCACCCTTGGCTATTTGCGCTCTCAACGACGCTGCCTCACGCGATTCAGGATCACCCAGATATGCCCGTGCGTATTTTCTCTCGAAGAGAGGGGTGTTGAGGATGTGCGCTCCTGCGTGTTCGACAGGGGGAAGCGCGGGTGGCTCACCAGTTATTTTGACGAGAATCTGACAGTTCAACGCCATCTGCGTTGACGAAGGCTGGGGGAAACCCCTTCAATTCCTATGTCACAAGATAAACTGGAGGGGACATACGTCTTGGCTCAAGTTGGCAGCAGCCTGCATGAGCAGATGGATGATAGGACATGACATCCCTCGCAATCTTGCTGCATTGAGTTCGCATATGGTACGGTCATAAGCCATCATCTTGCTTTGCATTTGTAGTGTGAGACTTGGACCCGTGCTTGCCTGAGGGAAGCGATCAAGCTATCTGGCATGCGGTACGGAGCGGAACGTACAGCAAGGTTTGCCCTTGAGTGAAAGGTCTTCTTCATCTCTGCAAGCGCTTTGCCATCTCCTGCCGTAGCCACCGCCAAAGATCTCCCTCCAAGTTCCTCGAACACCCTCCTTTTCTTCGCCTCCCAATCTTTTCTGCTCCTCTCTTCTAGGAGGTTGTAAAAGGCTTCCTGCGTTTCGCGCCTACCCTCTTCTATTGTTGATATCAGATTCTGCTCGTGGGCATGACGGAGGTAACCCGCAACATCAGTGTCCTGGAGGGGTTGAAGAGGTGAGAAGGTAGTGGAGGTATTGAGGTGCGCGATGGAGCTGGCGAGTGCAGGTGCATCTACGTGAGCTTGAGCTAAAAGGTAGTTCCTATGTGGTCAACAGTCAGAGTTGAGTACATGCAAGCATCTGTGGCACACACGCGCGGTCAGCGTCGGTCGCTGCAGCAGGTTGACGAGAAACGAGACGCCGGGACTGTGCCTCTATCTGGTCGAGAGACAGATTGACCGTAGGAAGGTCAGGTTTCGATAGATGAGCATTCAGAGCTCGCGAAGAGTTGAGCAACGAAGACAAGTCCGAGCTCATCGTTCAGTTGATATCTGCCCTTGCCTCCCGTCAAGTAAGTCGTGTTTAGTCTGCTCCTGCCTGACCTTTACTTACTGTGAAATGCTGAATCCGACGCTGAACCGTCTTTTCAGTTGAATGTCGAGGACCTTCAAGTGGAATGTTGACGAATAGCCTTTTTTGGAAGGTACGACACGGCATTTTCTGCAACTGCCACTGGACTCACGAAACTTGACATTCGCCATGAAACCCAAGTTCAAACGAAGAAAACCCCTTGCGAGGCCCGGAGTTTTCGACCCAACAGACACTCGGCATGTCAAACATACACGTATGGGCGTGTGGGACTTCTATGAGGAACGCCCGTACAACGCACCCATACCGTATAGCTCCAGGCTCGAGACATACGCACAACTATTCGAGGGAATACCATTTGCATGGCGCATGATGAAGGACATATGCAGCATGCGTACGCTGTCCTGAGTCTGATCTGCCTGTACATTCTCGTTGAGGCGGCTAGGTCTCTCATCCCGGCAGTGTCTCTCTGGTAAGTCTTGGATAAATGGATCGACCCCTACGTGATTCATTCAACGACACCACAAGGTATTCCGGCCAACTTAGTTTTACTGGTAAGCCGTTCCTTCTCCTTTCTTTTATCTTTGACACCCCGAGAAGGTCGAAGTGGCTGTCGAGAAACGGACAGTGGACAAAGACATTCTTCTCCGTGTCGCTGGGGGTCGCATCGCATGTACCTTAGCGGAGCGTATTCTTCAATACTGTCGCAGTCGCATCACCGTCCCTCTCAACCGATCGATAAAGCAATACTACTCTACCCATATCTTCCAAGCCATGGCTCGCCTCGACCTACCCACTTTCGAGGATCCTGCTGTGCAGAGACAACTCGAATCTGCTTGGACGACATCATGGAAATCAAGTATCGCATGGGAAACCATCGAAATCACGACGAATATGTTCATGACTTCCATTAGACTGCTGTCCCAATTGTCTGTGTTGATCAACATTTTGCGTGACCAGCGGGATGGTCCACTCCTTGCCATCCTCAGCTTCTCGCAGTGTCTTTTCCAATGGTTCAGTATGAGGGGGCCCTCACTGGACCCACTAGGTTGGCTTCCACCTTCTCGTCTCCCTGATACCAGATAGTTGAGGCGCTAATGGACAGTGTGGGCTGCAACGACGAAGAATCAGGATTATATCCGGATGCAAGGATATAAGCATGTCGTCGATAACCCCTTGCATCGGAAAGAGGTCGTTGCTGGCAACCTAAGCGAACATCTCTCTCATCGTAAGTGGGATTTTTTTTGGTGTACACCCAACCAAAGGCCTGTGCAATACAGTGTACAAGGATGCTTCGGCTCGTGTCGGAGACGATGCGATGGACTTCCCAGAGATACGACGCGCTTTTTTGGTCCGGGACCGTCTTACCCTTACATCTATCCTACGCGAACCTTTGCGCGAGCTCCCGCAGGTGGGTCCATGCTATATCTCGCGGCATAGATCATCTAGAACTATGTCGTCAGATCGTCTTCACTCTACGAGCCATTCAATATCCAATCTCGATACCGATTTCCCTGGCATCACTCACGCTGATTACACAGACAGCTAACTCTTTTAGCTCCACTCTCTTCCAGTTATTTGGTGAATCTTTCTCACTCTCCGAGCAATTTGCCAGCGTGCGCAAGCTTTACGAGATATCAATGATCCCCAATCGAGTCGTAGACGGCACGATATCCTTTCCAGAGAATCAACAAACACTAAAACACGGGGTGTCAATAGAGTTCCGGTAAGACCATCCTGATCAGAAAGAGATTCCTTGTGTTCGACCCCTCCCAGGAACGTATCTTTCAAGTATCCTGGGGCTGATAAGTACGCTCTTCGTGATGTATCTTTTACAATCTGTGCCGGTCAGCTTTGTGTCAGTTTCCGTGCAATTCTGCTGCATACATGTATCCTATTCCTGATTCCGATTTTCAGGTCATTGTGGGAGTGAACGGGTCCGGGAAGAGCACGATCCTTAAGCTGATTTCGCGACTGTACGACCCCTCTGAAGGCACCATCCTCATAGACGGCCAAGATATCAAAACGTTGAAGCTCCGCGACTTGCGTCGCACGATGGCCATCCTTTTTCAAGACTACACGCATTTCCCGCTGTCGGTCAGTCTTCTCCCGTGACGTACTACCTTGTCGATTGAATCCGGTGCTCAGATAAAGGATAACATAGCCCTGGGCAACCCTGACATTGCTTACGATGATGAAAAAGTACGAGAAGCGGCCCGATTAGGGGGGGCTGAAGGATTCATAGATAAATTACCCGACGGGTTCCACACATATCTGGATCGGCCAGTCAGGGATTACTACTCTGCCCTTCCCGAAGGAACCACCACACTCTTTGGTAGGCAAGTCGACTACAGCAAGGTCCGCGGAGCTGGGAGGATGCACACTTCCGAAACATCCTTGAGCGGTGGTCAGATGCAAAGGCTAGCTGTGTAAGTCGTGTCGCTTGTTGGGTACCCGTCTCCTATGCCTGGGACAGGAGGATCTTTAGTGAAGAGTATACTGATGTGGCTCATTTTCCTCTCCTTCCTTTAGCGCGCGGACCTTCATGCGGTCGCTCGTCTCTGAAATCGAGTCGCCTGTGGGCCTCCTGTTATTTGATGAGCCGAGTGCATCCCTCGACCCTACTGCCGAACACGGTAAATCATTCGCTATTCATACTCGGGTGCAGGGGTCCTTATATTATGTATGTCATACGTCTTCGACGGTTAGATCTCTTTCAAAGACTTCGAACTCTGCGAGGCAGCAAAACCATGGTTTTCTCCTCGCATCGGTTTGGCAATCTAACGCGTCATGCTGATCTCATCCTGTGGGTTTCCGCTTCGTTAATTCATTTTTGGAGTGCTGATTCCTTTGGCTTAACCACGACGTCTATGTTACGAATACCTGTCGAGACACTCCAGTTACATGGACGATATGGAGGTCCAAGAGGCAGGCACACATGATGAACTGATTGCCCGGAATGGTGAATATGCTCGTGTATGGAGCCTACAAGCGGAGGCGTTTTTGTGACGAAGGTCGTGTTACTGGTGGACGATAGTTGTTTCAGCGATGCATTAATGGATTGATCGTATACAGCTTTCGACTGGACCATAACCGTTGTAGACTGGTGGCAGGTTACCAGGTTCATGACGTCATATCAGGGGCGCGCGCTCCGTGTGAGACCGTATCATTTAAAATGAAGCTAGGAACTAGACCACATGCAAGATCCTTCCGTGGGGTGACCGAGGAGTTGACAGTTCGAACACGTACAAGCCACAGCAGAGCGAGGCCACGATGTCGCACATTTTCTCTGAGATCGGGTCTCAACCCCAACAATTCGTTGTCCAGGTCGATGGTCTGTTCGCGCAGGCATGTTTCGCACGACTTGAGGACTGCAAGCTGTTTGATAAATCAACGTACAGTGTATGTGTATCAAGAGTTCGTGAACAGACGTCACCAATGTGGGTCTGATGGAATAATGTGGGTCCATTTTGCATTAGACAATTTCGAAAGCTGCGAGCCAACTGCATGGCGTTACGGCGGTGTTCCCTGGCATGTCAGAAAAACTACATACATTATTATTCGTTCTCACAACAATCATGTCTTTCGCAAATGAACGCAACTCGGACGTACGTACATTGGCTGTGCACCCTCCGTCGGAGGAGATGGAGTGGGTCTGGAGTCTTCAAAGTCGACTATGGACTCACCAAAAATCAGCTGGTCACCGCATCTTTCCAAACTTTGGGGTCGTTCGGTGAGATTTTATTTCCGAGCCACAAGGCTAGCAGGGAGGCGGCGAAACAAGCAGCTCCTTTGTGTTTGATGTGGGGATTTGAATTGGATTCGAATCATGGACCGAGTCGCGACGTGTTGATTGCCGAGACTGACCGGCTTCGGGCAGCATTCGTTACCGTTGCCGATCTCGGGCAAACGACTAGCACAGGCTCCTTCTTGGAGTATAATATTAGAGGCTTCGAGGAGCCAGTAGGTCGCTGCAATCACCATCCGAGGTGTCTCCAAAGTATTCGACGTTCAAGACCGACTGCAGGTCTCTGGCTGGTCACCGGCGCCTTGCGATCGTGCCGCACTGCCGAAGTCGAGTCAGTTGCTGTCCGCGGACGTCGCCGATCTAACTGATCTGTCCCTCACTGCGCGGCAATCAGAATTTTCACCGAGGGTCCTGCAAAAGCCAAAAGACTGGCGAACACAGACTAATTTAACCCAAATATGGGCATGGCTAACCTCTTGCCGGCCGCCTACGTCAATGCAGCTGCCCCGGCATGGGCAGTCGAAAAGTATACGAATTATTTTTGATGAGAGTGGTTGTATGAGCGAGGAAATATATTATATAGTTATTTTATCCCCGGATCGCCGATGGGCTGACCCGACCAATTATTATTATTCTCCTGAGCAGCAAACGACTGTCCACTGCTTGTTGCTACTTGTCGTCATCATCGCGCACGGCGACTGCTACGTTCGTCGGTTTGGACGCTGACCAGCACACAGCGTTCGCGCACAGACCATGTCTGACTACTCTGGACTATGGAACATGGCGTCGACCTCATCCCAGTTCTCACAAATGCCAGAAGATGAATTCCTCGCTCTCCTCCAGAAACAGTTCCAATCCGTATCGCATGAGGTAGACACTTCCACAGACACTAACAAGGACGGCAACAACGACCCCCTGTCGATCACGCAGCTCCCCTTGTCCGGCGTCACTCCATCTGCGGATGATAGCAGCCCAAGCCCAGCCACCAATAATGCAGGCTCGCCGTCAAGGCGTCAGTCACACTCTTCATACCCTCACCAAGGCGACAATCACGCACAAGGTGATGAAACACCAGCACTCAAGCGCAAAGCCTCTGATGACGATCTTGACGAGGGACACAACTCAAAGAGTAAGCTTGGTGGTCCGTGGAATCTTCTACTTGTTCACAATCCTCCTCACTGGTATGCCTCCCTCTATTAGTGGACGAATCTGGAGCCAAGAAAGGGCAGACCTCCAAGCGGAAGTCGACAGGAAACACTCAGGTAAGACCTGATCAAGAAAGTTGGCCGCTCTGCTTATCTCGCGAAGGACGAATCGCGGTTACTCAAACGCAAGGAGCAAAATCGCGCCGCTCAAAGAGCATTCCGGGAACGTAAAGAAAAACATGTCAAAGACGTAAGTATTCCCCATCACGGAGGCTTCCCTCATCTACCATGTTGTCCTTATCGCATATGACATCCGTAGCTGGAAGACAAAGTCGCAGCACTCGAGGCAAAGTATGAGGAGACCGAAACTGAAAACAGCAATCTACGAGATCTTCTCTCCCGTCTGCAGCAGGAAAATGTGGCTCTCAGGCAAGCGCAATTTACTTTTTCTATGCCAAAGTCTGCACCTCCGTCCGCACCCATCTCACAAGCCCCTTCTACTGCCCCCAATTCGAATATGCATCATCCGTCGTCTTCTCCATTCAACTTTTTCGGTGCACCAAGTCAATCCCCGGTATCCTCTCTAGGCGGCGAGATCGATTGGGGAGCTCTGACGACCTTCGATCCGGGCATGTTGAGCATGCTCGACGAACCTCCCGTTGGTGACGTGTCCATGCAGCAACAGTCACAGGACTTTTCAAGTGCTCCATTTGGTCAGTACACCCTCCCGTCTCCGAACCAATATCGTACCATCGCAAATAATCCCTGGCTCATGACATTCGCCGATACCCCCGAGACGCCTTCGACCACAGTAACAACCAGTCCAGTGAGCATGACTGGGACAAACGGGATAAATGCGTTCGATGCATTTGGATTTGGAAGATTTGGCCCCTCGTCTTCCTCAAACCAGACATGGGCATCGTCAACCGGTCAAACGCCCGCCCAGACCAATTTCAACCAACAATTCGTCCCATCCAACCACGGACTAGATGAGCTCTTCTCGGGTGGCGTATTTGCGAACGGGCTTCCCCCGGGGAACGGGAGTGGGCAAAACAGTGGTGGACCCATGGAATTTGGGACCTCATTTATGGAAACTGCACTTCCACCTTCAAGCATCAGTCCGGTATCCCATGCCAACGGCAATGTGAATGCCACCAGGATTGGCGCAAACGCAAACACCAGCTCCAAGCCCCCCGTGTCCCCGCCTCCATCCACATCATCTGAGTCGTCACCAGACTTACAACGATCGAACTCGAGTCCGTCGTTGCAAAATAAAACGGCTTCGTCTTCCCCACTTACTTCCATGTCTGGATCTGGACACAGCGCTGATGGTGGTAGTGTAGCAGGAAACGAAAGCAGCGGTTTTCTAAAAAAGCGAATAACGAGGGAGGACGTTGCAAAGCACATCGCTGCATGCGGAGAATCGCCGTTTACGAGCCCTTCAACGGGGTGCGCTACGATCGGTCTAACCCCGGAATCGGACAGCGGAAGCGGTCACTCGGTGTTGCGCAAAGCGAGTGATTTTACTCAGGGCCACATTATCTCATGTCAGGGCTCGCGGATTCCGAGGACGGAGGAAAGTCCAGATAACATAGAGGTGCTACAGGCGTGGCGGAGCATCACTTCCAGCCCGTGTTTCAAGGTTGGCATTTTTTTGGTTATTTCGCCATATCCGTATTGCACCCCTTTCCTTTTCTCTTGCCATGCCAAGCAAGTAATTTTGCTAATATAATACATACAGGATGCGGATGTCAATCAACTATGTGCCGAATTCTCGAAGAAAGCGCGGTGCGATGGGACGAAGGTTGTGTTGGAACCAGAGGGCGTACGTCATATCATCGAGAAATTCAAGACGAAAGGTCAACAATGTGTGCCCAATCCGCACACACGTGTTCAACAAGATCAACAGCACCTGCAACATCCACAGGTGCAATTACAGGGACAGCTATAGCGGTACAGAGACAGGGGTCTCCGAATGCGCTGATTGACAGAGGACGCCACAGTCGACCACCTTGTTGGTCTGTCATATTGGAAGGTGCTGCAGAACTCACGGCGTCAAGGTTGGACTTGATTCGGAGCAGATGCGATGTCCTATTCCATGGACTGCGTACCTCTTTCACAGCTTTGCGCGATTGTTGGTCTGCATATGTATACGCTCGTCCCGGGTATGTGCACGATGCCTTCGTGTTTCTTTTTCTCTTTCTCGTTCGCGCATCCGTACGTGTATTATTGTTGTTTTGTGGATGAGTCGTTTTTCCAATGTTGCTATACTCTACATATCGCATACGTATGGTCGTCTACGAACCTAGATAAACTTATTCCGCCCGTCGAGGTACTTGGTCCTCATCTAAATAGTTTTGGTCGTGTCATCTTCGGACTGACCATCATTGCTACTCTCAAAAATGTCGACTCGCCCCTGTCGCAGTATTTTCAGGCCATGCATCGACTTACACGAAGGTCAAGTGAAACAGATCGTTGGGGGCACACTGTCAGACAGCAATCCGGCAGCACTGAGAACTAATTTCATCGCATCGTAGGCCTACTCAATCCGTATTCACCTTCATCTCCGGAAATGAGGCTATCACAGTCAGTCCCCAGGTGACTTCGCGCGTCTCTACAAGCGCCATGATCTCCGTGGTGGTCATATCATTAAACTGGGTCCCGGGAACGACGATGCAGCAAGAGAGGTATTGGCTGCTTGGCCAGGCATGAGATCTCGCACCTCGCACTTCAGATTTGTTGACTGGATCCCGACGTTTCGTTCGCTCCCTAGGTGGTTTACAGATCGGGGGCGGTGTCACTGATACCAATGCACAGGAGTGGTTAGACGCTGGGGCTAGCAAGGTGAGCCGTCGAATCCTCGGGAGTCCAGTCGACTACCGTCTTACAGTTGTCCGGCTTGTCTTAGGTGATCGTAACGTCGTACCTCTTCCCCTCCGGCAAGTTTTCCCTGGAGCGACTGCAGGCCATATCTCGTACGGTCGGCAGGGACAGACTCGTAGTCGACGTCAGGTATGCCGGTGTTCCTATGGGTACTCTAGGGCTATTGCGAGTGGACTTGTTAGTTGCCGCCGTCGAAGAGACAAGTGGCTAGTGGCCATGAATAAATGGCAAGACATCACAGATATGGAGGTGTGCAAAGGTTCGCATCTAGATCTCGATATCCCTGTCCTTTCCCCACTAAAGAAAGTGAGACAGAGTCCCTCGATTTACTATCCCACTATTGCAGGCAAGTATGTCACGTTTTGTTTAGGTTGTTTCTGACTCCGAATGGTTAGTGAGTTCTTGGTTCACGCCGCCGACGTGGAAGGCCTGTGTCAAGGTATCGATGAAGATCTCGTGAAAAGTATGCACTCCGTGTATGCGATTCGAGCGATGTCTGAGTCAAAGTTTATGTGCAGGACTGGGTGAATGGGTGACACTACCAACTACCTATGCCGGAGGAGCGAAACGTTGGGCTTCCCGATCTGTACTTGCGTTTCGTCGCTGACGCCACTTCTAGACATAGATGATCTTTCGCTAGTTGACAGACTCTCTGGCGGAAAAGTGGACTTGACGTACGGCAGGTTGGTACCCTTTTCCACTACAGGGCTACGGGAACACGGCCGCTGATGCAACGTAGTTCTCTCGATATCTTCGGAGGAACGCTAGTCAAATTCGAAGACTTGATCCAGGTCTCCCATGATCCCTGCGATTGACGCAGTTGGGTAACGCAGCCACAGCAATCGTTTCATTCGTGTATCTACCCAGCGACCGAAACGACAACCCATTAATCATGCTTTCGAGTGGCCTAGCGAGAGAGTTGGAAATCACTTGCAACTAGCCTGATGTGTTGTTGACAGTCATGGCTCGTCAATAATAAATATTCAACGGCTGCTCAAAGCATAGATTCAGATTCTCAGAATGTGTTAGCCACGGTCCAGTTTTCCGGATCACTACATTCAGGAAGTGTTCTGCCACCTGCAGTATGATAGGACGAGACTTACCAGTACTACCCGTACCATGCCAAACTTCCTCTGCAGGTAACTCAACTTGCAGGTTGGTCAGCTAATGTAAGGGGAATGAAAATCAAGTCAGACACGGCCACAACAATTCTCTATCGCACAAAGTAACAAACAACACTCCTTCCACATCGCAGTTATCCGAAAATTCGAACGTCTATTCGGGAGTGGAGACTTAGTTGACGCGCTGCGATGAAAATGCAGCTGGATACGGCTTGCGCGCAGTACCATCGCCGGGCTTGAACTTCTGGTGAGGTGTCAAACTGCATATCATGGATCACTGGGTGTCAGCGCTCTGGCAGCCGCTGGCTCAACTAGGCTATTTGCTGAGCAGGGCTGTGCACGCATGCTGCAAGGTATATGGTGTTGTAGTGGGCTCGTCTTTGCTGTGTTGCCTTCCCCACACTGCTTCCGTTGTTTAACTTGTCTCAGTGAAATGCCCAGCAAGAAAATAGGCACACTCATTCCTGTCCGTATCAGGACTCCATGGAAAGGCAAATCCAGCAGAGTGCCGCACGATGATTACTCCGTCACTGCTGGCTTGTATGATGTTTCTGCATGCATACTTGCTTCAGACTCGTCCCAGATTTCGCCTGCTCCGGATCAGCAGCCTTCAACTGCCGTTCATTCCTTCAAGACTTCCCATATCCTATCCTCTCGTAATGTCTCTGATGCCGTCCAAATAACTTTACCCGTGGTACAAGCAGCTGTGGAAGCAATCCCAGTTGCGGGTGCTCCACTGAAGGCTGCAATCAGTGGGTTACTGGCTGTCCTTCAAGTTATAGACGTAAATTCACTCCATTTCAAGTATCGTTCCTGATTCTAAACCTCATAATCATAGAGGCGCATCCAGAATAGGGAGGACTTGGATTGCCTCACTCGCCGCCTGTACAATCTCAGTTGCCATATAGCCAATGCACCGGCCACTCGGACCCCTTTTGAAGAAGCCAGCCGACGGACATTGATTAAGTAAGTCACTCGATGGAGATGCTCGGGATTTTTGGTAAGAAACCACTTCACGATCAGAGTATTGGAAGACACTACGATCAGATTGAGCAACATACGAAGCCGCACGCGTGGTTCCACACGTCTCACACAAGACTTAGCCGGATGTTCCAGCAAGATCAATGACTACCTCTTAGAATTTACGGTGACATTGCATCTTCGTCGAGTCGCTCCTAACTCATTCCTTGTCCTGTTTAGGCTTTGTCACAAATGCAGCTTCAGGCTGATTTACACCGCATCGTCGCACTTTTGCAGACCCATCCGACGCCAACTCAATGTACCATGATCCCTGGTTGTGTGAAATTGGTTGATGCAACTGGTCGGGAACACAACATGTTACTTGATCAGTGCCGCTCCTTTGATGTTTGTTCCTGCAGCTCAGATGTGGATGCACAAAGCTTATCATGTTCTCTAGCGACTCCTCGCCTTTCTGCCTGGCATCCTCCATCAATGTCGGCCAGACGAAGCTTGGATCCAACAGTGGTACATTGATAGGGGACAATATGATTTCGTGATCGACAATGGCATTGACATAACCCAATTGACAAGGGAAAGTGATATATGGTCAACTATTCAACCAGAGACCATAATTGTCATGAGAGTTATTGCCACGAAAGTTGCAAAGAGGGTTTTTCCAAGATATCAGTGTTATTGTGGAACTTGGAGTTATTTTGAAGTTGATGAGGCTGCGGCTTTGCGCGCACTGGAACATGGTGTCACCATCACATGGTAACTAATCTCCATCTGCAATCAGACAGGGCCATATACAATGAAACGAAGTCGCCATTGCCAGCGACGATTTCAGATCACAATTACAACATTGGAGGAAAGGTCACAACCCTGTTACAGTGGACCAATACTGCAAGCAAGAAGGCTCATTCGCAATTTTTTGATGAAGCAAGTGGTGTGTGCGACCATAAATATAGTTATGTGTTGTGACTCTGCTGACACTAGTGGCTTGGGCAACTACAGTTGGTATGTTGTGACTCTGGATTTGTACACCATTTGTTGACCCTTGTGTTATTGTCTCTTGCCCTCAGGAGGTGGGTAGCCTCATATCTAGGGGTGTTGGTCAGTTTCTAACCCTTCCTTGGCTACTACATGCATGCAGGAAGTGCATATTCTCATTTTCTGATCTGCTGACCATGTGCTGACTCTTTGCCTACCATTGCATGCTTGCAGGAAGTATGTATCCTCACCTTTTGATCTGTTGATCTACTTGCTGACCTTTGCCCTGCTGCTACTGATCCACAGCAAACGGGCAATCCCTTGGGCTCACGAATTCCGAGGGTGGAGGAAAGTCCTATTAACATTGAGGTGCTAGGGGCTTGGCGCAGCATCACCTCCAACCCGTGTTTCAAGGTCGGTATTGTGCTACGCTTATGTTTCATCTTGTCGTGCCACACTAAGCAAGGACTTTGGCTAATACGATATATATGCAGGATGTGGATGTCAATGATCTATGTGCCGAATTCTCGAAGATGGCACGGTGCGATGGGACAAAGGTTGTATTGGAACCAGAGGGCATGCGTCATATCACCAAGAAGTTTGTGTCGCAAATTTTCGAACCGGACGTGTTGAGTGGGCTCGCTGGGCCTCCCGTTGATGACGTGTCCGTGCAGCAACAGTTACTGAACTTTTCAGGCATACCGTCCGGTCAGCACACCCTCCCACTTTCGAACCAATATCGCATCATCGTGGACATCCCTGGGCTCATGGCATTTGCAGATACCCCTGAAATACCCTCAATAGTAACGACTAGCTCAGCGAGCATGAACGAGACGGATGGAGTAAATTCGTTCGATGCATTTGATTTCGGTAGTTTCGGGCCTCCATCCTCCTTGAATCAGACAGAGGTGTCGTCAAGCGGTCAAACCCACACTCTGACGGACATAAACCAACAATTCGTTTCATCTAACCAAGGCCCAGATGGGTTCTTCTCAGGTAGCATGTTTGCGAATGGCGTGCCTCCGAGGAACAGGAATGGGCAAAGCAGCTGTGAGCCGTTGGAACTCGGGACTGTACTCGATGACTTGTTGTCTCGTGAGTAGGTCATTCTCCAGGGTGGCTATACACTATAATTTGCATATTATGGTCGTTCGTCTACGAGCAGTTTACTGTCCTAGATAAAGTCATCCATCCATCGAGGTACTTGGTCTTCATCTAGATATCTCACATGGTTTGACGTATATGCCGTTTTCGGATTGATCATCGTTGCAGCATTTTCCGGTCATGCATCAACCTACACGAATGTCAAGTGGAACGTATTGCCCAGGGTGTACTCAGCACCGACGCCTAGCTATGGCTTGCTTCCCACAGCCAACCAATCATTGCCACTGGGCTCCAAGTTCTGACCGAGCTAAAGAAGTTGTACGGTGGAGCTTTCACAGCGACGTGGATGTGACTTTTAGGCTGGCTGTCGGTATGTACCCAATCTACCGCCTGCTTTCGCGGCGGTCAAATGGC
This sequence comes from Pisolithus microcarpus, assembly GCA_024613185.1. Lineage (NCBI taxonomy): Eukaryota > Fungi > Basidiomycota > Agaricomycetes > Boletales > Pisolithaceae > Pisolithus > Pisolithus microcarpus. The sequence goes on along the minus strand of JANFAI010000057.1, from coordinate 131,722 downwards.
TCCGCGCCTATCGTTGAACAGTGCCGGTGGCCTGCGCAGGGTCGACATTCAATTAAAGCATATGTACCTTCTTTGGATTTTCGCGGTATGGGGGCTAATTGTTTACCTTTCCCGAGAAGCTACTAGGCTATGTTTTGTACCATCGCAATGTACCATGTGGAGTCACATCAAAACGTTTCTCCGACTGTCGCATCCGACCCAATAGGCAGTAGAAGACCCCAGGGAAGGGGCTTTCCAGAGGCATGGCGTATGCCTTTCCTCTTCCCGGCCATAATTATCATACCCGGTTCACCTGCTTCTCGGTATTGCTCCCAGCCGCAGCTCTGTGAAGCGACCCCAAGAGGTAGATAAGCATCTCATAGGTTTGCTTATTCACTTAGTTGGAAACTGATCAATTCCAGTACGTCATCTCACCAAGGTGCTCGTTCCACGCTAATATCGATCCTGTACGGAGAACCCTCGAAACCATCTCTGATGGGTAACATGTTGGGCGTCCAAACGAAACAGGGCATCGATGACTTCTGGGCTTGCTCGCGTCTGTGCAGCGGTGGAAGGTAATGGTTTAGCCAGGGTCTTGCGAACGGCAATTATCAAAAGGCGTTCCCTAAGGCTGGTACTGCCAGCTTGTACTGCAAGGACTCGGGCCGGCTGCCGAGGGATTTGGTTTAGGCAGAAGACTCTGTAACACGACCAGAATTCTTTGGGGGAACGCCATTCCGTGATCAACCCCGCTGTGGAGAATACTTACCCCCCTGACCATACGACATAATGATGCATGCGGTTCGCGACAGTTTCAGGTGCTTCTATTGAGACCACCCAAAGTCTGACGAAGTACAGAGTGAATATGAACGTATTATCATAACATTAGCCCAAATAAACGATATACCTTCAAAGAACGGTAAGTTAGCCAACGGAAGGCGGATGGATGAAGGAAATGCCAGCATAAAAAAAAGCGGGGCCGGCGAGGCAAAATGACATGACACCGTAACAGCGATGATAACGGAGAGAAATGGCAACTAAAGTGGAAGAGGGAGGAATATGAATGACATAATCTGCGGCATGTACAGATGGGAATTCGCTGTTTAGGTCAGATTGATTTTGATAAGAAAGAATGGCGCGAGAGAGGCTCCGTGGTGTGTACCAAATAAGTGAATGAGGGGAGGAGAGGCATGGGCCCCACAAGCCGCACGATGTATATGCAATTCCAAAGCCAGCACGCCATGGTCACTGTTACGCCGATCGCCGTAAACAAGAAGGTTGTGTCAAACAGGGCGCAAAGACTTACATAGTATTCAATCTCAAGCTTCGCAGTGGACAAGGGAATCGGTCAATCACAAGCCAATTTGAGAGGACATGTGAAAGGGACTTACAAAGAGAAAGGCTACTTTCCGGGGCCACAATATATTGAGACCAACCGGATTATAAAGTCGTGTATTTAATTCATCGATCTTTCTCTCCAGCCTTCGCATCTCCTGGTAAATGAGGGGAAAAAATCGTAGGAATTATTTAAAGCCTTATCACGCCTTAAACCACACGCACCTTGGTATAATGGGACGTCGCAATCAGCGTCGATAGCTGGAGCGTGGCGACCGCCATAACGTTGTACACTAATGAATGACGGAGACTGTAAGCCGATATCAAAATCTCGTTGATGTTGTTGATGGTCTCGTGAAACTGCGTAGGGGTTATCTGTGTGAAGTAGGGCCATCGCGCCGTCATGAATGTGGCCAAGCAGTCAACCGCACGAGAAAGTACTCACCCGACCCTCCAACTCCAACGGGTACACGGGCGAGAACTGTATTACTTCCCCGCCAGTGTAGTCCCTCTCGACCCTCACAATCTCACGCGGGTGATGCACTCCAATGTGGCCCACTGGCGCTGTTCCATAAGCGGAGCCAGGAGGGGGCGGTCCGAAGTAATATGTAGAGTGTGGGATCAGAGTACGCTGGCGGCTGTTTCGTGGGATGACGTGAGCCATGTCATAAGTCAGCACAGTGCATGGCAGGATAGGGAAGAAAATGCGGTGAGAAGGACGGATTGAGATAAAACAAGGTGTGGAACGCCGAAGAGCACGAAAAGGGATTCGTAATAAAGAACGAAAAGGCAAAAGGCAACCCCGTACCTCTTCTGCATTGCCGTGAAGTTCTTCGAATTCAATGTTGAATAATAATCCGAACTCGGATGCTCGTTACCCTCCTGGTCCCTGTCCGTACCTCCAACCCTGGATACCATACCACCCCCCAAACCCCTTGAATTACTATCTTCCGGTGGAAGCCCAAGATCCCACGGCTGCGGAGATGGGGGTGACCTCAATTTGAGCTTCAGCTGCTCCAGCTTCTCTGATGCAGAAAGTTTGAGCGAGGCCCTTTGGCATTCCACGGGCCTTTTCTTCTCGTCTGTTTCAGAGGAGCAGTCTTCCGAGAACTGGACGCTTCTCCTGAGCGTTCCTATGTCCTTGACAGGAGGGTCATTTATCTGATCGTCATCAGGATCGAAGCTGTGATTCCTCCCATCCGAAAGTGGATCGCTCGAGAGGGGGTGCCACGCAGCCACGATGTCCTCTTCTGCCACAGTGTCTTTTGAAGTCGCAACGCGATCATCCCCGCATGCCAACACTGCCCTGCTTATGTCTGATTCTTCCCCAGTCCTCGTCGCCGGCGTGGGTAATGCGGTATGAGGGATTAACGCCTCCTCCTGCTCCTGCTCCTGCTCCTCTTCCCCCTCTTCTCCACCAACCAAATCGATCACCTCCCTACTCCGGACAATGTCCCCTTGTTCCATCTCCAACTCTGATGCTAACCCGCCCTCGCTGTCGACGTTTCCTTCACATGCCCAGGAGGTCGCCAAAGAAGACGGACCAGCTGCCAGCGACTTGCAAGCAGACGAATGCGACGCAGCGAGCGAAACTTGAGATGAACCGCGAGAAGGGCGACTCGTAACCAAAAGTGGAAGGGGTGTCGGTGGCGTCTTTGTTGGCAGTGAGGTTGCACGAGGCAGAGCGTCTATACCAGGAAACTTGGAGGTACTATCACTTGCAGAAAACGTGTCTTCTTCCATGGGAATTGTGATGGAGTTGAAAGTAGAATCCGAATCTGCGGCAGTGTTTGCGGTCGTCGTCACGACATCCCATACGTGGGGTGTCGGTGAAAGTGGTGGTGGTGGTGATGGTGATGGGTTCACACGAACCGTGGAAGGCATGGGGGCCCCGTTCGCAGCAGCACTAGTAGTAGTGGAACTACCCATCAACTCGGTGTGCCACGCTAAAGAGGACGTGCGTGGAGGAACGACAGCATGTGCGACTCTGATATCGATCACGACAGAATTCTCCACAGTGCCGTTACGACCAGTGTGATGGCCGCCATTACCCTCGCCTGGCGAGTTCCCGCGTTCGTCGCCTCTGCTCCTGTTAAGCTTCTTCGATGGTGTTCTTCTCAGTCCCGCTGTCATCGCGGCGCGTGGTCGTGTTCGTGCTTGTCAGTCCGCTAACGCATCGAACGATATCTTTGGAAAGTTTTTAGTGAATGCGACGCGACCCGTATCAAAATTCGTACGGCAAATGAGTCGTTTGACGTTGAGTTTTGTTACGGGTCAGGGTGTCGAGCTGTCAGAAACTAGCCTGAGAACAGTGCCAATCAGACTCAAAAACGGTTGGCGGGCGTGGAAATCGGCAAGCAGCATTCAACGACTCAATAAAACGTGCCATGATTGAGAAACAGAAAACAAATGCGGATATCTATAATTCTTATGGATGGAGATACATATACATGCAATGCGTTCTTATGCGGATAGTTAGAGAAAGATATGACAGACGAGCTGCAGAATAAAACAACTTTTGGGACATGACAAGGTCGTCAACACGTTAGATATGCAGCGAGGTCAAAGAATAAAATCATCATGTTTAAGCGGAGGTCGGGGAATCTTTCTTCTCGTGCGAGCGAGGCGAAGAAGCAACAGGTCGAGTACCTGGCGAGTCAGCAGCAGGATTCATGACTTCAGACAGTTTGCCTCTCGACGGAGGCGTGATGGAACGACGATCGACTGCCATCCTGTCATCCGTTGGTGAAGGGGTCGACGAAGACGACAGCGTAGCAATCGGCGGCAGGGCCATCGCTCCGACTGGTCGAGGATGGGGAGGGAAGGGCACCGCAATCTTGGGAGGACTGGGATATGCAGTATGCGTACTCTCGCCGTGCATATGGGAATCGGGCGAAGCACGCTGACGAGAATCAGGCGAGTGAGACGCAGGCGGCACGCGGAAAGAGGGAGACGAGCGTGGAGGAACAGGAGTGTGCCGTCCAGAAGACGAGCCACTACCTCTCTTCACACTATCGACCCGCGTGCGCTTACTGTCCATTTCCTCTGTCGCGGGACTGAGTGGTCGCTTGAGTGAGGACGTCCCGGACGATGCGGGCGAAGGTCCGTTAGACGACGAGGCGGATCGACGATGGACGGTGGCATCACGCGGCGATTTGGCAGTATGGCGACTGGCATTAGACAACGTCGGCGAGTGCATGATCGCATTCGTATTGTAGGTATCATGTGCAGAGGCCGACTGTTCGGAGGGTCGAGTCTGCGAGAGGTTGACCAATGCATCGGCGACGCCCTCATCATAATCCTCGTCAACCACTCTGGACGGCAGGCGGGGAGTGGCACTAGTCGGAGATGGCTGTAGCGAACGATTTCCAGAACCGCTAGAGCTCGCCGTGTCCTGTCCATCCTTGGCCGAGAACGAGGCGACCTTGAACGATGCAGGCATATTAGCAGGCAACCCGTTCGATTCCAGGCGCGCCGACTGCTCGTCCTTGCCCCGGCGTTGACGTTTCTTCCTCTCCTTTTTCGGTACATCGCTTGGAATCGACCCACTCACGCTTTGTGTGTCCGAATCCTTGTCCTTTAACAGCTGCGGCTGCTTCCTCCTGCTCTTCGACTCAGCTGATGATGGCTCCGGAGACATCGACATGCGCATGCTTGTATGGAGCGGAATGCGAGGTGCTGCCTCTGGCGAATTAGCCATCGAACCCGACTGTCTTCTCGACTCCACATCTCGTTCCATCGGACGTTCACGTGCGTCAAATCTAGCGGGGTCATATCGCCAGTGCCCGCTTTCGGGAGGATTGGAAGGAGCTAAGGGTGGATGGGGCGGGCCGCTGGGAGGCTTCGAGTCCCAAAGAGGCCGTGGGTGGTGCGTAGAGCGAGGGGACGTCTCCATGGGACTTGGAGCACGGCGAGGACCTGGGGAGCGAGATGCATAGTAAGGTTGCTGCGAAGACTGGCCAGGATATTCTGAACGTCCGCGGCGGTCGCGATCTTCCCAGTCACGATGGTGCTCCGGGGGAGGACCACGGCGGTCCCAGGCCATATCGCGGTCAGTTGGACGCGCTGGCTCGCGTGGATACAGAGGCGGCGAGCGCTGGGATGCAGGAATGCTCGGTTGACCCGGACCGATAGGCTGACGGCCCGGAGGGGCATACGCGGAGAAGCTCGAGCCAGGGGAGCGTGGGCGAGTGGGATGAGGGGCAGGCGAAGAAGAGCCCGAGGACACCCGTAGTGGGCGGTTGAAGTACTCCGAGTGCTGTGGCAGGTCGTGGTTGGCGGAAGAACGCAACTCCTCCGTCGGCAGCTGCTGTTGAGGGACGGGGTGGTGTAACAAGAGACATTGGTGGCCAGCGGGGCCACGACCAACGCTTTCCCGGACAGGACCAGGGAAGTCCCGGTGATGGTGGCGATCGACATCCATGGGAGCAAGAGGCGTATGAGAAGGCGGATGCCGCGATTCATCGATGGAAACAGGAGGGGGGGGACCCCTAAAAGGAGGGCCTGGGGAGGAGCGGCTGACGGGCACGGAAGGTAGAGGCAGATGGATGTTGTCATTGTTTCCAGGACCTCTGGACTCGGACCTATGGAGGGAGCGGGTAGAGGTCGACTGAAGAAGTAGAGGAGGGCCACTGAGGCCAGGCGGGGGTGCAGACGGGTTGGCATAGGCATTCGGGTGAACGTCCTGTGGGCCGGGGGCAGCTGGAAGCTGACTACCGGTAGCTTGTGCATTCTTGAGGAGTTGCAACCGCTGTGAGATGACGTGATTGCCAGGATCGAGCTCGGCGGCACGAGCGTATGCGTCGATGGCATCAGAGATCTGGTTGTTGCAGCTCTCGTACAGGCTGCCCAGGTCAAACCACACCTCAGAGATGTATGGATTGATTCGGATGGCTCGCGAGTATGCGTCGAGCGCATCGCGGAACTGGTTTATTTGGAAATAGAGTACGCCGATGGAGCACCAGAAGGTGGGATTCCTGCCATCGCGGTAGACGGCCTGCTGATAAGCTTCGTATGCCTTGTTATACTTCTGACCTGCCATATACGCTCGCCCGAGGAGATACCAACTCTGAGCATCGGAAGGGTCTGGAAGAGTAGCGTCAGTAGAAGTTCGCAAGCAGCCACCTTGATGAACGGACCTGCTTCGAGACTCTTGGTCAGGAATTGGATGGCAAGTTCCTGGTTCTGGAAAGACGATCCCTCCTGGTGGTAGAGCCAGCCGAGTTGCTGGAGAACTTTTGCATGAGTGGGGTTGTCGTCGACCACGCGCTCGTACGCGCCCTTGGCACGGGTATACTGGGGAGGAAGAAGTGAGAGAGTCGAAGAGGCGAGGGAGGGGGTTCTTACGTCATTCTGCTGTTCGTAAACGTGGCCTATTTGGAACCAGATGTCCGCATGTGCGAGGGGACTGGGTGGATTGCGAAGGATGCGGTCGAAACAACCGAGGGACTCGTCGTATTTTCCTTGCTGCTTGTAGATGATACCCAGACGGAACAAGATTTCGTTTGCCTTGTCAAAGTCTAGTTCTGCGTCATGAGTACATAACCAATTGCCAGGGCAGAGGGGGAGTGGGGAGCCAACCTTTGTCCATTTTGAGGACAGAAGCGAAGGCTTCTTCGGCATGATCCAAAGAGCCGTAACGGTCGTACAGGATGCCAATGCCATACCATAGTTTTGGATCCTCCTGTGAGCATGTGAGTGGGGCAGGGGTGGCAGAGGTGACGGGCAGCATTCACCTTTGGATTTGGAAGCAGGTAGAGAGCTTGCTGGTATGCGGAGTAGGCCTTCTGTAGGTCATCCTGCATGAGGTAGCAATGACCTAGAGATCGCGATCGGGACATAATAATAATAATTAGGGAGGTGTGTTGATAGGGTGTGACAGGCGAGCGAGTACTTACCCAGTGCACTCCATACTTCGCCGTTGTCTTCCTGCAACTGAAGCACGCGCTGGAAATAATCGATTGCCTGAAAAAGAACGGGATGATGTCAGCCATGTGTCAATCTGAGATCTGAAGAGAGATCCTCGGGTTTTTGAGAAGAGACCACACACACACACCTTTGGGTAGTTTTCCTTGATCCGGGCGATTCCCGCCACCTGCGTTAGACCGGAGAGAGAGAGCGGGTTATGCCGCAGTGCGTTCTCGTATGCGGTGATGGCGTGTTCCAGATCGCCCATTTGCTCGGCGACGCGTCCTAATATAGGTTAAGTCCGCCGTTTATCTCGGAGCGAGTAGCAGTAGTAGCCGCGTACCGATGAGTAGCCAGGTCTGCTCGTTGGCAAGGGCGAGCTTGTGGATGGTGCTGGTGGGGACTCCGTTGGGAGCGGGTGCGGTGGCGGTGGGCACGACGGTGGGCGATACGAGCTGGGCAGATGCTTGGTTCGAGCCATTTGAGATGCTGCCTGGCGTGGAGGGAGGGACGGTGGCGTTACCGTTGAGGTGTGGTGGGGCGACAGCGCTGGCTGACGCTGCGGCGGGGAGAGTGACGAGGCCATGAGGGTGCGGGTGGACGACGTCCCTGTCAGGCTGTCGTCTGTGGGACATGATTGGTGGGGAAGAGGGGGAAGGGAGAGAAAAGCTGACAAGCGTACTCGGATGGAGATATATAAGTACTGCGGAGTCAGAACAGAAAGGAAATCGACGACCCTTGTTTTCGTGTGTGTGAGCTGTCCGGTCACATCCTCTCTCCTCTTCTTGCCTCCCATCCCAAGTCAATGTCGCACGATCACAGATCAGAAGGTGCGTTGCCGAGCCTACCTCGGGACTATTACGGCAGATCTCAGATCTCGGAGGCGATGAACCTCCAGACAATCTAGCATAGCGGGTTACCGATCCACCGGGTCATGCCCTCCTCTTTCCTGCCATTACGTCAGTCGTGCCCGTATCGCGATCAGGTACTTATATAAATGGACTCTCTCTCGCGCGCGGACTCTTCGGAGCACGCGGACGGCCTCCGCACTATCGTTGCACCTTTTATTGCAATTACCCGGGAGATCTCCGCTCCACGCAACACCCTGTGTCCCTGTATGTTGCCAACAACCGCCTAATAGTAATCAATCGAGCGGATTTGATGGGGAGACGAAAGGGCGACAGCGGAACGTTATTTCGCTTTTGGCAAAGGCTCGTCATTTAGGATGAGGCTATCGCATTGCACATTCAGAGTTCATTCATGCCATCCAAGCTTCCATTCTCGCTCCGACACGCAGCTATCATGCAGTCATCCAGGTTCCATTATATGAAAAAACCCAACCGAGATTATTTATTTTTCGAGTACTGGAGATTGAGAGGGATCGTCAGGGTTCTTCTTGCCGCCACCGGTCCGAACCCCGCCTTTCGTTCTTCGGAGGAGAACGGCCATGTGGCTCATATTTTAGGCGTCACCAGCTTCTCTCTCTTCGTGTGCGACGAGAAACGTGACGTGGGGAATTCGCGGGGTGGCGAACACACTGGTTGGCCTCCCCTCGCACGCACACCCCACCTTGAATCAAGAAATGGCGGAGTTATGAGGAACGAAAAAATGCACCATGACAGCATCCGGCGGTCGCAGTTCTTTGCTGTGGGTCTAAATGCGAAGATCACCTGCTGGCCCCCCCTGACAGCCTGTCAAATAAACCCGACTCCGCGGGAAAAAAAAATTAGAGTCTCTTTGACAGGTCTGTCAGGGGCCCCGACAAATGACAGCTGACAGTCAGACATTTCATACTTGCCTGCCCTCCCCTGAGAAGCTTGTACATAGACCCTCCAGCTGGACCCTGCTTGCGTAATCACCATCGCACTATTACCTTCAACGTTGTCGACCCCAGCGACGTGGATATGCTTGGTTTGACAGACTGTGGTATGATCACATGCAATCATATCATGTATCTCGGTTGACAAGGCAATAAGCAATCAGCTTGATGAGCGTGAAACCGTCGATTCTAGACGGCCCATTTGCAAAAACATACTACCCCGCGACATCGTGCTTGGCGTACGGGCACGCAGTGCAAGTACCGTTACACCGTTCCCGACTTCGATCGACGTCGACAGCGTTTCACAAGGACTTCCAGGTTTCTGAAACATACGTATGTCACGTTGATCACGACTGCACCGTCTCTTCTTCGGGACAAGGTGTTCCGAACACGTTGAGTGTGCTATTACACGCTCCTGACAATCAAACATCCTTATCTGATCGACAATGGATCCGTGTGAGATCATTGTCTTTGAAAGCGCCGCGTCATCATCTGTTTACTCGACACCCACAAGCCATAGGTATGGCAATGCACAGCAATGCACGTGGGGTGATGGGATGTGTTTTCCAATTTTAGGGGCTGGCATGGGAAGATCCGTGTCGACATGGACAGATTGGTGTGAACTCCACACAGGTGTGGTGCCCCTGCGCTAGACACGGTAAGTACTTACACGAGGGACGAGACTTAGTGGGGAAGAAGTGAAACGTTCGGATGATCGCTACGATAAGTAGTATAGCGTGAATGGCTCGCTAGTAGCCGCATCTTTATTACATGATTTAGTGCAGGTGTAGAACTCGCCTTAAGTTTCGATCAGCCGCATCAACTTGCTGTGATGGCAGCATTTCGCGAATTCAACGCTACTTGATGGAGACCGTCGGACGTCTCCACCTCCCTCTCCGACGCTAGTTTAATACTGTACATATACCGCCCACGCATGCTTCCAGTTCCAGAACACCTTACCGCAAATGGCTCATAGTCGTGTTTGCGCATGTTTGGCAGCCTGGGTTGTCCTGTGCGCTGAGAGGACCTCTCTCGTCGACATATTGCTATAGTCGCTGTTGTAACATTACCTGCCCTCCAACATGACCCGTACGTTTTTGTCCATGGCCCTTCCAGAATCGGTTGATAGACTTGGCCACCACATCCAGGAGGCAACCAGAGAGAAATGGATCGAGCGAAGGCAGCCAAGAAGCAGGCGGCCTTGAACAAGTCAAAGCCAAAGGACAGTAACACGACTCTGGCGAAGCGTAGGGAGGCGTAAGCATACCCGTCGTTCATCCTCCACCTCTTATCAACCCTACTTAAATCGCCTTCCCCATCTCGTACAGTGACGCAGAGATCCTGAGGGCCAAGCAGAAGGCATGCCAAGGTTCTATCCATTCCTCTTTACTCTCGGTGGACTCACTCTTGCCCTTTTTCGCCGGTGCTGCGCGAATTTGGATATACAGAAGAACGACGAGGTTAAGAAGGGCACACAAGACACTGCAGCGAAAGGAAAATGACCCCGACATCATGCAGGTCTCTCTCCCCGAGCTCTGCCTGCACCGCGCCCCAGATTAAGCATGTCGGCCGTGATATGTATCCATATCCGTTTCCACCAAATCTAAACTCCAGCGACGGGTGGTCGTTTTGACGGGAGCACTTAATGCTAGGTGTTATCAAACTATTGACCCTGCATCATCTTGTTGTCTATCCATATCCATCAAATACCATCGTTTTCCATTTTATCCTTCGTGACCGCATGGACCTGCGCATCGCCAAATCTGCGTGGCAGCACCGGCTGGCGCCCATCTTGTCAACTGGGCTCGTTTCCGCTAACACTAACCAAGCATGCCAATCAGCCTTTCCATCTCCATCATGCATCATGTGTGGCGCGGTTCTCGTTTGCCCACGTTCGTATACCGGTATTCAGGTATCTAAGCTCTGGTACATACGATTCACGGAAGAAACGGGGCGGAGCAAGCCACTAGTCCGGTTGTGGTTCTCATGCTCCATCCAGACAAGCTATCTATATGATTCACAGGATTGCCGCCCATAAAAAAAAGCACGGTCACGGGTCTCCCCCCTTGATGGTTAGATGGATACCCCACAGCAGCTGCGTTACCCGGATTTGGTCTCGGCAGAGTATCGTATTCCGCCGCCGTTGACTTCTTCATTGAATCACGCCGGCGCCAGTTACAGGTCGATCGAAGTGGTGGAACCGGAAATTCCTCATTGTTTCCGGGCCCGATCACACTGCTGCGTGATGAGAAGATGCGGCCTTACGAGGCTACTCAGGAAAGAAACCGTGGAACCAGTACACCGAATACTCACTGGCGTCGCCGCGGGCTGGAGGGCCAGATCTGTGGAATTGACTCCGTGTAATAAAACACCTAATGTGTGCGGTTCTACAGGACTCCATCCCTAACTTGGTACGCCGCTCCCACCCATGTATATCCCTCCCTCCGATCTAGATGGAATTCTGATATACGCTTCAGCGGACAGCGTCCGAAGTTGAACTCCAAGGAACGTGGGGGACGAATTCGGCGCCGATGGAGTCAAGGAAAGGCTTATATCCATCGCGGATATAGATTGCAGTTGGAGATATGACCATTTGTCAAAGAACTGGGATTGTTGATCGTTTTTTTCTCTCTCAGACCGGCCTTGCTTTGGTCCCCGTCACTCGTGCTCCGCAGTCGCAGCCCTCCCATGGGACGTCCATTTCCACTTACTGCTATCGGATATGGTTGCGTAGTTCCCCTCAACGCTAGCCGCATCCTCGGTAACATCTGCTTCTCGGCCAGGCCGCATGCTGTGATGTCGGATATACTTTTTATGACTTGCGAAGTGCGTACAGCGATGCCACTTGCGTTCTCAGGGTTACCTGGAGTAAATAGCGTCATTACACGAAGATCTGAATATCGTAATCCGTTTGATACGGATACATAGTAGCGAGCGTATTCTGCCGCGGACGAGCTGACGACCCTTGGGCAAGTACCGAGCGTATGGCCTGTATATACCGGAGCCTGCCCGGACACCCGGCCAGATCCCAATCCTTGCAAGGAGTGTGTACATCACCCGATGATTTGGCGAGGTATACTTAAACTCACGGCTGTGCCTAGGCCCTCCACCATATGCTGCACAGGGACTGCGAGAAGTCCTCGTCATATATTGTTTTTTTCCGCGACGCAAGGCACGGGGGGACGTCTGAAACACGTGACTGCGAACAGTGGCCTGCCAAACGCATGGACGACAAGACAACCCCTCAATAGGTTGACTGGAACCTATTCGGTGGCACTGGCCACGATGACACAAAGACATGCATGGACAGCACGTTCACGGCAACGGTGACGGCCAGCGATTGACTGCCAGGGGCAGAGACTCGCCTCACAGCTTATTAGTGTACGTAGGTACATACACACGTCTGTAACTTGCCGACCCTCGTTTCATTTTTCTTACCTGTCAATCAGCCCAATCCACAGAAAATAAGCTCTGTGGAATGCTGACGAGTCCCTGAGTCAGCTCAGCTGTCAGTGTCATAGCAGGAACGACAGCCTGGCGACCAAATCACGCGAAGGCTCCCAATCCCTGTCAACCACATGTGCTTGTCGTTTGTGCCATGGACTCCATCATGCTCCGATCCATGCACCGCTCGATCGCGATATCAGTATCAACGATAATTAATCGGGCTGGTGCCAATGATACCGTTGCGTTGGCATTTCACTCGATGCAAGGACAAGCCACTCTTTAAAAAAAATGAATCCGGTCGAGTCTCTCCACCGACATCTCTGATGCAGTCCAATACGCAGGAATTTGCGCTTCCCTGTCTCCGTGTCATTTTACACGCTCCGGGGCACGTAAACAGTCCATCGCGGGAATCCTAGACGACAGTGCACCTTTGCGTGTGACAAAGTGGGGGCCGCTATACGCGAACCTGACTGGTACGGTGCACATTGATGTGCACTGGATGATCACAGACACGATCCTGTCTGTGTGAGCCGCCACCCACAGGGCCGGTGAGGCATGTCCCCATCATATATATACTATCAGAGACTTGCCGTCGCAGAGCGTGGGCAGTGGTACTTACGCCACGGTCAGCTTAAGGCCAAGTCTCGGCGCCTCCGCCACGGCCCGAGGGTCTACGTATGACCATGCCTGATCGTGAGTATACTGTTCCAATCGTGGAAGATCAGTGTTGGCTTTTCAACAGAATGGTGGACGTAAATGCCTGGAGCTTCGGGCGTGGCTCTCTAGCCAAGGTTGTGGGACCGGACCCTCACTCCGGCGATCAGTGACTGGTGGCTGTTACTAGCCAGCGGCGATTAATTTTGCATCCTTCTCCGCTTTTCCCCTAGCAGGAAGGTAGGTTACGAACAAAGGCGTACAACGGGGTCAATACCATACGTTTCGAAACGTGGGCTGTGGAGACACGCATCTGGTGGTGCGTTACGTGACGACGCCTGTCTCCCTGGATCATGCTGCGTGCCGCCGCATCAGTGACCGGAGGGTCGCCCACGAGCCGGGCGATTTGTTTCCAACTGGCTGCCAAAGTCAGTCAGATGTGGCTGGGCACTTGCTGCGGCTTTCCTCCATGTTCCGTGTATAGGATCACTCGGTGCCACCGCATTCATCATCAAAGAGTCTTTTCTATTATACCTGTGTCCACAATCGTTTAGGCGGATACTTATCTACACGTCCTGGATCAGATTGCCTCGGCATTCGATAATGGCACCGTGGAGATCAAAAGAGAAGAGTCGACACGGTACCTGTTGTCTTCGCAAGAAAGAATACTGTTGCAACGGAGAATATGACTTTTTAGGGCCCGCTCTCTCGCAATAACCAATGTGGCGCAGGTTTTTGACATGTGGTCCTGGGTGGACCCGACCAGTGGCAGGGATGGATCCTTGGATCCTAGTGGGGCAACCTACATTAAGCTGTTACAATGGATGAGTCACAGATTACGATGGGCATGATGATGGACTTATTCACGGCGGATGATGATACACGCCCCTATCACACCCCACCCACTAACCCAAGATGCACATTGCACGGGGCTACCGAAACAACAAAAGCTATAGGCATGGTAACGACTTCGCGTCGCGTGAGGTCATACCTTCGCTAAAACGAGGTTAATGCCTGTCCTCGTCGACTGGCCAGCCACGTTATTAGTGTAATTTCGACGGAGGGAGAGCGGAAGAGAGAAAGGAGTATTTACATGACCCGATTGTTTAAGTGGTTACACGCTGAATGCCGAGATATGCCGCAAATGCAATCGTCTGACGGTTAGAAGAATGAATGTGGCGTGAATTGGACTACTACTGCTGTTCCTGGTGTCGTATGTATGTAAGTGGTAAAGAATACGTATGTTGACTTTGATCGGAATTTATATATCGGTCACTTCACTTTAACGGCCTGCCCACCTTCCAGCCGCCTTCTGCGAGGCGCATCTTCTGACGATTCGTCATCATTGATCTTCTGAGATCCAGCGTGCCCCAAAGGGAGATAAGCATGATGAAAACCAGGTGGGACAGCAAAGGGCGCGGGCGGTGGGGGCGAAGTCGGGTTATGACGTGACCGGTATAGGGACAATAAGGTGTTGACGAACAACGTCAGGAAGGATAAGGACGTCAATGTAAAAGCCTGTGAAATCGGTTTCATCAAACGATGAGAATGGTTAACGCAAACTCAGGTCCGCATGGGAAGCTTACTAGAGTTTTCCAGCTGATAGGTTCGACGAAGCCATTTACGACCTCGGCAATTAGTTCAGCACCGATGCGAGCGCGTCCTACTGTCGTCGGATCACGGTTCATACACGCTTCCCAGGCAGCGCATTGCTGTGCCATGGCGGGTATTTGGTTCGTTTCACAGAAATTATTTCTGTATTGAGCTGCGCAAACGCCGATCTCCTGAACGATATCTGCGCAGGCAGTATTCTATTAGCAAACAGACCCAGTAATCATTCAACTGACGGAGTTGCACACCCATGGAATATTCCGAAATGCGGTGTTCTACATCACGCTGGACGGTAAGAATGAACTGCACCAGCAGGTACAGGAACACCACCACTAGCGAAAGGTTGAAGAAGAACTGCAGATAACTGGAGAACCACCGTCAGACGCATCCACGAGAGCCGGGAAAGGTACTCGATCTCACCCAAGCAGGACATACGGTGTATCCGATGGAGAAGCTGGCCCTGAAGGCATGTTGAGAGTGTAGTGAGTTGACGTATTTCGGGTCAGGGGTCTGGCATGGTCTCGGTCGTCTTCACTGTATTCATCGTCCGAGCCATCCGCAGGGTCACGCATCGCACGAGACTTGACATTGGCTTTACGTCTCGAATTGAACACCCTCCTCATAGCACCCGTAGCCACCACTCGTCCATTTTCCTTTTCGTTTTCATCGGGCTTCGGAGGGCTCAACTCCGACATGTCGACATCATGAAGTTCCTGAGCAGGCTGCGGTTGAGGGAATACTTTTTGAGGAGAAAAATTGGGTGGTGGTGCCCATGGCGGTGACGGATTCGTATGAGGTGGCGGTCTTTGGAAGATGAATGGCACATTACGGTTCTCGCCAAACATCGGCGTGAGCGGTGAACCGGGAAATGCGGGTGACGCAGAGCCCACATCTTGAAAAGGACCTTCGGTGGATGAGTTCTCTGAGTTGAAACACACGCACTGATGGGGCACGTACGTTTTTGCGGGGTGCTTGGGCCATTGGTAGGCATTGCCCAGACTGGCGTCGTGCCACTGCTAGGCCGAGACGTAAACTGAAAGTCCATGGGAGCCTCGGTTGACCTGGAACGAGCGTTCATCACGTCCTTCGTGCACTCTTCTGCACAGAACCCTGGAACTTAATGAGCGACAATTCACGAGGTGTACGAAAAGGTCACTCGCTGTGGCCGAGTTCCTTGTGGATAGTAAGTAGTGCGACCTGTAGCGGCCAACAACGTCTTACCGAGTCCGAATGCGCGCCCTCATGCTCTTTGGCTGGTCACGTGCTCCGAGAACAACTGCAACGGCAGGCCATATGTATACCTTCAGACAACTACGACATGCTGAACAATGCGTGGAGGACGATGATACGTGGTACATTGCCATTGGCCAGGCTATCAAGTCGCCGTTACCATCCCCTGATGTCCAGTTGGACAACCCCAAGCTCTAACCTCGTGCCCATTGTCATCGAGCAGACGGTGGGTCACTTCTACCCCTTCTACGCGCCACTCATTCATTCCCTCATATTGGTAGGGTCGTGGAGAACGCTCGTATGACATCTTCTCGCGACTCCTGCGCGAGCGTGTTATCATGCTTTATGGACCTGTGAGTTTTTTTTCTTCTTCATGATAGATAGCCGGAACTCCGTCTTTTCATTCTGGGCTTGCCTGAACCCGCACCTGACAGATTAAAGACACAGATGCGGCATTGACCGTTGCTCAGCTCCTGTTTCTCGAAGCAGAAGAGACGTCGAAGCCGATCCACTTGTACATTAACTCGCCAGGAGGTAGTGTAACTGCAGGGCTGGCCATATATGACACTGTGAGAACGCACGCCACCCTTGACTGGTTAAAGTTTAAGCTAACGTGCCGCAGATGCAGGTTGGTTGCTCTGCGAAAAGGGTTCATTCGACGAGATGACATCTCTCTTTCACCGGTGACCAGTACGTTTCGTCACCCATACACACGTATTGCGTTGGGCAAGCGTGTTCGATGGGGTCCTTGTTATTAGCCGCAGGTATGCCACCGTCTGTGACGTATTATAACGTGCAGCTGGAGACCACACACCCTTGCAGGCGAAAAGGGAAAGCGTCATTGTCTTCCCAATTCTAGTATCATGATCCACCGTATGTATTGATCACTATCAAGGTGCACCGATTCAGACAAAACCTTTTCTCGTGCTTCAGAGCCCTCCGGTGGGGCATCCGGACAGGCATCCGATATTGCTATTCATGCAAAGGAGATTCTTCGCGTGCGCCAACTGCTGACTGGTATCTATCAGAAACATTGTGCCAAAGAGGGAGAAGACGAGGTTGCAGGGTTGGAACGATTTGGTATGGTTGCACTGATGTTTACGTCTTCCGAGTTCATTGATCCATATGCGATGTTGTTCCAGAGAAATCCCTTGAGCGAGATTACTTCATGACAGGTCGGCGTCGGCGTTCTATGATGTCAACGATACAAGCACTGAATTCCCTTCTTACAGCACAAGAAGCACTCGACTTTGGAATCGTGGACGGAATTCTAGAAAAGCGACCGAGTTCTGACAAGGACGGCTCTGTTTCGTGATACAGCCTCTTGTAACAGTGAAGTGATACGTACGTGTCCACTCGACAAATGAAACTCCTAATTCGGCCATTGAATCTTTCCTCCCTGAACCAGCGTATCTTCTTTTCTTCCTAATTAACGCGTTTCCAAGTTCCCAACACCGACCGTGTGTTAGATTCGTTATCTTTCTGGGAACGTATAGGTGCTTATCAGTGAAAGAGCGCCCTGCTCGAATCGTTGAATCTGATCTCACCCACACAAACTGCGGAGTGCAGTCTTTCATCACTCCCTTCACCCGTTGGATGCCTCGTTTCAAGTGTTGGCATGCAGTGAAAGCTTAATATTCTGGTTACGTAATGTTACCCCTCCTCGCGTTGCCACCCTCCAGCCAGATGCCAGGGTAACTCGATCATTGGAAGACTTCGTTTTCCGCAGCTCGCTTCGCTGCCTCGGTTCCGTGCTGCGTTCAGAGGGGGCTGCCTCGTGTCAAGCATCATCATTTATGTAGTCGACACCGCAGAGTGCAGTTGATCGCTTCGCTGAGGATCTCGTGTTCATGCGCAGGACGGCGGTGAAAGGGTTTCATTATGAAACTTCTGCTTTGGTGACGGCGCTGAAGATTTCATTTAGTTAGATGAGTCTCGTGCGTGAAATCTGTCACAGTCCGCAGACCGATGAACATAGAAGCCCCGCTATGAAATGCAACCCCCTTAAATGTTACTACGCCCTCCAACCGCCCATCACGGCTTCCACCGCCATTAAGTTTGCGTTGTTGACAGGGTGATAAAATAAAAAAGCAACTTACCCTGTGGCGAAATTTGATCCGATCTCTCGAATCCACAAAGGACGTTGAGTTCATCTTTGTTGACCAATAACCTTACGCCGATGCTCTAGAGCTACGAGAGCACCCATGCAATGCTGTCAGATAAGCACTCCGTCGGATAGCTTGGTCGGTTCACATGGAACCCTTTGCACCCCTGACCACGACGGTACTGCATCTCCCTGTTCCGCTTTCGTATATGTTTGAGCTTGTGGACAGTAGATCACGACCCTACCGCTCATCGCATAACTATCGAACCACTCGCCACAACACGCCAGCTAGTAGCCACTTGGTAGGAGGATGGCAGCAAGCCGGTAAACTGTCTTGCCTAGTCGCCATTGAATTTGCCTGTTGTCAGGCATATCAAGTAGATCACTTGGAAGGATTAGATCGACCGCTCGTGGCAAGCAGTGATCGCTTTAGGACAAATCATTCATGCTCGTGCAGAACTTTTGATCGAAATGAATACATTATTATAGTTGGTACATACTCCATCGAGGAGTCATCAGCCGTACAACGAAGTCGAAAAGAAAATTTGCTATGCATTTCACAGATTACGCTTGCTTCCCGTGGCGTCGACGTTAGGTAGAGTTGGTTTGCATGCTTCTGTTGCACTGAATGCAATAACATACGTGACCACCGTTATCAACAACAGGGAGAGCGGTAGGCTGGCGGAAATGGGGAGGAGTTCCTTGCTTATCGAAACACCCGAGGAATTCGGCAGGCAGGTTTGCCGTAGCCTGGGTCTGGCTCAAGGCGGCGGTCGCACTGTTGAAGGCACCAGGCTTCTGCGAGTTTACGATAGTACATCCAGTGCGTGCCACTTCGCACCCTGCCCGGACCCCCGTGTATACGACACAGGCGCCTACAATTAACTCCACTCCAGGGACCACCGTCGCTCTCTGGAAAACCATCGCCATTTTAGGACTGGGGAATTCAATCCGCCCGAACGAAATTAGTCGCACGACAATTTCTGTGGAATATATACGCACACCGCCTAGCCGAGAGTGGGTCGTCGTACGGTAGTTAGTAGAGTGTGGGTGGTCAACCTGCAGTCGGGTTGGACCGAATCGAGGTGAAGGACTTTTGAAGGCGCCTGGAAGCCGCGTGTTATTAGTGTTCAACCCTTGCAGAATGCAGAAAAGGATTACTCTTTCTCTTCACCTCATAAGAAAGTTGTTAATATCATTAGTACGTGCTGCGCGCATGGACTGATGGCTGAGGGCGAGAGCACATGGTGGTGATGAACAGCAACCCTACCAACCCAATGTTGCGCAGTTTTCATGGATTTCTTCAAAGTTCAAACTGCTCTGTTGGGAACCTTGTCTTACAATTTCCGTTGCACCAGTATTAGTTTCGTAACGGCGCTTGTTCATAATTAAAGTCGAGCGCACTAAAGTGAGATGGGCGACAACCTGTCACCTTTACTCTGATAACAACCAATATTCTCGCGTGGATGGCGGTGGTGGAGTGCTGTGGTGGCAGCGGGTGTTCGATTGTCTAAATGAGCGGCCAACGCGTTGCTGTATGACGAGAGTTCACGATAAGATGCACACACGGAACTACTTCGCGCTTGACAGGTGTCCAGGGCATCTCGGACATGCGCAGAAGCACATCAGATAGATCTTCTGGCGTGGCAAGCAGCGAGTAGCAGCATGGATAGACGGATGGTGATCGGTGACGTGGTCACCCTGTCGCGAGCACCGTTCCTGTACCCTCCTCAAAGCAGTATCTGTAGACCCGATGATCTGGGATCAGTTCGAACCGTCCACGAGTACTTACATGACACGTGGCGAGAGCTCTGCAGAACTTTCATATAAGCTGGTCGACGCCAGAACTGAATGGCGTACGAACCGACAGGCAACAATCTGGTTGGTCGTGACGGTGTCGAACACTGTTGAAGAGTCAGCCCCATCTCTCCAGGCCCAATCTTCCATCGCGAAAGAAGCTCAACCCAGATCTGTGCGACTGCCCGTCCAACATGACGGTAAGAGTCGAAACCAATGGAAAATATAGGAGTATGAGTCAAGCTATCCTATCCTTAATGGTGCGAGGTTGAGGTGATCACGAACCTAATTCAAGACACCAGGCCCTCCTGCCGGCGGAGATTCGAACTGGTTTCATGTCTCGCGGCACTCCGCTCAAACTAAACCTTTTCAAGTAGGTTCGATGCGATGGCCTGATAGCAAAACCTTACATGGCGTTCATTCACAAGACTCCTTGACGAGCGATCGAGTGGCCTGGTTGCTCAGGCGATGACAAGGGCCGATTGCCATGCAGGTCAGTGGTTGTTCGATCATATCCCTGATATCTCATGCTTGGGTGGCCTGCCGACTACGCTAACACGTCATGCTTCTGATTCAGACCCAGACGATAATCCGATGTTCTTCGTCCGGCCACTTCCACGAGCTCACAGTGTATTAAACTCGACATAGGCAGCTCGCCTGCCGAGGCCGTTCTTCAAATACATGAACTAGTTATACATAATTTGAGCCCATCACTTGGACTCAGCCAGCAGCACTCCTGGGTATGTGACAAGTCCACAGTGCTACTAGATCTGAGGTAAACTGAAATGGAAACCCCTTATCAGTCTTGAGCCCGACCTCCAGAATATATTGGCAATTCGCAGGCGAGGCAACGGTTCTGCCTATCCAAACTTTTACGATCAGAAAGTTCATAGTTGGTATATTGCAATCACGAATGGAGTGCACTCTGTTTCCCTGGAGCGGTCTGCATAATTGCCACCACCGTGGTTGCCCTTATTTTCAAATAGGCCATATCTCGCACGTTGAATCGGAAGGAAGCTCGCGTTTTCAAATTCGACCTGCGTTGACAAATTCTGTCATCCCAGGTTATTAGGCTGTGCTTTCGATCGTGCGACCGCGAAACGTGGCGACCAGTTATTGGTTCCTCGTATTGTTCCGACTATTAGGCAAGTGGACCATGGATCTTGTTTTGTCTCGGCCACCTTTGGCTTGTAATGCATGCCAGTCTACTAACTCGCCTTTGTCTCGCTCTTTCCCTTACCGCTTCGCGCGTTCGAAAAATGACTCAAGGTATGGTTAGCGCATGTACAAGCCTACGTCGTGCTTTTGAAACAGCGCTGCCCTTCTGTGTAAACCGTTGATCTGGAAACCCGTTGGTCACTGTCAAATGGACTGGTTACGGAAAGTTCATTTCAGGATTCAGGGCACGATAATGGGTAGAATGAAGCGAAATCAAATATCCCATGCAGAGCAAGTGATCAAATGTACGCTCAAGGGCTGGCCCGTAACAGTCTTGCCTTGAATCATCCTTCTTGCATTTCCATGGGCCCGTTATCCCCACAGCGGGCGGAAATGTTACTCAGCCACCGCATATGACGGGGTCTAGGCACAGTTACTCATATGCGGTCAGTACGGTCAGTCACCTCAAGCGTGGGCCACGTCCTTTGCATTTGTTTTCGCCCCTGCGCGCGCTCCTCCTGTCTTGCCTTCATTAACGGTCGTGTCCTTCATTCTTCCCTAAATTTGGTGACAGCGTAGATTCTCGGTATGTATTCGAGTTATCTTGGTCGGGCTCCCCTGAGTGTGTCCGATTGACCAAACACTCGGGTTTCGCCGTTATGTTCTGAGACAGGTTCAGACAACGGTCTCGGCGAATGGCCGTACGAGGCCGCCAGTAGCACAAAGAGGCATGATCCCCAACGAGGGGAGATGACGTATATAGCGGTAGCGGATATGAGGGCGGACAGACCCCAGCAAAAAAGATATGAAATACTAGAGACATATATGAAGGTAGCGAAATCACTATGAGTCGAGAAGTCTGCTCCTCGCCCCCGCACATTTGCCGGATACTCGAGTCCACTATCCGAAGCATCGACCTTCGTGCGACCTATTACCATATCAGTGTCACGGCCTCGACACTCCACATTTCACACTTGGTGACTGAACTGACGCACGGTGAGTCCTAAACCTAAGCATTGAAGACCGGTAGCGCAATGAAGCTAGCCGTGACCAGGTTCGATTCCTCATATTTTCAGATCCCTAATAGTTCCAGCCAGCAGCGTAGTCCAGTATGCGGGGCTCATAACCTCTTGGATTCGGGTTATGAGCGCCGTATACAGCACTCCGTTGCACATGGCTCTGCAGGATTGCTTGCGTCTTTTAGTAGTGCTAGTACCTGATCCCCTGCTTCCCCACGCATTCCCTCTATAAACGCCGGGAACGAGTGTCGTCAGCCCCACGGAGAAAAGGGTCATGCTCCCTGTCGAGTCACCATACCGTTCATTCAACCAAGAAATCTCCGTCGTTTGTAAAGCTAGATGTTACATACAAAGATACAGGAGCATTTATCTCCGGGTCGGGTCCACGTGTATTTCCAAAAAAAACCATTCAATGGAAGCCCATTCCAGAATGGAATGCGCGCCGCTGGCCTTTGCCATTGCCTCCATTACCTCCATTGCCTCCGTTGCCTCCGTTGCCTCCATTGCCACTGGCAGTACCGCCTGCGTTCCCCCCACCAGTACCAGTACCAGTGGCAGTGCCATTTCCGTTTCCGTTCCCATTACCATTACCGCTGGCATTGCCGTTTCCGTTCCCGTTCCCATTACCATTACCGCCGGCATTGCCGTTCCCGTTCCCGCTGGCATTGCCGGTTCCGTTACCACCATTCGCGTTGTTACTCACTGTGAACTTTATCCCAGCATGGATATCCACCACAAACAAACGGAAGACAAAAGTTACAACTTACATATACAGCGTCATCGAGCGACCCGTGCTGAGCGATGGGCACCAAAAGGGGCTGGTGATTTGACGCGGTATTGATCGAAGATAGTTTGTACACGCCCTCCGGTAAACCGCCTTGGACAGCAGTACTCAACACCCCGTTCTGAGCAGCATCGTTCAACCCCTTGAAGAACGCAAACTTCGTGGGATCGAGGGGCGTCGTCTGCGTGAGCGAGTTCAGTTGCTCGATGACGACATGTGAATGTCCTTGGATCTGGCCCTGCGCATTCAACTGTTGAGGTGCCGCGAAATAATTCGTGTCAGGGTTGACGAAGAAACCAGTCTGCATGCCCTGCATCGCAAGCTGTACCGTGAAATCTTGATTAGGTGGGATCGTGGCGAGATTAGTGGGGTTAACAAATTTCGCAGACGGCATGTTCGCCGACGACGGGATCACGCCCATCGGCGCAGGATTGCACGATCCACCAGAGATCTGCTGTCCATTCGTAATCGGCAGGTTGGGCACCGTCAAGCAGAAGTTGATGAAATTGTTCGACGAAGTCAACGAGGCGACCTGTCCAGCTTCGCTACTCTGAGCTTGCCCGTCGCTCTGGAAACCCTTCGCAATGACGGCCGGGTCAAGGGCTTAATGAAATGAGCTAGAATTCAATAACGGTAAGGTACATCGAGGTACTCGACGCACTTAGCGACGTCTGGGGGTCGTTTCCGCCGCCACCTCCCCCTCCCGTGGAATTTGACGAAGAAGTGGAAGAAGCAGCGGCTGTCGAAGCTTGCCAGTTCGAATGCTAAGTCAACAGCAGCCATCACGGAAAAACGCTGACATCCTACCAGTCTGAGTGGCGTTGTTCCCACCGCCCTTTTGTCGAATTAGAACGGGATGACCAGGAACAGCAGAAGCCACGGCCAGCGCCGAAAAAGTAGCAAGGATGGAAACGAACGAAGTCAACAGTCTCATTTTGAATAAAAATAAAATCGGAGGCGTGAAAGAAGTACACGAAGGGGAACTGGACCAGCCAATGAGTCAAACGTGCATTGGAATCGAAGAAAGTTACTCACAAGGTAGTGCAGCGCTGCTGCCACCGAACGAGAGAAGGAAGGAAATGGGGGGTTTGAACGCGGTCATCACTTTATAATTAAAAGAACGAGAGAATGTAAGACCGTCTGTGGGCAAAAAAAAAGTCTCTGCTGGATGTTAGGTACGGCAACCACGGTGACCGACACCACCGACCTAGACTGAATTTTGCAATGTTTCAGTTCCATAGCACGGCCGTGGTCGATCGCTGGTCGTCACGACCACACTGACAGCATATTAGTAAGCAATGTCTAAATGGCTTACGTAATCTGTTGTCAATGTGGTGGCTATGTACTTACCCTGACTGACAAGACAAGATAGCGTTTTAATGAAGGAAAATACGTTGGTGAATTGCGCGATACATGTTTTAACGACAAGCGAGCGACGTGCTATACATGAGGGACGTACAGATTATTCTCGCATTTCTTGGTTTTGACCATGAAGGAGGCAAGGGTATCGATCTCGTTTGCAACGTAGTCCTGAAAGTGTTTATCGACCAGGGTGGCGAGGACGGTGTGGACATCTGCAACGTCTGCCAAGATCGGCACACGAGGCTCGCTTTCTTCGAGTAAACGCGAGCTGCGCCGTCGGCTCTGATCCTTTGGGTCTCTCCTCGGTCGGTTGGCAGGGGTAGTACTGATGGCTAGGGGGCTCAAGCCGCGCGAACTCTGTCGCGTTGGGGCCAGCAGGATGGATGGTGCGGGTAGGGGTGTCGACGTCAACTGTGACGGATATATCAATGGAGCGAGGTTGAAATGAGAGAGGTATCGATGCAGGGTCGAGGTGGGCAGTTTATTGAAGTCGACCTGCGTGGAGGACCAAATCGTTTTCATTCCTCGTGGTCGGGTGTAACAGTGGATGGATGAAGGCTTACATTTGATTTCTCGTCCTCCTCGTCCGCGTCCACTTTCTCTGCCTTTCTCGAGCCTGGCTCCACGCGTTTCCTTTTCACGCGCGGTTCTCCCTCTGCTCTGTCCGTTGCATGCCTCTTGGCGCCTGTGGATGATGGACCTGTGTACGCCGCATCATCGTTTGGCTTCCTCCTGGTTTGTGTACGAGATCGCGAGCCTGAACCAGTGGCACCGTTAGAGACAGCACCGTTGGCTGACATGACTTGGATAGATAGTCAGATGGGTTTGTGGATGTGAACGCGTCGCTAGTAAAGAGAGAGATAACAAGTCGTTGGCTTTTCCCACAGGGCCTGATGCCCTTGAAACCCGGGAGGACGCTGGCCGGTTCTGTTTTGCTGTCGCCCGACCACCCAAACGGCGAGCCTTGTCACCGCTAACCGCCCTTAGTTCGGCTCAGACAAGTACCGCCTCGTCCCCGAACAGCGTCACATATAAGACGGGTTCCCCTCCCACTTCCTACTCTCTCTCTCCCACTGTCAAGATCGGCTTGCCCTATGTCCACCTTCGGTTCTCTGTTTCGTGTAACTACCTATGGCGAGAGCCATTGTGCATCCGTCGGTGCTATCATCGACGGTTGCCCTCCAGTATGAGTCATATGCTACTTGCCACCCACTCGGACTTACCCAAAAAAAATCTGTAGGGCCTCGAATTGTCCGCTGCTGATGTCCAAGTGCAACTGAGCAGGAGACGACCCGGTCAGAGTAACCTGACCACTCCGGTGGGTTTCTACTCCGGCCATCGGTCTTGGTACTCGCACTCACATACATCCGCAGCGTGACGAGAAAGACTTGGTCCACATCCAATCTGGAATCGAGCACGGAGTCACTCTCGGCACGCCCATCGGTCTCCTTGTCAAGAACGAAGATCAACGTCCGAAAGACTATTCCGAGACGGATCTGTATCCCCGACCCAGCCATGCCGATTACACTTACCTTACAAAGTATGGCATCAAAGCCAGTAGTGGTGGTGGTCGCAGCAGCGCGCGAGAGACGATTGGTAGATATTCGTGTCTCCGTGACCTGATCGATGCTGACCTCGAACAGGACGAGTAGCCGCCGGTGCTATCGCTGAAAGGTATCTCAAACAAGTTTATGGCATCGAGATCGTTGCGTTCGTATCGTCAGTGGGCAAGATTCATCTCCCGGCACATGTAGCCCCACCGTCTGTCGCCCCGAACGGTGATCAGGACAGCGACGAGGCAGAAGACGCCGTCACGCCAGAGTTTCGCCGCCTCTTGACCACCATCACTCGAGAGGAGGTGGATAAACACCCTACGCGGTGTCCACACCTTGAAACAGCCGAACGCATGACCCAGGTATCGCGTGCCCGATTTAGCTGGTCCGTCACTTCATTCCGCTGACACGCTGTCCCATATAACGCAGCGTATCATCCGCGCAAAAGAAGCGAATGACTCCATCGGCGGTACCGTGACCTGCGTGATCAGAAACGTTCCTGCGGGTCTTGGAGAGCCCGTCTTTGACAAATTTGAGGCTAAACTGGCGCATGCGATGCTTTCTATTCCAGCAACTAAGGCATTCGAGGTCGGATCGGGCTTCAAAGGCACTGAAGTTCCTGGAAGCAAGCATAACGACCCCTTCGTTCTCAAGGACGGTAAACTTGGCACCTCGACTAACTGGAGCGGTGGCATCCAAGGAGGCATCACCAATGGCGAAGACATTTACTTCCGGTAAAGTGTCTCGTTCACCCTTCCTCGTCGGGGCGTCGCTTATGGTCCGCGGTTCCCAGGATTGGCTTTAAATCGCCTGCCACGATATCGCAGCCCCAGCACACGGCCCAGTACGATGGCACACCTGGAACGCTCGCGGCAAGAGGCCGTCACGATCCATGTGTCGTTCCTCGTGCCGTGCCTATTGTGGAGGCGATGGCGGCTATCGTAGTCATGGACCAGCTTCTCATACAGAACGCACGCAAGACTGCGGCGAGTCTACTTCCACCTATCACGACCCTGCCTCCCACCATGGTAATGCCCTCCAAGGAAAAGGAGGCTTCCGAGTAAATACCTTACCTATCTAAGGATAGTGAATCTTTCAACAAGACCCACACTGAGGCACTAACATAGATCGTGTATGCATTCGTGTACTACCAGTATAACAGCGTGTATACAATACAGTGGCGACGTACACGGTAACAGGGCTCAAACGTTTCACAATCACTCGTCATCCGTATCGTTGCATAAATAGAAACAACAGACGATGGGTTCCAATTGCCACCACCACCACTGAGTGCGTACGGTAAGGGTGAGTGACTCTGAGATGGAAATGAACACGCACGTGTCGATTTAGTAGCCTCCACGGCCATTCTCCAAAGGTAGCGTCGATGACCTGTCCCGTCCGCAGCTGTTCGCACTCCACGTTCTGATCCGGGTGGCACACCTCATTATGGCCGACAGTGGTGTATAAGTATCCGGTATAGAAAGACACGAGGTGCGAGCGTTCGTCAACAGAGCCCGCAAGGGACGACGAGTACATCTTCCGAGATTTACCACTTCCAGTGTCCTTTGCGCCAGTGCGACTCCGCCGTGCTCCTGTACCTTGTGATGCCAGGAAGTTGACTCTGCGCCCGAGTGGGCCCCACCCTTTACTACCGTCAGAGTTGTCGTCATGCGTGCGCAGCGGTGCCGAGATGGATGACGAGGGCGATCCAGAAACAGAGGATGCATTGGAGGAGAGACCGTCAGAGAGACGTCGGTGACGACGCACTCCTGCTGTTATGCGCACGCGAGATCTGAATCGGACTCGTGGAGAAGGCCTGCCTGGGGAAATTTGGGGTTCTGGGTCGTGCTGGACATCCGGTAACCCACAAGATAGGGGGTATGTGCACGCGCTATCAGAAAAACAGGAGACCCCCATCGCAATGAGCCACTCACCGATAACATTTTATTATGGACATCGATGATGCTCGCTGCTCGCCGCAAGCGTTGGGCCATGTTCCCAATTCTCTCATGATAGTCTTCGTCTTCCGAGTCCAGCACCACGCTTGAGCGTCTGGTGTCCGTGGCGAGGTCAGAGACGCGGGTATTCGCGGGAAGGGTATCGTCTGGTACGGGTTTCCCTACCATTGAGTCGAGTATGAGATCAAGATGCGGGTTTTTTTTACGCCGCCGAAGTTCACCTTCCTGAACGTTTTTCATGGTCGCGTCACTCCCCGAGTATGGAGCAGTGGATCTTTGGCGCATGCGAGTCATCTTCAGCCAATCCACTTGCTGTCGCGGGTGGTATCACCGTCAGACGTGGTGATCTGGCTGGATGCACACCGCGAAAGATGGTGGGTAGTTGGGCGTCAACCTGAGTGAGGCAGACAATTTTCCCATCTTGCCGGCAAAAGTGTATTGTAATCAGAAGATACAACTGAATTGAGGTTCGCGTCAAGGTCCAAATACGTACAACGAAAATGTCAAATACTCTACGGTGTCGGTCGCTATGCTAATAGAATCCGACGGACAGCTTCCCTGACGACTTCGCCACCGTATCGTGCTTCCTGGGCGGTCTCCACCTTCACTCCTTTGATCCTTACACATTGCACACCGAGTGCCTGTCGGCGAGACACATCAGCGAGAGGCATCAAGGTAGAAGAAAGTAGTCATACTGTCAATTTTTCTTCGTCGACGGCGATGCTCGTGTCCTCCAAGTAAACAAGATGAGTGATGAACGCAGATATAGGGTAGATCGTCTGTGCGTTTCCCAGGCCGTGAAACGGCTTTTGATAGGGTGAATTCAAAACGGAAGCAACGGCCCTGCGACCCAATGTTACGTCAAAATAGAGGTATGCCCTACCAAATGGTATACCACCTGACATAGTCAACAGCTGTGTAACCATCCGTTTCCCTATCGTTCCTTCCATTTACTTGCGCAGATTGGCATCACACGCCGGATAACGACGTAATGTACTTACGGAGAAAGATTTTGGCACGCAGGAACCTAGATCGTGCAATGGCAGAAGCAACGCCACGGAGCGCTAAGCACGGAACGATACTATATATAAAAAACATCCTGCTCAGCATTACCCTGGAACCATAAGCCCCAAGAAGAGATATATTACCTCGTCCAAAATGAACCACAGGAGTACAGGAGAGCCTCGGCTGTGGACAAGCTTTTGATGTATTCAGGGTTGGGCGTGGGATGAACCTCATGACCATAAGCGTTGATGTAATACAATCCTGTGCACCTCGTATGAGCTTGAATCTCGCTGTACAAATGAACAGCAGGGTCGAACTGCATATTCGGGACTTCAAAGGTTCATAACCGTGTTCTTTGTCGTCTTGCGTATACATCACGTTTGATCGGTGGGAAACAGGTGACGCCATTCCATCGAGAGGTGAAAGAAGACCCGAATCACATTGCTCATGTGGGTCGCTATCTTCGAAAGATGGTGACGGGTTTACCGGATGCGATATCTCACACTGTCCCACAAGCCGTGAGCCGCTTTCCTTTGGAACAGGGGCTGAGTAAGCGATGCACAGCAAGGGTGGTTGGCGGGCATGAAACTCACAAGTTCTGCGGCGATAGTCACCGTGTGGTTCGTGACTATGACGGGGAGAATATTTGCCTTTTGCGATACGTCGTCCATGGTAATGTGAGCAAGATCTTAATGTGAGCAGCCATTTTTTAATACTGACCCGGCTGTTTGTGATAGATGAGAACAAGAAAATAGCTGAGGGCAAAGAGCGGAAGAACATCTGTGCACCAGACAGGAAATAATTTCCAATGCTGCACAAGTCGTCAACGGAGTGTGGTCCCAGGCATTCACCTGAAATCGATTACCTTCCATTGAGAAATGAGAAATTCTTGTGAGCTCGTTTGAGCACCTCGCCTTCGAAGTGCACAAGGAAACCTGGCGTTACACCCACACGCACGTTAGGGGGTGCGACATGATTTGGTTCCGATCACTGAAGAAGCGGACCTCGTATAGTCTCTTTGCGGTCGCTCGGGATGCCCGCCCATAGCGGACTGCGACCTTCGACAATGTCCCTCCAATCGTCACGAGCCTCCCGTTCAGACACGTTAGCAGGAAGTCGATAAGAAAGTATTTCCCGGATAGCGGATAAAATCGAAGACGGAGGAGCAGGTGGTATCAGACGCACCAGCCTAGACCGGATGTCACCTTTGATTTGCAAAGTTGAATAACCGTCCGACACGAACGAGTCGAAGACGATGGGTTCCCGTACCTATTGAAGGGCCCCCCAGAACGCGAATTATCTCGCTCGAAGAGCCACCGTCGTCAGAGACGGGTAGGACGAAACACGCGTTATCGAACGCGTTGCAGATGGAGTTCCCACCAGATCCTCCCGATATGACCACAAGTTGGGATGGAGATTCGGTGTGAAGACGGTTATTCCTGTCAGTGTCCGTGGTAGTCCCCAGCCTTTGGAGAGCAGGTCTAGTAGTAGGACCAGAGGACTGCACGGGAAGGTCAAACACGGAGGAGCTGGGACTCTCATCTCCACCCCGGGTTTCTCTACTTGGAGAGTGCAGCATATTCGAGCCAACAGTAGCGACAACGAAGTAAAGAAACGAAGGCACTCGACTAGTTGCTTTCACTGGGCATGTACTCTACAGAGATTCCATTTACGGGGGACTACCAAGTGTGGAAATCCCGCCGGAAGCAATTGAGATGCTCCTGGCATATCTCACATCACTGAACTGACCGAGAATGTCTACTCAGGAAATAGCGAAGGAAATCTTGTCTGTGTTTCCGGATGCTGAAGAGCCCATCGTCCGGTATCTCTCTGGATACCTCGTAGATGACGCCGGCGCAGAAGAGGACGTTCTTCAAGTCACCAATGATATACTCGATTCGCTAGGAATGGGTCGTCCCAAGGACGTGCAGAGGCTCATGGCGAGACTCAGAGATCTCCTCTCTGATCAACTCGCAGCACGGGCGAAGAACAGCACTCGCCCAAAGTTGATGAAACTGGATAAAGTCGTGGATTTGAGTAAAGCGGGTGCTATATCCAATACTATCGCTCTCGGGGAAGGCGTAGACCTGGAAAGCATTAACAAAGCAAAGTGAGCAGAACAACCGACCTGTACTGGTTCCCGTCTCATCTGTGACAGGGCATCCCGGGTTGATGTCAAAAAACTCGAGAAGCAGGAGGCCAAACTCAGAGTGAGTATCGTGACCCAAACGAACTTTTCGCGTTTGACGTGCCATTTGCAGGCTAAAATTGAGAAACGTGCACGGAGGGATCTCTATGAAGGATCTAAACTCCTTGATCAGCACCGCAAGCAGGCAAGTCTCCCGTTTTCATCGTGATCTCTTCGTATCTCACCTTGGTGCAGCAAACTTATGAAGAGATGTTCATGAAAGTAATGTATTCCCTCTTGTTTCAGAGTTCATACTCTAATAATGCCGCGATTCAAAGGTTAACCCTCTGGAGGCTGCTGCGAGCGCAAAACACAAAAGCAAAGACATTCATCTCACAAACATTGACGTTAACTTCGGTTCAAATCGTATTCTGCACGTCAAGCTGTTCCTGTACACGTAGAACACTGACTCATGAGTTTCGTCAGGTCTGGTGCAACTCTTACACTTGCTTATGGTCGCCGTTACGGCTTGGTCGGGCGTAACGGTGGATACTCTGTCACCTTTGATTCCTCTTGGATTTGGCTGATCACAAAGCTTGCCAGGTGTTGGAAAATCTACTCTCCTTAGACATATCGCTATGCGAGAAGTACCGATTCCACCGCACATCACAATTCTATTCGTGGAACAAGAGGTTTGTGCGTTACCGGCGAGACGGATGATGATGGCGTAAATGCGCTTCTATTAGATCGTCGGCGATGATACCACGGCCTTGGATTCCGTCCTCAAGGCGGATGTGTGGCGCGATCATCTGCTCAAGGAAGAAGCGGCTCTCAATGCCAAGCTTGCAGAGCTCGAAAGTGGGGGGGATGACAAGCGCATAGAGGAAGAAAAAGAGGAAGCTTCATCAAGACTGGTAGATGTTCATGCACGGCTAAGCGATATGGATGCAGAGAGCGGCCCTTCTCGAGCCGCCGCACTGCTTGCCGGTACGCTCCTAAGGACGCTAGGCCGCCGTCATCTCCAAATCTAATTTCCTTTGTCACAAGGTCTCGGTTTCAGTGAAGAAGACCAGTCGAAGCCGACGAAATCGTTCAGTGGAGGTTGGCGGTACGTGCCATCGTCGCCTACAGAAACCTGTATTGCTAGACTCTCATCGGCAGTATGCGTCTTGCGCTGGCTCGTGCTCTATTCGTAAAGGTACGTTTAAGCCAAAAGAATTGATGTGAAACGAGCTGACTTCCTCGCTAGCCGGCATTGCTACTACTAGACGAGCCTTCAAATCACATTGATCTGAATGCGTTGGCATGGTTGGAAGATTATTTGCAGACGTGGCCTGGAACGTTGCTTGTAGTGTCAGTACATTCTTTCTGCATATCTTATCTTACTGAACGACCACTTCAGGTCCCATGACCGTGCTTTCTTGTAAGTTGCACATTGCAGTAGCACGCTATCATCAGCTCACGCTGTGACCTAGGGATGCGGTTGCCACGGACATAGTTCATCAACACTCAGGGAGACTGGACTATTATAAAGGGTATGTTGAAGGCGGTTATCTTCTCTGGTTTGTCAATAAATTCTGCGCAGAAACTTTACCCAATTCTATTCTACTAAATCGGAACGAGATCGCAATTTGCGGAAGGAATACGAAAACCAAATGGAATACCGCAAACACCTTCAGGCATTCGTAGACAGATGGAGATACAACGCCAACCGAGGTATGTCATTTTCGTTTTATCTCTTCATGGGCCGGGTGTCTCATACCTTACGTGACTGCAGCTGCACAAGCTCAAATGAGAATAAAGATACTGGAAAAGGTGTGTAGAGCCTTGGAAGGACGTGCATCATTTGCTAACAAGGAGCCTCAGCTGCCCGATCTGCAACCACCAGAAGAAGAAGAGACTGAGAAATTCAAGTTTGCCTTCCTTAGCCATCCTAATTTATAAAGATGCTCAATACAGCTCGTTAGATTCCCAGAGGCAGAAAAGATATCTCCTCCATTGCTTCAACTTTCTGAAGTGACATTCGGATATAGCCCAGAGAAACTTATACTGAAAAATGTCAATTTCGACGTTGGCTTGGACTCGAGGATAGCTATCGTCGGAGCTAATGGCGCAGGAAAATCTACACTGTGTGTCCTGATTAGTCTCGTTTAGTTGGCACACTCATGCATCTGCAACTTTCAGCATCAAACTCTTGACGTCGGAGTTGAAGCCTTTCAGTGGAGACTGCAATAGAAATGGCCGATTACGGATGTAAGTGGCTTGTTATCAACACGTTTTCCAGCTTGATAATGTCTACGTGTAGAGGATACTTTTCGCAACACCACGTTGACACACTCATTCCCACCATGTCACCCGTCCAGTTTCTGGCTTCCAAGTTCCCCGGAAGGACGGAACAAGAGTACCGGGGTCATCTGGGGAATTTCCAAATCAGTGGAATGACGGGGTGTGTAGTCCTTGGATATTCAGTCGTCGCACCCATCCGAAGTGTTGCCTTAGTTTGCAGCTCATCGGCACGCTTTCTGGTGGTCAGAAATCGCGCGTAGCCTTTGCTGTGTTATCGCTACAAAAGCCTCATGTCTTGTTACTGGATGAGGTAAGGAGCCGTAACCTCGTTTCGTGTGGGAGCCGGGCTTAAGTTGTCCCTTTGTAGCCTACCAACCATCTTGATATCGAGGTCTGTCTCCCATATTATATGTTTGTCGTTCTAGATTCAACTGCGTGACAGGGTTTGGATGCTTTGATGGCCGCGCTGAATACCTGGAATGGAGGAGTCATTGTGATCTCTCACGACGAGCGATTTATCACATCAGTAGCGAAGGAGGTTAGTACGAAGTTTCTCTCCTGGATTTCTTAACATGCCCACTCCCCTGCAGCTCTGGGTTTGTGCCAATGGAACCGTCTCGAAGTTCATGGGTGATGTGCAGAGTTACAAGGTGAGTATATTTACTCCTTACGATAGGTTCGGCTGCTAATGTGCATGGGCGTTCTTCAGAGCCTCATTGTAAGCAATGTGAAGGCGCGTCCTTGAGGTTAGAATATACCTACACCTCCAACTTGTTTTATGTACAGGGGTAGTCCTAAGTTTAGTAGGATACCTTGCATGGACGTACTTATTACATCCTTTGCACGTGATTGCGTCGCGTCCATATTGTCACGTGACAGAAACACCTCTGGCAGTTCCAAGTCAGGTCGTGGTCAACCATAGACAACCACGATGAGTTCGTCGGAGGGGGAGAATTTTGACCTCGACGCCATTTCCTGCGATGAGAGCGACGGCTACTCGCCCGCGCCGAAGAAAGTAGTAAGTCCCGTTGCTTATATCGAGTGACATTGTCGCGTGAGCCACTTTGTGCACCCAGACCAAGGCAGCGACCAAGAAGGCCACGAACGCGACCGGGAAAGCTATCAAACCTTCCGCGAAGTCGAAGCCTGGCCCCAAGAAGAAAGTACTTGCTCCCAAGGATGAAAACGCTGACGACGTGTGGCAGGACGACTGCGAGGACATCTCGGATGACGGTGTTCCTCAGCCGGCCGTAATCACGAATGTCCGGAAGGACAAAACCGCGTCGGAGACGTATAAAAAGGTGCGAAGCTGGTTATTTGTGGACGAACACAAGTCTCAGATGAGTGCTCGATCGACAGTTGACTCAGCTCGAGCATATCCTCAAACGACCAGACTCCTACATTGGCAGTATCGAGACCATCAGACAGCCTATGTGGACGTATGACCCCGAAAATAACCGTATGACCCACAGAGAGGTCCAGTATGTGCCTGGTTTTTTCAAGATTGTTGACGAAATCCTAGTCAATGCTGCGGACAACAAAGTACGTCTGTTATCCAGGAGTGTACTACACATCCATTTAGCATCATGAAGATAAACGATCCCAGTATGGACACTATCAAAGTGAACATTGACGTTGAAGAAGGAACAATATCGGTCTACAACAATGGTCGCGGTATACCCATCGAAATGCACTCTAAAGAGAAGATGTACATTCCCGAGCTTATTTTCGGTCATCTTCTTTCATCTTCCAACTATGACGACGACGAAAAGAAGCTCACTGGTGGTCGCAACGGATACGGTGCAAAGCTCGCCAACATATATTCTCTCGAATTCACGGTCGACACCGCCGACAAGAATACTGGCTTGAAATACAAGCAGACATGGACCAATAACATGAACAAATGCGGTACTGCGAAGATAACGAAGAATGGTAAAGGCGAAGAGTACACCAGGGTTACCTTCAAGCCCGACCTGAAGAGGTTTGGCATGAATATGATCGATGAAGATACCGCATCCCTTCTCAAACGGCGCGTCTATGACCTGTCGGGCACGGTGAAGAACGTCAAGGTTTTCCTCAACGACGAGCGCTTGAAGATTAAGAACTTCAAACAATACGTTGAATTATATCTCTCATCTGCTGCTGCAGAGGCCACCGCGGCCTCTGGCGGTGCTGCACAGGGGAAGCCAACTGTGATTCACGAGCAAATAAGCGACCGATGGGAGGTCGCGTTTGCCGTTTCCGATGGGACGTTCCAACAAGTCTCGTTTGCCAATTCCATCGCAACTATTAAGGGTGGTACCCATGTCAACCTCATAGCAGACCAGATAGCAAAGAGCCTCATCACCGCCATCACTAAGAAGAACAAAGGTGCTACCGTCAAACCCGCCCAGATCAAGAATCACATGTGGATTTTCGTTAACGCTCTCGTCGAGAACCCTACTTTTGACAGTCAGACAAAAGAGACGCTGACATTGACTGCTTCGAAATTTGGGACGAAACCCTCATTGTCGGAAGATTTCATGAAGAAAGGTTTGGTTTAACCTGTATACGCGTATCATCGTGGCTCATGGTTATCCAAGTGCAAAAGTCTTCCATTGTCGACCAAGTATTGAACTGGGCCAAGTTCAAAGCAGACCAGCAAATCAAGAAAACTGATGGGTCGAAACGTAATCGGTATGCATATTGAGTCGACGTAGCGCTTTGAATCCTGATCGTATTGCAGTCTCACTGGTATGACCAAGTTGGCTGATGCGAATAACGCCGGCACGAGGTACGCAGAGCGCTGTACCCTCATTTTGACCGAAGGAGATTCTGCCAAAGCCTTAGCTGTTGCTGGGCTTGGTGTAGTCGGGCGCGATTACTTTGGTGTGTTCCCGTTACGTGGAAAGTTACTCAATGTACGCGAGGCGAAGCACGATCAAATCATGAAGAACGAGGAGATTCAGAACATCAAGAAAATCATGGGGTTGCAGCATAACAAAGAATACTCTAACGTCTACAACTTGCGGTACGGAAGGCTGATGATTATGACGGATCAGGTTCGTTGCTAGATTTATTACATGTGCTGATTAGTGAAGCTTGTCACATAGGATCACGACGGTTCTCACATTAAGGGCCTCCTGATCAATTTTCTTGATCATTTCTTCCCGTCCTTGCTAAAAGTACCCAACTTCTTGGTGGAATTCGTGACGCCAATTGTGAGGGTGAGTGGGAATGAGGGGACCCTTGTTTTGCCTTGATACCCATGTTATATGCACGCAGGTCAGCAAGGGAAAACAGCGGATTGATTTCTTTACGATCCCGGAGTATGAACAGTGGCTTGAAAATACCCCTGATGCCCACAAATGGGACTCAAAGTACTATAAGGTCAGAAAATTGCGTTACAGATGTCGTCGTGCGTGTAACGATTTGATATATCAAAGGGTCTTGGTACATCCAGTGATGCGGATGCACGGTACTACTTTGGCAACATGGCGAAGCACATGATACCTTTTGCAACTACGCAAGAAGGCGATCGCGATCTCATTGAGCTTGCTTTCAGCAAGAAGAAGGCGGACGAACGCAAGGAATGGTTACGACAGTTCAAGGTATGCCACGTCGCATCCGCAGTCGCACACACACTAACGTTACATAGCCGGGAACATATCTGGATCACAACATGGATGAAATCCCATTCTCCGATTTTATCAACAAAGAACTCATTCTCTTCTCCATGGCTGATAATGTGCGATCCATTCCCTCTGCCGCTGATGGTCTCAAACCGGGCCAACGCAAAGTCATTTGGGGTTGTTTCAAGCGCAAGCTAAAGAAGGAAATAAAGGTCAGTCTTTGTTGATGACCTCTCCTCCGGCATTGCTGACATTCCTATGTTAGGTCGCTCAACTCGTTGGTTATATTTCCGAAGTCGCAGCCTACCATCATGGAGAGGCTTCCCTTACAATGACGATTGTCAACCTCGCACAAGACTATGTCGGATCCAATAACGTCAACCTCTTACTGCCTAATGGCCAGTACGGTACACGTGATCAAGGTGGCAAAGACCACGCCTCGGCTAGGTATATCTTCACCGAGTTGTCACCGTTAACAAGGACGATCTTCAATCCCGCGGATGACCCTCTCCTGACGTACTTGAAGGAAGACAATGATTGGATCGAGCCAGAGTATTATATGCCGGTGATACCACTGGTACTTATCAATGGTGCTGAGGGTATTGGAACTGGTGAGATCGTTGCTTTGATATCTAGCAAGGTGATTAAACATGATAGGTTGGAGTACCAACATCCCTTCGTACAATCCGGTCGACATTGTTGAGAATCTCCGTCGCCTCATGGCCGGTGAAGAGATGACGCCAATGCTGCCTTGGTGGAAAGGATTTAAGGGTACGATCAGAAAAGTTGGGGATCACAAATACGACGTCACGGGTATCGCTCGCAAGATTAATGACACAACTGTTGAGATCACTGAACTACCCATTCATAAATGGACCCAGACTTACAAGGCAGAGTTGGAAGCTATGATTGGGGAGAAAGGTGATGGCGTAATTAAGGTACATCACGCTTCTGCGATGTGGAACATAAGGTTAACTTGCACGACAGGATTACAAGGAACACCACGACAATGTGAACGTGCATTTCGTTGTCACTATGACAGCTAAAGATCTGGAGAAAGCCGAGCAGCAAGGGCTTATCGAATTTTTCAAGCTGACGAGCAAGGTCAATACCGGCAACATGATATGTTTCAACTTCGAAGGCAAAATTCAAAAGTATGATTCCCCGGAGGAGATTATCGAGGAGTTTTACCCCAAGCGACTTGCGTATTATCAGAAGCGGAAGGTTAGTCACCTGGGTGCTTTAGGTTGTGATCCCGCTAACTTGAAAAATCACGACAGGACTTCCTGGCCAACGAATTGCAGACTCAGTTTGAGCGATTGTCCAATCAAGCACGATTCGTGAAGATGATAGTGGACAAGGAACTGGTGGTTTCCAACCGCAAGAAGGCTGACATCGTTGCCGACTTGCGCAAGCTCAAATTCCGTCCGTTCCCAAAAGTAAGCAAGGCGAAAGCTGCGGGGGAGACTGAGGAAGTTGTTAACCAAGATGAAGATGCGGCTGAGGCTGGGGAAGCTGCTGGCTCCACGGATTATGACTACTTACTGGGCATGGCTATTTGGAGCTTGACTAAGGAGAAGGTAAGTGCCGAGATGCTTTGGGGCATAACCTGGCTTATGACACAATCAGATTGAAAAACTCCTCCAACAAGCCGCAGAGAAAGAAGCTGAATTGTTGGCCTTGCTGGAGCGTACACCCAGGCAATTGTGGAACGAAGATCTCGATAACTTCCTGAAGGAGTGGGAGGTAAGGGGACTTCCATACCTCAAGCGCCTGCAGCTGACCGTTGCACCAGAAATCGTGCCAGGAATACGAGAGCAGAAGTCTACTAGATGCCAACGGCAAAAAGATCAAGAAGAAGCAGGCTACTCTCGAGCACCGAAAGTCACTGACAAATGGTAGACCCCGTAAGGGCCTCCACTCGGATGATTCAGAGGATGACTTCAAACCGACCAAAGCTGTCGCGAAGAAGAAGGTTGAGTCTAAACCCAAACCTAAGCCTGCGATTGCGGGACCTTCCAAGATCGAGAGCGAGGACGAAAAGCCTGCTCTCGCACCGAAGAAAGTCCCTGTCAGAAACATGGCAAAGAAGGAGGAACCTCACTCGGACTCCGAACTGGAGATTACCGGCCCTCCGCCGAAGAAAGTTGTGAAAGCATCAAAACTGCCTGATTCCGATTCTGACATCGAGATGGCTGCTCCGGCCCCGAACAGGGGGAAAGGGAAGGCGAGAACACAAGAGGACGGTGCCAAGAGGAAATCGTACGTGCTAATGCCTAGGTGGAGGAATCGTCGTTTGATCCCCGTTTTAGACCTGCCACGGAAGATGATAGCGACGACGAGGCTTATGTCCGACCTGCTACGAAGAAAAAGAAAATTGGTCAGGCCTCAGTGACTGATTTCTTTGACAAGAAATCTTCGCCACCAGAAGTTGTCCAGAAACCCGCCGTACGAAAACCGTCGGGCAGCAAGCCGCCACCCGCCAAGAAGCCGCCATCCAAGAAGAAGGCAGTCAGCGATGATGACGGCGATGACGAAATCGCCATAAGTGACGCAGTAGTTGCTCGTCCTTCTGCACCGAGACGTGCTGCGACGAGCAGGGCCAAGAAGTACATCGAGATTGACTCGGCCTCTGACGATGATGATGACGACGACGACGACATGTTTGAGGACGATTGATACCGCTCGCTCTTTCCCCGTTGTACTATCTTCGATGCCTTTAATGACATCGTAATTTATCTTGTACTTGCAATGACGAGATTCTTTTTTCTCGGACCTGACATACAAAAGCATCCCATTGTAATGGGGCGAGCACGTGGCGAGGATAAGCGAACTGTCGGGTAGTTTGACTCCCTTGTCTCTGCAAGTTTCGCGTTTTTCTTTTCTGCTACTCTCCTGCCTTGTGGCACGGGCAGTTTTTCGCGGACCACAGACGACTCTTTCGTTGGGTTTGTCGCGACTGACGTTCGTCTTCGGCGTTAGATACCCGCTTGGCAAGGACAGGTTCTCGACGTAGTACCCGCTGCTCGTCTTCCTACCTCGCCCTCTGATACCATTCAAGACGACGGACCGCACCGTAATCCACGCGCTACTATGGCTTCGCAAACAAGACAGCCTCCTCCCCGTCTCAGTATTCCCCCGTCGTTCGGTATGCAGCAGCCGTTTGATGGCAGACAACCTATGTTTTCTCCGGGGCTGCCGACCTCTCTGCAGCATAGCTATCATCCTCCGCCGCCATTCCCAATGGGACAACCTCCACTTCAGACACCCATGCAGCCTTTTTTCCAGCCGCAACCTCCAAACGCCCCAGGTCGTCCTGCGTATGCCCATCATAAAGCTCACGCAAGCATGGTACCCTATCCTGGCTTTCCCCCGCCAACTGCAATACCCATTACACCTTTGGGACAAGGATTCCCTTCGCATATCATGGCGCCATCTTTCGGACAACCTTTCATACCCAAGATTCGAAGGCAACCCAGTATAAGTATTGGAGGCCCACCGAAGGCACCACTGGGAGGTCCTGGGCGTAAGCACAGCCCAATGGCCATACAACCACCCGCGACTATGCAGAAAGGGAAGAAAATAATCGTTAACCTCCCGATAGAAACGATACCCGGAACAAACGATGATCCGCCTTCGCGTCCTTCATGGGCACGAACTCCAATGCCAACAACAAGCACCGAAGAACCAGTTGTATTACCTCTGGAAATTCATACCGCGGACATGTTCCCCCCGGATGCTTGGCGATATTCGATACCCAATACCGTTGACGTCTTCCTACCGGGCAAGGTAAGGCGGTGAATGTCTCGTATTTTCGTAGAGCACTGAGTTTTGCACTGCCAGTTTGCATGGGATACTTTGAAACAAAGACTGATAGAGGAGAGACTAGAAAAGCTGGGTGTCGAGCCAGGGTGTGGGGGTTCTTTACCGATTCATGCACCGCATGCTCGAGCAGCATCCGTGAGCAACCCTTCACAAAACAACGTGTTCAGCTCAGCTCATCGCACACTTGCACAGATTTCATCCCCGGCCGATCCATCACTGTTGTATTTCAAATTAAACGAGCTGCGCCGATCGCAGAATGCCTCCACATCCAATTCCTTGTCAAGTTCCCCGCAGCCCCCGCTGAATTTCTCGCCATCCCCTAACTTGCAGGCATCTTTTGGATTCCAGCAGAATAAGCATGGCCATAGTCTTTCACTTGCCTATCCACCCACGGCTCACCCACCCTACTTCAACCCATCTACCGCGTTCAACCCCTTCGGCCCAAGCGCTGTTCTTGGTTCTGACAGCATCGAGCCTGACATGCCCTTTGGGCCCACACATTTTGATGGCCTTCATGCCCCTCAAGGTCATGTGCCTGCGACGTTACCACCTCTTGCTGCAGCGATCAGTCGTGGCAGCAGCCGTCCTGATTTTGTTCGTGGTTTCGGTTTGGACATTCCAGAGGAGGAAGAGCCTCAGGAAGAGACACCCAACGTGGACCAGTGCATTACAAATGAAACAGGAGATTCCCGACGCAATAGTCAGGTTGAAGTGGAGCCTGACAGGGTGACCGCAATGAGAAATTCCAGCATACATCATTCAAGGCATGTCTCGAGGTTGTCACACACGTTGTCCTTGAGGTCTGTCGGAGGCGTGCGTAACGGCGTTACGCCAGAGGAGATTGATATTGTGCCTATACGGAGCCCCGTTGGCAACCCGGGAATTGATGATTTGGACAAGGAAGCCGTGGGGGAGTGGACCGGATCAGAGGATCTGCATATGGACGGGTCTGACGACGAGGTAAATATTCGTATGATGATCTTTGTTTCTTTCATGACCTCATTCCCCTAGGAGAGTATCGGAGAGTGGTCGAATCCCTCCGACGAAGAGCGCGCTCGTCACGAGAGGATGCAACGCAGGTTACTCCGACAAAGACGGCAGGAAAATGAGACACCAAGGCGACTACCTAATTTCCCTGCGCCTCCTGCAGGTCTATTCGGCGTTTCTCTTCGAGGCGATTTTGACTTTGTCTCAAATCCAAGTGAAGAAGGACAACGTAGAGAGTCGTTTCTTGGCATCGACCCTTTCGACCACGCCCTCCGTCCCTCATCAACATCGACACCTGGTCATCGACCACTGCCACCCTTACCTCATTCTCGTTCAGGGTCTGACCAAGTCCAAGTTGATAATCTATTTGCGCATCCAACTTCCGTATCTCTCAACCCCTACGCTAAGCCTTTCGTATTCGGTGTCAACCATGAGTCCAATTCGTGGTCAGTCGATGGCGCAGCTCCTCCACCCGCACCCAGTCTTGGTCATGCGCGATTACCGTCACTGGGAAAACCGCTTAATGCAGCGGCCCAAGAATTCAAGCCTACGGGTTTCACCTTCCGACCTCCACCTGGGGTCCCTCAACTTCCATTTCCCACTCAGGAGCCCACGACACGACCATTGCCACTTCCTCCAGTACGTTCTTCTCCCATCCGAGCGCAACAAGGTAGGGAGAAGAGACAACGCCGGGGATCCCTCAGTGCGACAGATGACGGCAATGATAGCAGCAAGGAAAACATGGCTTCATTCCGGTTCCCTGCAATCGGAGAGACTCCTCGTAGCATCCGCCATTCCGCTCCCCCGTCCCCCCGTGCGGGCTCGCAAGACTTGCAGACTCCGCTCCAACCCCTCACGTTCTCTGGGTTTCCAACGCTGCCGTTACCGACCACCGAGGCACGCAGAGAGGTGGGCAATGGAGCTGAGAATGATGAGAATTTGCCAGCCATTGGAATACTGGAGTCAGGGAATGATGATAACGTTAGCGAGACCAACGCCCTCCGTACTGCGGCACCTCCAAAGTCGCGTCGCGCGCCTATTCCCCTGGATTTTAAGAATTCCTCTGCCTCCAGTACCGTCCCTGCAGGTGTTTTCAAGGCTCTTGTTGGTGA
Source organism: Pisolithus microcarpus (assembly GCA_024613185.1). Classification (NCBI taxonomy): domain Eukaryota; kingdom Fungi; phylum Basidiomycota; class Agaricomycetes; order Boletales; family Pisolithaceae; genus Pisolithus; species Pisolithus microcarpus. Next base: position 89,051 of record JANFAI010000057.1, on the reverse strand, counting down.
TGAGAAAACACGCCGCACTGTTCGTTCGCGTCTCAGCTCTCGTGACACCTTTGAACACTCACAACGGCCCTCGTTGGATGACTTCTCCGTACCTCCTATTTCCTCCCAGAACAGGTCTCGCACTCGCCTGGTCACTGATCCTGGCTTCAAGATGGAGATGGGGTCGCCAGACATTTTCACCCCCGCTGTCAAGCGTCGTTCATCTTTGCCGGCCCTACACAGTACACATAACTCTACCCTCTCGAACGTGTCCATTCCTGCCATCAACCTCACGAGACGCCTGGAGGCACAGGCACTCGAAGATAAGCTGGCGGCCATTCTGGAGGAGAAATTTTCAGCGCTACGTTCCGACCTGGCAAAGAACCGCGAGAGGATTTCGGGTGCCTCCATAAGCTCTACCACGGAGGACGCTATAACTGAAGTGGTCTCCCTTTTCAGAACCCAACTCCAAGAGTCAGCGGCAAGGGGTTTGGACGACAGTCAGATCGACGCACGTGGAGAACTTGACTTGGAGCTTATTCGAGATGTTGTACAGCAGGGGCATGCTGAGAATCTATTGCTCATACAAACGGAACTGCGTGAGGCAATTTCTCGCGTCGAAGAAGCGAGGCGGCCGTCTCTCCATCAGGGCAACGTGGATGTCGTTCCCGTCATCGAACAGATAAACCACAGAAATTTGCAGGTTATCCTAAATACCCTGGGCCAGCTCTCCGGCAAGCTCGACATTCGCACTCGCCCTTTCGCAGACAAATACGAACGAGATTCATTGATTGAGGAAATCATCACTGCGCTGGTACCAAGGTTAAACGCATTGCACCAAGAGCCTGTCGATTATAATCTCCTCACTGCCCAGCTCAGTGAGGCCGTTAAGCCCAACATCGAGCAATTAATCGATCTCGCTGCGGATAAACGCGAGACAGCGGGCCTCATCGTGAACAGCATCTTGCCATTGTTGCCCAACTCTGCGCAGCCCCCTGTGGACACGGAATCCGTCATAACCGAGATCACGGCCGAGGTCCGGCGGATCATCGCCCCTGTCGATGCGCATGAAATCAAGGAACAAGTGGCTGACCTTGTGGTCGAGCGCCTCGACTCCCGCTTGGCTGTTCGCGACCGAGCATTCAATGTGGATGCAGTGGCCACCAAAGTCGCCGAGGGTGTCATGGGCCTGTTGCATTCTCTGAATGACTCCATACCCAAGATTGATAAGCTACTGGAGTTACAGTCGACCTTGTCTGGAAAGAACGATGAGTTCGTTGCCAAACAGGACGCTGTAGTATCTCTGGTTTCGAGTGTTCCTGCTCAACTAGAGGTGCTCCAACGTGCTGTGGCATCCTCCGGGGGACTTGTACCACAAGGAGGGCTAGGCAACGGAAATGAAGAGATCGTTGCTACCTTGCAGCGACTTGAGAGTGCTATCGAAAATGTCGCCACAGGACTTACTCCCGAAAGCCAGCAATATGACATACTCATCGCACATCAGAAGTCATTTCACCAGGAACTCAGTGACCGCATTAATCCACTTCCGGAGTCTCTGACTACTGCTGTCCAAGCCTTGCAAACTGCTCACGCCGAATTCGCTGTCTCCAGGGAATCGGCGAAACACGATGCTGATGAGATTCGGAAGCTGAGGACGGCGAACAGTGATCTCCAGATACAGCTTGCGAAGGCACGGGGTGCCCATGGTCAAGTTCGCGTCGAGAAAGACAACCTTGGTGAACGCTTGAAGCACATCGAAAACGACCGCGAAAGGCTCCGTGCTCAAGTGGAGGAGCTCCAAGCATCGCTAAGAAACCAGCAGACCGAAACCACCGCCGTCGAAGTTCGGAATTCTGAGCTTGAGGAGGCACTGTCTCAGAGCCTTGCACGACTTAAGGCATCTGATGTCGCAACCCAGACGCAGCAAGAACGCATTGCTGAGATGGAGAAGGCCAACCGTGATGCGGTAGCAGAGCAAGCAAGTCTCAAGTCACAGGTAAGAAAGCGATTTCATTGTTACTTGACATGGGTTGACTATTTCGCGCAGGTTGATGACTTGAGACTTCAACTCAAATTGGCCGCCCATGAGAAGGAGTTGACGGCTCAGTCCCTGAAGTTACTGCAGCAAGAACACGAGCAACTCCTCGCCCAACAAAACCATTGGGAAGACCTTCGCCACAGCGTTGAACAGATCGAGGCTCTCGCAAACGTCATGCGCCAGGCTGATAACGAAGAGCTCAAGGACCTTCGGAGCATTCGCGATCGAAACCGGCAACTGGAGAGCGAACACGCTGCCCTTCAGAAGCGACTCAGAGAACAGGAGCAGAAGGCTACAAATAACGAAAGAGTCGCCAATGCTGCCAAGCAAAGCCTTGTGCAAGCTCAGCAGCGTGCTGTCGAGTGGGAGCGGCGCGCAAAGGAATACGAGGGTGATTTGGAGTTGACGCAGAATAGACTCGACCAGGCAGAACAAACGAAGGACCAGTTGGACGCTGACTATTCTCTTGCTAAGCTCCAACTTGAAGAAAAAGAAGCGGAAGATCGCTTGGTCAAGGTAAGTGGCGTCGTTCCCAAAGTTATGATGCATTATATTCAGTCTGCGCTACAGGATCGCGAACACAAACTCCGTGAACAGGTTGCTATGCTTGAAGCTCAGGTCGCTCGGCTAGAAGCCGATTTTAGTAAGGCGAGAAATCATAACCCGGTCAACGCCCCTAAGCATACTCCCTACGCGAAGAAGGCACCAGTCCCCTCCCAAGATATATCCCCGCCGCCTCGACCTGATTCTCGGGCAAGCACGATATACACCAATCGCTCACGGACACCCGTTGCTCGTGACGACATACAGCCGGGGAGCGACACTCCTCCACAAGCGTCTGTATGGGATTCTATGCACGCACCGAGGCAACGCTATCCGCAACTTGGACCGGGACGCGCTTCTTCCCCATACAGTTACAGATCATCCCGATCTAACTTCAGACAATCTGTAGCTTCGCCGACGCCAAGCACTGTCTCACTGACACCAACTGTGGATGCCGAGGGTTGGTGGTCCTAGAGTCATCTCCAGAAACTGGATAACCCCATGCATTGTATTTTCGTTTTCTTCTTGAATTTTCGGTTCATACTGTCACCCCTGCTTTAATTGTCTGCTTCATTTGCGAAAGTCATGTCTGGGCTTTCGTTTCCATGGTATGGTAATGGTCATTTGCAACACAAGCACGTACTCATCTTACATCGGTCATTGTCGTTTATATACCCATCAAATTGTTGCTACAAAGGTACAAATCTGGTGGATGGATGCATTAGTTGTGAGTGATTCTAAGAACGAGCAATGGCTGGAGAAGGGGTCGAGACATCTGAGCTACTACGGGGCCATACCCAACTTTCTACGGTCTCTACTGCATCCGAGGAGGCATCGGTCGGGATCCTGGTGCAATTGTGGATGACGAATGAGCAGAACAGATTGCGGTAGGATCGGGAAATACTTACGACAGCTTCGGTTCCCACCTTCCACCCCGAAGTTCAAAGAATCTTGGGACGAACTTCTCCCCTCGTTCTTCACGTCTCCGGCGGAGCTCGCGCTGGGCATCTTCAACCGCGGACTTGGCCTCCGTTGCAGCCTCCATATCTCGCGCTTCAATTGCTAGCGTGAGTTTGTGCCACAGTCTGGGATCATTAAGAAAATGATGAAGGCAACGACTGCGAGAACGACATTACCCACCGTCTTGATTCATATGGTTCTTGTTCCTCCTCCGGCGGCACATACTTGGGCGCAATGTTCTGTCCGTCCTTGACCGCGTCAAAGAGGACGGACTTGGAGCCGGTCTGGAGTCAAGTGGCCGTGAGTAACCCGGACGGCGGTATATAACACGTCACTTACGCGTACCTTTGAATTCTTAAACTCCATTGTGTGGCTCCATCGTCCCAACACTTCGCCGATCTCTGTACTACCCTTGCGCACTCTACCTGCAATAGCATTATAGGTTCCGGAAAAAAAGCCCTGCATTGGCGCGTGTCGCCGTGATCGGTTCTTTGTGATACATGGCGCGGGCAGTCAAGCTGACGTACCTTCGTCTTGAACTCGAGGTCGCAGGTTAATCCATGTCGCTCGTTCTTTACAAAGCATGTATCGCCCAACTCCAGTACCATCTTCCCAAACAGAATGCCTCGAGCATACATATTTGGCATCGTCACGACGTATTCTGAGGTTCAGCAGGCCCGCTAAATGTTGGAGACACTAAACTCGAGACAGGTGCAAGAACCCACCTCCGTCCTCGGGTATACCCATCAGCGTAATGCGGTTCTCACCCTCCATCGTCGTTGACACGCTGTTGCCCAGAAACTTGGACTTGGGTCGTAGCTCACCTACGATGCATACACGGTTCGCAGGAGAGATGTAGAAGAATGCTGATACTGGAGGGTGATGAGAGACTGTCAGGGAACGAGTAGTGAGTGCATCGTTTTCCAATGGACATACATTAAGCCGGAGAACACTTACCTTGCTCGGCGACATAGTACCCTCGCGTGCCGTTCGCGTAGTCGTACCGACATCTGAAGAATTCACCCAGAACAGGATTATACCTACATATGGTCCCATGTCTAGGATATCGATATGGTGGCAAGCGTGATCCGTAGACTCACGGTTTCTTTACGCCTTTTGGCTTGATGTGCCATCCAGCGAGGTAGTACTGAAGCACCCTGATAAACCTCTCCTCTGGATCCGAGCAGTTTTCTGAGCTAGTAAATATCACCGGATGGTTGACAGAACGTGTCATGGGTTGAACATGGTCCAGTTGGAGTCAGGAACACCGCATCGCGCAGCAAAGGATTGCATCGCGTCCGTAGGGCATCCGCAGGAATAGGTTGAAATGGAAGGGAGCGCAGGTGGGCTTAGGGCACGCAGCAACATGCAACACCAGAAACGAGACGTACCCAAAGATGAGATCCGGATGAGACATGAAATCCGTGATGCGTTCGAGCATACTTCTTGGCTCGAGGACAAAGGTTGGGAAGGTGACCTTTGAGAGATCCATGCCCACTCTGTGCAGAGTACGGACCATCCCCGTCGTCCGTCGGTTGCACGAGGGTGAGGGATGTTGGAGTACGTACCTCAACTGTGATATCAGGGCCGTGATGATCGAGCCCTCGTTCTCGTCTCTGTAGTCGTCATAGTCAGCATTTGCACAACCCATTGGGTGCAGGGGAACGAAGGAAGGAACGGGGATGGACGGGGAGTGTGTAGAAAGAGAAGTGGAGATGGAAACTGAGAACACGGACAGGATTGATGTATCATCAGGCTCGGTATCTTCGGGTGCCCTGTCGTCGACCACGGAGGAACCGCGTGCTCTGCGCAATTGGGAACCGGCCTGGCTGAATAGACCCATCATCATGTTGATGGAAATGAGACGCCCACGAGCTGTGGCTCGAATATAAGTGCTAGATGATCGCACGAAAACCCAGCTGTACTGATGAAGCCGTGGTGTGGCAGATGATGGGGGCACTGCGTTCTCGCAATCTTGTTCTGTCTTGCTGCGTACTCGGAGCCTGGCGATGCTGTGTTTGATCGAACAGTGTCGACAGCGACAGGGATAAACTGACGCTGTAGTAGCTGGGTCGCCTACTGATTGAACCTTGTCTCGCTGGCTGTCATATATCAAGTCGTGTGCACATTCGATCGGATAGCTACACGACTTCATTCAATCTACTACTCGCAGGCAGACATCCTCTAAAACACGATCTTCGTCGGGGCTCCTCCGACGTCATCCCGAAAGAATGCACCATACGACGAGTGCGCCTTTTTCTTTATCGTCATCGGGAACTTGTGCAGCTTGTCTGCCTCGGCCCCAAACCCAGCATCACGCAGGACACGCGCAAGTTCGCCAGCAAGTGCGCGTTCGTGTGCATCGCCGGTGAAGAACGTGATCGAACGCCCAGAGCGACCTCCACGGCCTAGCAAAGACAATACGTGAGCGTGCATTGCTCCACTAACGGCCAGATACCCACCTGTCCGCCCAATGCGATGTATATAGTCTTCGATTGTTAATGGAAAGGTATAGTTCACCACAGCCTCCACCTCGGGTATATCCAAGCCACGGGCTGCCACATCCGTGGCCACGAGGAGCCGAAGCCCCGTGTTCTTTCTGCCCTTTCCAGGATTGTCTTTCCCAGAGCCCTGACTAGACTTGAACCACTCGAGGGCAGCCATCCGTGCAGTCTGTGCCATATCGCCGTGGAGGGCTCCAACGTCGTGCCCGGCACGCTTCAGCGTGGCTTCCACACGAGATGCTTCCTTTTTGTACAATGCGAAAACGAGTATGCGCGTCGGTCCCGTTGGCGTACCATTTTGGCGTGCACGGCCAAGCAAGGCAAGTTGCTTGGCAAGCAGCGCGCTGTAATCTGATGTTTAGGTAAGGCCAAAGACGTAACATGAGACGGTGTACGCACTCTTTATCTTGTGCGTTGTCTAGAACTTCGATGCATTGCTCTACACGGCTATTGGCAGTGAGGTCATCACTACCGACAGTCACTCGCACAGGATCGCGCAAGAATGTACTGGCAAGTCTACGAACAGATTCCGGCCACGTCGCACTGACTGTTTTAAACACGGGAAAAAATATAAGGCCGAGATAAAAGGAGCTAGGCATCAAACGCACACATCATGGTCTGACGGTCAGATCCTGGTATGGTATGGGAGATGATGGCTGTGATGTCGTTTTCAAATCCTTTGTCTAGCATTCTATCCGCTTCGTCTAAGACCAGATAATTCACCCTACGTCAGATCAGCATCGTCTGCTCACCCGAACGTTTGAAGGGAACACACTTGGATAAGTCACAAGCACCGTCGTTGACGAGATCCAATATTCTACCCGGAGTACCAACCACGATGCGGGTCGTTTTTCCGTCCTCGGAATTATTCGAGAGGGCCTTGACCTGCGAGGACTTGTCGACGCCGCCATACACGGCAACACTGGCGACGCCGAAGGAAGCGCCGAGCGCCGAAAGCGTGTCGTGTGTCTGGATTGCAAGTTCGCGAGTCGGTGCAACCACAAGAACGTTAATTGCACTTTTGTCTCGTGACTTTTTAGACTTCTTGCCGTTCCCTTTGACAGATGCGGGTGATCCGGTGCTGATAAGCTGGGAGAGCGCAGGGATGCCGAAAGCCAACGTTTTTCCACTAAAGGTGTTCGTGTTAGCGAGAAAGGCTAATTAGTCGAATACGTCCATGCACACCTTCCCGTTTCTGCAATTCCAACCACATCTTTACCGGCCAGAGCCCATGGCCATGTGACTGCCTGAATCGGTGTGGGCTCTTTGAATCCTTCAAAGGCAACCTTGAGACCCTCAGGAATATCGAGCTGGTCGAAAGATGTCACTGGAGAAAGGGAAGGGAAGGATGGTGGTGCATGAACGGTTATGGAGTGTTTCTCAAGGAAAGCTTGTCCTTCCGATGAGGACAGTGGTGGGGCGGGAGTCGTTGGCACCGGTTGCGGCGAATCTTCGTCATTAGCGTCGTGTCTCTTTTTCTTCTTACTTTTGGGTATATTTTCTTGCGTAGCGGTATCCACAACTTCAGTTTCACGCTTGCGCTTGCGATCCTTTTTCGAGGACTTGTCTGCCTCTGTAAACTGTCATCAGTCAAGTCGATCACTTTAGATTATGCACGACGTACCCGGCATTGATTCTGGAACGGTATCCACGACTGCTGGGTCTGATTGCTTTCTTTTTCGATGCTTGTCTTTCTTCTTTTCCTTTTTCCCTTTCTTTTCAGCTGACTTGTCATCTTTGGTTAGTACCGACTTGGATCGACAAGGCTAGCACACAAACCTGTCCCGTCTGTCACCTGGTCGCTTTCTTTCTTGTCTTTTCTCGTCCGTTCACCGTCGTTCGCCATTTTGTCGCCGTGCGCTGAGCTGAGCCCGCCGCTGAGTGTCCCTTTTCGATAAGTGTATGAGTCACGTGCACAGCGGAAGACGCGACACATGCGCTGTGAGGGGCGTCGGAGACACAGGACAGCACATTCGAACCGGGTCTTTTTTATTTGGGACAATCCACCCTCGGACGTGTCTTGTTACTTGCTTGTTTACAGGTAATGCAAAGCTGATGGTATCAGGTGAAACATCGGTCACGACGCGCCACGCATGGCGGGCCCAGGTCGAGCAGGAGCAGCGGAAGGGGCAGAGTTTACCAACGTGTGTGTTCGAAGGCTCGGTAGACTCGTACTCAGACAATGCGGCCTTGACACCATCGGTGGACCCTCCCTCTCTGCCTGGCTCTACTCCCTCTAGCCCCCTCACCAATACCTCCGACTTGTCAGACGATGACTACTGGCCACCCTCTCCCAAGCGGAGACGCACTGCAAACGCCATCTCGGCGTCACCAAAGCCCAAACCTCACAGAGAAAAATGTTCCCGTACTAGAAGGGTGACCCGTGATCATACACCTGCTGAAAGTAGCACTACATCACTCGTTTCATCTTCCCGGGCTGCAAGCCGACAACGATCTCTTGCTCTTGAAGAACCGATATATCGTTGCTCAAGTTCGCGCTCGAGCTCCACGTTCCGACCACCACCTGACCCAGGAGACAAGGTTGACCGGATTTGGTGGACGGATGATGACGGGTCGCCTGGACGTGACCTCGTCAGCGCAGCTAGCGTCGTGCGTCGACTTGCTAAATCATACAAAAGCTGTGAGTCGAGGATAGAACGCTGTGAAAAATCTTTTAAACGTTTTCCCGCCATAGATTTCAATAATCCGGAAGACCTAGACGACAAATCCTTCGAGGCCGAAGCCCTGCCAACTGCCGAGCTAGAATATCCTAACAACCATTCCTATGAAACGTGAGTCGTCATCATCCTCCACCTACCTCTTTGAATGTAGCCGTGAGCGGTACTCTTCTGGCAGATTTATATTATTGGTACCTAAGGACCCTGATCACTACAATCCCGTTATGTGCTTGGTAGAATCACTGTACACTATTATCGACTGTACGTGGTTGACCCGTATCATAGAACTCTCTATGACCCTCGCCAAGGTTATCTTACCCCTCCACAGAAAGCGTTGTTTGGAACATTGCCCACAGCCCTCCCCTCGGACCATACACCACCACCACCTTCTCCCCCGACTTCCTCCAGCGCTAATCTATCGGGAGACGTTACAAATCTCTGCCACAATTCGGGGAACACAGCTCAGCCAAATCACCTGCGTACCCTTCAACGTGCCATCCGACGACGGGATGGCCCCCTATTCCTTCACGCGATGGACACCATCAATTTTCTTCTGCGCTCGCTGAAGTATCCACCCCTTCCAGACGATGTATTTGAACCTGCGCTTCCAAATCAGCTTCTGACCTGTGCACGCGAATGTTGGGCGCAACCATCTCATCGAGGCATACCCAAGCGAGTTCTACTCCGCGTTATCGAGGAGACATACCAACGTATCGTCGGTCCTAACATCGGACAACTGAGCCGATACTCGGCATTCACGAGCGAAGTTTACGGAGAATTGATGCCCTCTTTCACTGACAAAGTCATAGCGCAGACTGGCTTGCACGCAGGCTCGCTTCTGGTCGACCTTGGGTCGGGTGTTGGCAACGTGTTGCTACACGCAGCGCTCGCTACAGGGTGTTCGGCGTTCGGCGTGGAATTCATGGCGGGCCCGGCAGCTCTTGCTCGGGAACAACTCCAGCAACTCCGTATACGCTGCCGGATGTGGGGGTTAAGTATGGGTAATGTCGAACTGGAGGAAGGCGACATGCTGGCGAGTAGCCGTGTTGATGCGCTCCTCCCTAAAGCGGACGTCGTAGTCGTCAATAACAAAGTCTTTGAGGAAACTCGTACGTTTTCCCGCGATGCGTGTCATCAAACGTAAAATGCTAACTGTATGCTTTTTCGGCTCCTTGTTGCTAGTCAATGCAGCCTTGCGTCCAAAGTTCCTAGACTTAAAGGAGGGTGCCGCCGTGATATCTTTGAAACCGTTCGCCCAGCCGAACGCTCGAGTAACAGAGCGCAACGTGGATGACATCTGTGCCATATTCGACGTGGAAGAGCGACCATACCATTCGGGTGACGTTTCTTGGGGCAGTAGCGGCGGTACCTACTACGTCCACCGAGTGGATCGTGTAGGGTACGCAAGCATAAGGGAGCGGTTCGAAAACGCACGGGCGAGGAGTGTGAGGGCTGGGCGACGGTAGCGGTTATCCTAACAATGAAATGGACAGAAGCATTTTGCGGGGCAGACTCTCGTGTGGAAAGCGGGACCATCACGCTCTCACCATCAAAGACCTTCGGCGGAAAGTTGACCGTATTGAGTACTCGTGAAACCAGGTAGGGTTTTTCGTCTTCAGTGTGCCTCAAGTTGGTGGTGTATCCATGGTGTCCTCACTCGGTTCTTCTGACATTCAGCTCTAATCCTAACCATTAGTTCTGAAGTCGAAGAGAGGAGCTTATGACTCTGTATTTGGGCGTTAGGGGTGCGACCCTTCTACTTCTGCTTCGTTGTGAGTTGTTCTACGTAGCATTGCGTGAGTCCACCCAACTCCTTGAAGAGACTCAACTCAGTCCGCGCCGGGAAGTCCTTCAGAACAACCTCGGTGCCCCTGAATTTGTTTGGCCACATTATCTGGCGCCAATGAATGAGGGCACTAGCCGTGACCTGGACAAGCACTACTGCCACCATCTGGCTGCTCGAGACCGTGTTGCCACGTACTGCAAGCTAGAACATGCGACAAGTATTGTTGCCAAGTGCTCTTACCTGTTTCCCCACGGCGTTCCAAGTAACGTGGGCCTTCCCACTGGGACCGCCGTCGTCGCTGCAGGACAGGTGATATTGGCAGTAGGGGTTATGAGGACTTTCACTATAGTGTGGATATCTAGTCAGAGTTCTGACATCGTCGAGCCTGTTACTTGCTCTATATACACCCATGTATTGCCCCATTTCCGATAGCAACTGTCGTGTCAATTTCGTGCCGTTTGGTCGACGAAGGTCACAAGCAAAGAGCCAGTTCCAAGGCAAGTAAAGAGCACCCAGAGGATGTCAGAACGAGAGCCCATCCACGTCCCAACACCGACCCTTCCGACTGCCGTCCCACCCGACTCGTACGATGCCTATCGTGGGCAAGGCACCCCCCTCATCATCGACAACGGCGCGTCCCAGCTGCGCTTTGGGTTTTCTCTACGGCCCTCCCCTGCTGGCTCACCAGAGGAATATGTGGTCAATAAGACACCGCACGTTGCATCGAACGTCGTTGCACGGTACAAGGACCGCAAGGCCAACCAGCCTCTGCTGTTATTCGGAGACGGTGTTGACGCAGAGAGTGGAGCCAAAGGACAAGCGCGTACGCCATGGGAGGGTGATGTACTCCTCAACTTCGATGCACTGGTTCGTCGTTGCCCTGTCCCCGTGGTTTGGATCCTGACAGGGGAATTTTCGTGGTCTGGGTATGTATGCGAAACGCAACGCCGAGCAGGAACATGCCTTGGATTGCGCGTTCATCACATTGGGAATTGATGCAGACACCGTTGACCACCCTGTGTTAATGACAGAGCGGCTCGCAACCCCGTTACACTCTCGAGCTCGTGAGTACTCTTTTTCACAACTCTTTTCGTTCTTTTTGGTTAATTCGAGCACACTGACAGTCACCTCCGAGCTTTTGTTTGAGCAATATTCCGTCCCCTCGCTGGCATTTTGCATCGATGCCCTCATGTCATTCTACTATAGATACCAACAACCAAGAGTACCTTTCGATGCGGATGGCCTCGTCATCTCCCTCAACACTGCATCGACGAGCGTCATTCCCATCCTCGACGGCAAGGGAATACTGAGCCATGCGAAGCGGTACGCAGACATTCACGTGGTGGCCAACCCGAGTGATGATGGAATGTATTTTTCTGCCTCAGGATACCGTGGGGAGCCCAACAGTCAACAGAGTATCTCCTGAAACTCATTCAGCTGAAGTACCATAACTTTCCTACGCGTGTCACGACTGCACAAGCATCGGTCCGTCCGTCCAAGGAAGTTGCACCGTCCATTGGCTGATTTTGTTTTGTTCCGTTTTCTGCTGGCCGGTCGAACGAACGATTTTGGGATCAGTGGATGCTCCACAACTTCTGTGAATTCTCACCTGATTACCAGGCAACCCTCCGCTCGCTCCGCGATCCCAACGCGTTGCAAGCGGCTGCCCGCGTCGTGCAATTCCCGTTTACTGTGCCGGCGGCCGAGGAAAAGACCGAGGAAGAACTTGCGCGTATTGCGGAGCGGAGAAAAGAACAAGGAAAGAAGTTGCAAGAGATTGCCGCAAAGAACCGCGTGGAAAAGGTGCGTAGGACTCGTAATTACATGTAATACGCGGAAGTACTGTAAGGGCGAGACTGAAGGAAAAGTATAGCTCCTGCAGAAAGAAAACGACCTCCGGTACCTGCTTCATCTGCGGGAGAACCGGGGCGATAACAAACGGGAGTGGCAGGTAGGCGACGATGACTCTCGTCCATCTCGATTTCCCTTAATATGTTGATTTGCCTCTTTCCCCCCTCAGGACGCTTTACTGGAGGAGGGTTTCGACGACGATGCAGCACTGGATGAGACCATAAAGAAACTCGAACAAGACGTCAAGAAAGTACGCAAGAAGGAATCGGACGGTCAAGATGAACCTATGGTGCGGTTTTCTTCCTCCTGAGTGCAGCCTCGTCTTCACCTTCCTTGGGTACGTCAGGAGGAACCGACCTTTACCCTTGTTGACGTTCCCGACGCAGAGGTGAGTTCGGACGGATGACCCGAGCAAATTTTCGACTCATCCATTTTCTACAGCTTGACGAAGAGGGGCTGAAGGAAAAGAAGAAACAAAGACTCCTCAAGGCTGGGTTTGAAGCGCGTGCTCGAGCGCGCAGGGAAAAAGAAAAGGAAAGAGAAGAACGAAAAGCGGAGGAACGTCGTGATGAAGAGGAGCGGGAAAACGACTTTGAAGGTTGGGCTGGAAGGCTGCGCAAGGAACAAGAGGTGTGCTCATTCGTCTCTTTGCACCAACCGTTCGTTAGTTAAACTCTGCACCCAGGCGATCATGAGTAGGATCAAGGAACGTGAACGTCGCAAAGCTGCCCTCTCGGACAGGAAGAGTGCGGTCGCGCAGGCGCGGATGAAGAATATCGCTTCGCTCGCGGCAGATGATCGAGTATCGAAGAAGAAGAGGAAGGCAGGTGCAGGTGAGTCTCCCTCCGGGCAAGCGTGGTCCACACGCGATAGCTGGCGGGGTACGTACAGAGGACATGTTTGGCGCCGATGACGACGACTGGGCAATATATCGTAAAATCGTACGTCCCAGACACCTTTGCTCCTACACGTTCGTTTTCCTGATTACGCAACCAGAATACAGCCGCACCGTCCTCTGACGAAGAAGATGACATTCAGCAGTTGCAGTTCGTGGAATCGAAGCTTCTTGCGCATGACCCAACATTCACCGCTCAACATACGCATGCGTCGCGTACAGCCGCACGCTCTGCACTACTTTCTGCTTTCCGGCCACAATACGGTCCTGGCGACGCTGCTGGCGCTGCGCGAATCCACCTCAACACGGAACGGTGGCGTGTCTGTGAAACGTACTTCGCTCCGTCTATGGCAGGAGTCGACGCCGCCGGGATAGGCGAGGTTTTGCAGACTGTCCTTGCAAGGTTCACAGACGCAAGAAAAGGCGCGGTTAGTGAAGGTAAGCTTGTGTCCTTCACAGCTATTTCTGGGGTTGTTTCAGTGCTGCTCACTGTAATGTCAACGCAGAATGTATACACCACTGGTGGTCCATCTCAATTCCATGGTCTTCGCGAACGTGTTTATTCAGCACTTCGACCGATCCTTCCGCCAGAGATGGAACTCCCTCCAGTTGAGGCTGCACAAAATGCTACGACGGACGCGTGGAGAGGAATGGCGACCTTTGCGAACACGGAGGGCTTCAAAGATGTAGGAGTTACTCGACAACAGTACGAGGAATGGGGCGGGGAGCGAATAAAAAGGTGGTGGGGTGGGAACTGGAATGCAGCTCAGTAGGCATGTACTCAACCGGGGTTATGATCATCTAGGAAATGACTACCGAGAATTCGTTGTTCGCTCATTGGGCTGGCGTTGACCATCCCGAACAAACGGCTGCACTTGGAAAGCTCGACCAACTTTTTCATCGCAATACGCAACAGACTACGTGAGACAGAAGGAATGAGAGCACAAGTGACTTCAGGCAAACAGCACATACACTATCCCATGGGTACTGAAGACCTTCAGTACTGGTATAACGATCCGGGGTGTGACAGTCCGACTCTCTTGCAGTGGCCAACTGGTAGCCAACATCCCGTTCGGTATCGGACCACGATCTCGATTTCCCAGCAGCACCGTCGCCTTGGACGACTTGTTCCCGGTCGAGAACAGGTATCATATCCAGGAGCCGCATCCTCCCGGCAGGCAAACTCGGCGCTTGATCATTAAGTAGAGGTTCTTCCACGCACCATTTACGTTCCCGAGTTTGCCATTCATGTCGAGTCGCGGGCGGCTACTTGGCAGTTACACGAACAACACTGAATTAGGTGAGCAATTGACGAGATGACTTCCTTCGTGTACTATCAGTCTTACATGTTCAACCAGGGTGCCGTCCGGTTCCTGCCAAGCTCGGCCATTATGCACAAAGGCAGTAGTATTGAAAGGTCTAACCTTCAATACCCAGAACTGGTGAGTTGGGTGTACTACCTCTGCATCACGTTGGCGACTAAGACGCCGGGAAGAGAATATCATGTAGCGACGCACCTACCCTGATCCTAAACGTTAAATCATCACAATAGGAGACACAATGATCAAATCTCAAGAGAAGTCGACACGCTGCTCACAAGATTGTCCACGCGCACTGTCCCCAGATATAGGTACGAGGAAGCGACATCATTACAGGGGGTGAGTGTAACATGTGTAAAGTGACAGAAGGTAACTGGACTTGACCAATGCCCCACTTACTGTATAGGTAGCGAAACAAATCACGAGACGGGGGTATGGCGTATACACGATTATGAACAGCAGTTTCCTATGGACTGTGGAACCGGTTGGTTTACCTTGACGGATCCGTCAGCATTCATAGCGCCACCTGGAGACCCAGCGGCATCCGCCTGCGAGTCAATCAATCTGGCCTTGCAATCCCTGTCGCGTAGGGTTATATAACGCAAAAACAGAAGCGGGGAGAGTGCAACAAACCGTGCGAGAGTGAAGAAAGCCTCTTCGACACCGTCGTTCAGTTTGGCAGACGTTTCCATAAACCTAACGTTTAATTCTTGGGCAAGTGCCTGCCCTTGCTCTTTGGTAACGACGCGTTTATCTTCCCAGTCTGATTTGTTACCGATGAGAACCTTGTTTACACCGTCTGACGCGTGCTGTTCTATGTTGGCGTGCCATGTGCGAATATCTGTTGGGGGAGGTCCCTATTTGAGAAATTTTGGACGATGATTGTACGACGACCTACTGTTAAAGGAGCGTTCGTCGGTAACGTCGTAAACGAGTAAGATGCCCATGGCACCGCGATAATAAGCCGTTGTGATGGTTCTGAATCGTTCCTGACCCGCAGTATCCCACTATAAACTCCTATGTGAGTCGAAGGCATAAGATCCGGGAAGTGGAACGTCCTCACGATTTGAAGTTTGATTCTCTTTCCATCCAACTCAATCGTACGAATCTTGAAGTCGATACCGATGGTCGTGATGAAAGAAGGGGTCCATGCATCGTCGCAGAAGCGGAGGAGGAGGCAAGATTTACCGACGCCTGTAAGAGGGCCATGAGATGGTGGCTACCTCGAACTTGTAGAAGAGGGGTATACCTGAGTCTCCAATGAGAAGGAGCTTGGAGGGGTTGGTATGTGTTTCGTGTCTGGCTAGCCAAATACAACGGACGTACCTTGATGAGAAAGTCGTAGTGGGGAGGAGGCATTCTGAGATGTCTGTAGGCGATGTCAGTATTCCATCGATATCCCTGTCGACGTACATACAAGGAGCAGATATCAAACCGTCCAACGCGTTTGTTTCCAAGTCAGAGCCTCTGCTGTGCCACACAATCCATAGTCTGACATAATCAAGTACGCTGGGGTGTCCAATTTGCTTCACTCGCACTGTTCATTTATTCACCCCGGTTTTCTCTGTCGGCCACCTACATACAGTGGACGTTGTGGCATTTGGGCAATACTTTAGCTCACCGTCGATCTAAGGAGCGGCGGTGAATGACTTCCACTCATTTCCAACACTTGAGTCGTCCGCGTACTTCTGCTGGACCTCCCCGCGCGCGAATTGCGAACGCTTGGCAACTGGCAAGTACAGACAATGTAATGCAGACGCGTAGTTTTCACTATCCACCATATCACCCGAGGCCTTCGACACCGCGGCTGTCAAAAACACGCGGGAGCTCGTCTTGGGAATCGAGAACGAGCATCTCATAGTGCGATGTTGCCGTTGTTCGCGGGTTGAAAACGCAGTTCCCCTCTGATCTCCGTGTTTCCCTGCCTATCTTAAGTGGTAATACAGCTATGACGCGGCAGGTCTTTTACGTGCGTCGGTATGCTTCTGCGTAGAATACTTGGGTTGTTGTCTGATCTGTTGCTTATGGGGACACTCGGAGATGTTACTTTGGCGTTATGATTGGAATACAACGATAGAGAAGCAACATCGGTAGGCGCGCTGTCAAATTTCAAGCCTCCCCATCCCAAACCTGCTCCAACAGCTGCTAACATAGATGGTTTGCCAAGAGCTGGCAATTTAAAAGATTGTCAGTATTTGCTGGGCGCTGATTCTCAACTATACTTGACATGGTACTCGGTGGACAGCCCTCTTGCAGAGAACCATATGGATTGTTAGTTCTTCTGTAGGTTTTTATCAGCAACTTCCGCCAACTGAGACGTTCATTTTTTCGTAGTGACCTATCATGGAACACTTCCCATACGGGTTTTTCACTCGTTCTATACAATTCTACGGGCCGGATTCGTGACGCATTGGTCTAATCCCTCCATCTCATCGGGGATTAGCTACTACTCTCCTGGTACCGCAGTGGTGGCTAGTGGATGCCACAAAATCATTACTGACGGAGAGTCTCACCTTTTCTGGAATACTGTCTAGAGCTCTCGATGGATTGCTGCTACTCCGGAATGTCCCATTGTACGTTCATCGGATTAAAGTAGGGCCAATCTGATTTTTTGCCTAGGGAAGTTTGTCTTGACTACCAGAAAATTACAGGACGATAGACTGGATCTGACCAGAGTCCACAAAGGCTGAGAAACAGGAAGATTCGCTTTAACTCAAATATGCGTTACGTGCTCATGCGATGCAGTGTGCTCTATATTTGTGTGTCCGTGACCATTTTACACTTCGAGGGTTCCGCTGAGGTCGCGTTTTCAGTGAGGTGCAACGTCCATAGTGTATCTGCCGAGTGATTGAATGGATTTTGCTATATACTCACAGAGATCGATGCAGGCAACGTGGGCGGTCAGCAGACTTCCAGTATCGTGTCGCACGCAGGTTCACCATTGCCACATCTGGTCAGATTTCTGGATAACTATAACCCATAACCATCTTCGGCGTCTCGGTACACCTTGTGTACAAGGGCATATGCCCCTGGGTACCTGAGGGCTCGTCCGTGATGATATCGCTGACGCCTCGTTCAAGATGAAGTGAGCTCTGGCCCTTAATCAACAGATGTACCCCACGGGCACGCGAACTTTGACGTAATTGTTTTTGGCGGAGGTTGCACTAACAACTTGAGGTTGCGGTAGAAGAGGTCGCCATCACCAACTGTCGTGGAGCTTCGGCCAAAACCAGGGAAGCTTCCAAAATGACGGCAATACCCCGGCGCCCGTTGCAGGATCTGCGTTTGCCAAGTCAGGAAAACCTATGGCAGAGGGCTACCCCTCTCCGCAGCTTTAAGGTTCCAAACCGCTGAATCTGGCTCCTCTTCATATCAGCTGAAGGAGCATTATGAAACACGAGGGGACCTCATGTATCTCTGGGATGACTATATCAGTCCCATTCAATTGTGGTCTACCCCCTCCACAGCTCCCAGTACGTACACTGCCTTCCAAACAATCACAGAGTCACAGTCCTTTGTCCGATAACGATACCGGTGAACATCCTCGGATTTCAGCGCAGCCATCCATTCTTCTCCTGGACCTTCAGCATATCCAACGGTTTCAATCAATGAGGCTTACTTTGTACCTCGACGGTGCTGACAGTTTTGGAGAATGGAGAATCCTTATAGGGACCAATGTTATGAGGAAATTGAGAGAGTTCCGCAGAAACGACACAAAGAGGTTCAAAACTGTGTATCGGAAGATCAGGTATCTGCTTTGTCGCTTTCATTATTAGTTGCATAGTATAGTGACTCTTGCGCAGGGAAATCTCGAATGGGCAGTTTTCAAATGACAACCAGCAGAGATTAGACAAAACACCCTCAGGAGTCCCTATCTTTGAGGCACGTATGGAACGGGATTTGAGGCTTGTGGTATGAGTTTCCGTTCCGTGTTTCCAAAGCACATATTAACTTTACGCGAAGTATCAAATCGACTGTGTTCCCGACCATGACGCGGAGGTAAGTAAATTACTTGTTTCCCTGTTCTTCTCCCTCATATTATTTTAGGTCGAACGGCAAGGTAGTTTCATACGCCTGTTCTATGTGCACATGCTTATTAGGTATACCTGAAGTCATAAGGATATTTGAGATACACACACACACTCAGCTCAATGGCATTTGGGATGCAATGAGCCACCACTTGTCTGCTAAAGGCGAGGAGTATACACAACGGTACTAGCCTGACCTCCTCTATGCTAAAAAAAAACGAAGATGGCGAAGTTTACTCATTCGCCGTTGCAGATGCATGTACAGGAACCCACCCGTCTACCCCGGTAATAGGGTATTCTCGCCTGCTGTATTCCCACCCAAGGTACACAATGTGGTCGTCAAGCCTCCACTGCTGGTCCTCGATGACAAAGAAATGGAGCGAGTACGTCCATTTATTACCGCTTCCTACTGACTCTTCATTACGGCTACTGACGCTGGACTGCAGCTGCACTCCCTCCTCGTGTAGGTCAAGACGTACATAAGTGTTCCGTAGCTCATCCCACCCCCTTGTAGCCTTGACAAATATGTGACCTTTTCCCAGGTGCGAGCACATTCATCTGTCCTGTCTTTTTTCTTGCTCAAGCATGTTTTGTAGGCCCTGCTCAATGGTCTGGGAACTCTCGTCCCTCGTGACGATCTAGTCAAAATGACAACGTTGTTGCAGGTTTAATTGCGAAGAACGATGTTCAACATGTATTCGAACTCACGTTAGTGCATTTCTTCCGGTCACTTCACTTACCTCAATGCCTTTTACAGTCCGCAGGAGCGCAAGATTGTCGAATGCACGACATCATGCTATGTTTTGGGTCGAAGTGGAACCGGGTGAATTTATCGCTGTGACCTAGATTGAAGGAATGCTCATCACTCAAAGGAAAACGACAACCATGCTGTTTAAGATGCTGGGAATCCATAGGGCATGGCAGCTTGATTCCGAAGGCTCTGACATACCTCGGCCACGGCAGATATTCGTTACAAAGTCTACACCCCTCGCAAACAAAGTGGGGAAGTATTTCGTGAAACTCCTCGAGTCCCTCTCCCTGGCAGGATGTATACTGGAAGAGCTCGCAACATTGAAGTCAAGATATATGGACCTAGGTTTGGTTGACAATGACGATGTTCCAGACATTCAAAGTGGTATTCCGCAACGATACAGTGAACTTCAGGACCACCACTTCCCTTTATTCTTAACATTCGACCGAGTACGTAGTATTGACTGCATGCATCGAGAGCACCACTCACTGTCAACTGTAGCTGGCAAGGATGATTGCAGCGGACATATTGGACACGGATCATCCAGAGGCTAAACGTATAGCATCACTATTCTTTCAGTCACGTGATGCAGAGGTCCGTTCGGACTCCTTTGTTTCCTATGATAATTTTGTCAACAAGTATTGGCGCCATTTTCCTCAACCTCTTACGAAGGGTCTTAGTAAGGCATTCGGCTTGCATGTGCGCTTGATAGCTGATGAATTGTTCAGATCCATGGCTAGTGTTTGGGGAGATTATGGGTGTGTCCATCAATTCGAGTGAGGTTACTCTGGTGTTGATGTACGATAGGCACCATCAAAGGCTCAGAGAAGTCACTTGGATTTGATGATGGGACACTGGATAAGAAGACTTACTGTGGTCTCCCATTACGTTCAAATCCGACTTTCTCCAGTCAAAGAGTAGTAATCTATGCTTTGTTCGAAGCCTACTCCAAGCTAAAATGTCAACGCCAACATCATGATGTTGCAGACCGGTATGTTGATGTTTTCGATGAGTACAGCATGAACATGACTGATTTGTCACAAGGACTCATGCGATTCTCAAGACTCTACTAGGCGGCAAATCGTTCCAAGGCCGCCAAGTAGATTTCCTGTTTGTACATCTCTCGTGTCAACAAACAAGCTACTAATGAGGATTCGGCTGCAGCTACGTAGACGAAGCACAAGACAATCTGCTGATAGATGCTCTGCGTATGTTTTCCATGTATAATAGCGGAAATCATGGTTGAGTTCTGCAGTGTTGAGGCTCTTATGCAACAATCCGGAGGGCCTGTTCTGGGCGGGCGATACTGCTCAGACCATATCGTCAGGCAGCTCGTTTAGGTTTGACGATCTGAAGGCATTTCTATATCGTATTGAGGTAGGTTCCTTCAATCTTATAGTATCCATAAGTTACACAACATGCAGGTGAACCAGGCTTCCCACACTGTGATGGGAGAGGGCTGTTGCACAACCGGCGTCATTCCAGCTTGCCGTAAACTACCGGTCTCATGGCGGCATAATGAACTGCGCACGCTCAGTGATCGAGTTGATTTCCCGCTTCTGGCCAAAGTATCGATTCCCTCCAACCTGAACATGGCATTGTTAATGGCCCGAAACCGATTTTCTTCACGGGATGGCACGATGATACTGTCCAGATCCTCCGCAGCGCCCTGTATGTAACCTGCTCCCGTCTCAGGTGAGAAGTCCAGACTGATAGTACCTCATCATGAAGTGGCAGTCACAAGGAGTACGGCTCTCAACAACGTCAGTTGATATTTTTGATGTTGTTCACCATTTTTCATGCAGGGTTTACAGGAATTCTTGTGCGCGACCAGAGGCTAGGGAGAAGCTCGAGCAACAAATGGGTGCTAGTGCACTGGTCACGTGAGGTCCACTAGTTATACGATGCTTGAACCCCTTTGATAGCCAGCTACGGCAGGACTCTTTATGACAGCAAGGGCATGGAGTTTGACGATGTGAGTGTGCATTCAGTACTTCTTTCCTGTTTGCCACACAGTGATCCTCGACATTCGCAGGTGTTCCTATACAATTTTTTGAGGATTCAAACGTGGATTCATCGCGCTGGCGCTTGGTACTGGCGGCCATAGACGGTGTGGCTCAGAGTCACAGTCCGCGCCAATCACAAGTACCCTGTTTCAAAAGGGACGAAAACCGATTTGCAGGGGTGTGCAGCGAGGTATGTAGACGAAACTACATCTGTTTCCCCCTTCCATGTAACAATCTTCTTCAAGCTGAAGTTCTTATACGTGGGAATTACGAGGGCACGCAAGAATTGTGGATTGTCGATAAGTCTGATAAAGCCGAGTCTATGAGAGTAAGAATGCATCTGGAGTAATATTAAAATAGACTGCTGACTGTATTATAGATGTTGTGGGCATCGCGCTCGCAAATCCAGAATTATACACCCGCGATGGGTGTCCCCCACCTCGCAGTGTCCTCGACTCCCGAAGAATGGGCAGAATCTGGAGACTCGTCATTCCATCACAAGCTATACGCGCACGCAATGTATTGCTTTGAACGTGCCAACATGCCCCGTGAACTGAAGATCGCCAAAGCGTACCATTTTCGGCAGCTTGCTCGTGCAACTGTCGGGATTGCTCTACTTAGTGAACAGCGGCGAGCATTTGTCAAAGCTGCAGAAGCATTTGTCGCCTGCGGTAGCGAGACGCCTGGTAGGGAGAAGCTGCAGTACTACCGTACAGCTGCGGAGTGCTATGTTCGTGCGGCTGACGATTGTAAGGCGGCGGATGCATATCTGAATGCTGAGGAATACGAACTGGCAGCCAAACACTATCGTAAGGCCGGGATATTCAACAGGACGTCGATGTTCTCAAATCCCACTCGAAAAAGATGTCGCGCGATTGCGCAGACGAGTTACTCACCGTGTGTCGACTGTACTACTGCAGTAAGGATGACGAAAAGTAGGTGGCCTACTTGTTCTTACGCACGTGACCTTAACGTTTTTTAGACCGCCATCGTCTCTTTTTCACTCTATCGAGGAAGAACTGGAGTTCCTCGAGGCTTACGGCCTGGATGTCGCACTTGTGGCTCTTTATGAGTCCCACGGAAAATATGTCGAAGCTGGGGAACTCCATTCGAGTGAAGATAGACCATTAGACGCGATTAGGGTTTTCCTCAAGGACAAAACCAACGAGCACGCTGTGAGACGCGCAGCAGACATATTGCTGGAATGTTTGTGGAAACATTGTTCATTCGGAGTAGCGCGACAAGAGTTCCATAACGGAATACCAGAGACTCTGATCTCGTTCAGCCACAAGCTACCCTTGGATCCTTTGTCGCCTCGAACCCGTGACGAAGTAAGTATTACGTGTTTGTCTGGCAAGTCTCTGACTCAACTTTAACCCACAGATAAAGATGTTCCAAGCTGCGGCCGCAGAAGGACATGACCATACGGCGCTGGAAACGCTAGAAATGCTGGCGGGGTCCTTCAAAGAGCGGGATGAAAAGGCACCTGCTCTTTGGTGTCTGAACACGTTTTTTCGCGCCTGCCTCAACTCCTTTCTGCAAAATTGGAGGATTTTGCGCACTTCCTCCGAACATTCTACACTTATTCCCATTTGCTTTACACCATTGCATCCCACAGCGATCCTAGGAGTGCACCGTATCAGAAGGTTATTTGGCATAGCTCAACTCTCGGACGACCAATATGTGGTGCAACCGGGGTCCTTCATTTTGACGACCCCGAACACGAAGTCCACTACTGAGGGTGTCGACGAACGAACAAATCCCGTCGTATTCTCACGGACAAATCACTGATGCCTTAAAAGAGCGCGTACGCTCGTACCTTCGCTACAAGTCAAGGCTGAAACTCGACTCTGCTACAATTCAAAGATCCTGTCTCAGTGCCTCCTCTATGCCATCATCGGTTCTTGCAACTATGCCAATTGCAAGCAACAGCATGACCCACTTTCCTCCCTGGACTCTACGCAGTACAATGCGCGGATTGGCCTTCATCTGCAGCAGATGCGTATACTGCAGCTCGTATATTCTGCATTCCCTGAGATGCGAGATGGAGGTCGTAAGTTATCTTGCAGTTACGCCATGCTCATCCACCGATTGTTCCTGTGATATAGCATAAAAGGATGGATCGCCGACTGGATAGCCCACCTATACGAGGCATTCTTCCCACCTTCCGGGCGCAAGGGTCGCTTGCAAATTTTGACTGGTCAAACATCGAGGGAGCTGATGACGGTGTCCGAGTCACGAGAAATTGGGTCCACGGCGCAATTATTCTCTAGATCCTCGAACATCCACCGACTTCCTTACTGACTACTGCGGTTGATCAAGCTCGGCTCAATATTTGGTGTAGGTGATGCTTTGCAGCACGCCAATTGTGTGCAGCGCTACCGCCCCAAGACACTGCTCCGCCATGGGGATCGCTACGTTGTAAAAGATGTGGTGGACTTCGTTCAGTCTTCTGCAGAAAGAAGCATATCCGCAGGCATGCTCGGTCTTCAGTAAGGCTTCTACTGCTTCTTTGGCGTGCTTTTTGAATCATGAGCCTCCATTTTAGCCACATTATGTGTAATGACCTCCCAGTCAACTTGTCGGTTCTATGTGACTGCATAGAGGAAGTGCTTAGTGCCTATGTGATAACGCTCCGTCTCAAAAGCAACCCTGGTGCGGACTCGCTGCATGATGCTGTTCTTCCCCGTAGCTGGTTAATCAGGACCAACAAACCCGATGCCCGTAAAGACGTCCGTAAAGACGTCAGGATGATTGATTACTTGCTAGATGGCATAAAGTACCTCCTGGAAAGGCTACGGTCTAACAGTACAGAAGGTCGCTTTTGCATTGTTGGAATACTTGGTCGTTCTGAAGTTTGTGCAGAAAATCTTCAGCTAATGCACACGAACGTTACACCCGTTCACCGAAGTATATTCATTGCACGGATGTGAGCAGTATAGGGATTGTTTTGTTACTCGAAGCTAACAATACCTTAGCTGCAGAATGTTGTGTCTTGGTGGGTGGTTTAACGAGGTCTGAACTCTACTGACCCCCCTCAGTTGCCCACAACTGTCCCCCTCATAACCCTCATTGTGTCAGAGTAAAAACCAGGATTTCAAACATGATTACGAGCTTGCGGTTAAAAGGTCCTCTTTGGTTGACACCAAGTATCTACAGAAGGTGAGTATCTTCACGGTTCTCCATCATTCAATTGGTGACCTACCTGTTGCCTTAGGTATACAGAAGTAACCTGCGAGCAATATTTGAAAGTGGTAGTTGATTACGATGAGAAGCATGCCATACCGAATCTCGTTCATCTTGTCTGCAAGGGAACGAGTCTTCGGACTAGCAACTTTGCGATGGGACGGCGCATTGAGCAACTTAGTTACGGTCAACTTGACGAGATACTCACTTCCGCGCGCTCTTCGCTCCGCGTGTCACAGCCCACCAGACCATGTTCCACCCACCAGTATCGAACTGCCAAGGCCCATGAACCAGTGGAGACGTGGAGGTACCCTCTCTGACAGCGACCGGCCATAGCTGCTATGAACGGGGAAGAGTCTGCAGCCCGCTTAATACAACGTGTCTACCGTCGGTACCGTCAGAAACAGAGCAGTGGCTGGAGAGGACCACATTGGAGGCAGAGAGATCTGCCGTATTCGTTACCTGTCTGAAGCACACTCAAACCTGTGGCCTTGCGCGAGGATTATATCGCCTCTACCTAGGGCCCTTGCCTCACTTGCTTTTGGCCCTGAAGAAGGGAATCTCCATTGCTACCTCATCAGCCACGACCAAGATTCCTGGACTCTTGTCGACGGAAGGCCACGAACGGCTGGAAGAGCTGGGGCGTCAGAGGAGTGAAATATCGTAAGCCCAAATATTCTGTTTGTGCGAGTTTTCTCACTTGCTTCGAGGACGACCCTTAAACGAGGGCAAGAACTACATGAGACGTTGAGTCCTGATTCCCAATTTGACAAGAACCATAGCATCGGAGCTCTGAAGCACGCGGTACTGCAAGTTGAAGAATTTCTCCACAGGATTCCAGGTGGCCAAGGTGGAGCTCCGGAAGAACTGGATATCGCACGCAAGGCGATCGTTGCTGAGAAGCAGGTTCGTCAGAAGAAGCCGTCTCTCAACGTCGAGGACCTGTATGGATACTGAACCCATACGGATGGAACGGTCCCTGATGCATTGAACATTCCGATTTGTACCTATATGATATCATGCCTAGACGGTTCTACTGTGTTGAATTGATAGTGAATCTCAGACAGCACCTGTAAAGGCTGCCAGGGAACATTATTGATGACACGCGAGCTTGGTGAGGAGAGGGCCAATATGTAAGCCTCGAGACCAAGTTCGTTCTCGCCATCCGACTTGCGAGTTTATTAAAGAGACGGCGTGTCACAGGAGCGAATCTGGAGAGCAGATCTTCATACTCACCTGAGTCAAGGAACAACGATAAGGCTGACGTTACGTCCCAACTTTTACAGGTCGGACCCAAATGTCTCGGCTCCTCAACGAGCAACCCGCACTTGAAGCCACGAAACCACCAACGGTTTGCCACAGAAAACAATACCCTGTTGCGTATGAAGTTCCAGGACCTCAAGCATGTACAGTGACCGAGCAGGAAGTGTATGTTGACCTGTATTTGTGCCAACCGCAGTCTTTGCTCTTTAGACTCGCCGTCGCGTTCGCCATCACCGTCAGCCTCATCAACGTGTGCGATGGGCCACGGATGGATGGCATACTTCGTACATCTCTTCAGCTTCCTGAACACCATCGAAACTCAACAGATATCGAATTTGTCCAGCCCGTTTTGTTTTACATAAGTCGAATTCCTGCTGTGCAAACACCGTGTGCATTGTCCTCAATTTTTTTCAGCCTCTCTGCATGAATTGCGAACACTTGGCAAGTACAAGTAATGCATCACGGACGAGTGATCAATTATACATCCATCAACCATCGCTTGCGGCGTGTGGATCTTGAATGACAATTAGCTGTCACGCTGTAGGTCTTGTACGTGCGTCAGTTTCCCTATGCGCAGTTCGCCCAGGGCATCTCTACCCCCAGATTGGTTTCATACATTATTTTCGGAACCGTCAGCGACGTTTATAAATTTGGCGCCAACATCGAAATACGACGATGGCAGAGCAGCATTAGTAGACGCCCTGTCGAAACTCCCAATCTCACGCCGTTGGCAGGGTGCTTTGCGTACCTGGCAATCGGATTGCGACTTCTACTGAGAATCGACTGTTTGACTCGTCTTGACACAGAGCTCGGTGACATCTCCGTTCCGTGTTCTATGTCTGTATTCCGTGTTTGCCGTGCCGCGTCCATGGCGTACACGGGCGAAGTGATTCTGAGGACTTTGCGATTTACGGAGCCCGATTAGACAACGTCGGCGACCGGCAGACTCCAGAGTGTATGTTCGCCATTTCCGTACCTTAGTGGTGACGGTGAAGTCTGGACGCCTCCCCCACAGGTACCACTGCCTTCAGTGTCGATAATTCCGAACGTGCATGGCTGCTAGACGAAAGTGTTATAAAGGACTTAATAGCTCTGTGCACGAAGATAGGCACTGCCTCGTGGATTCTATATCCCAGGGTCCCCATAAAGCCCTTTGAAACGTCGTCGACGTCATCTCCTGCTAAATGAATTGAGCTCCAGCGCTTCTATTGGTTTTTCAGCAGGCATAACCCCAGCTTGCAAACCTCATCGTAACTAGCCTTGGGGGAAGGGTTGGTGCCATGAGCTCGAGGCTGATGGGAGGTGGTTGCTGTCACCCACTGCATAGAGCTTTAGCTGAATCCAAAGAAACCCGCCGAACGGCGACAACACACCAGTGGCAGTGACCGGATCTGCGTTTGCCAAGTCAAGACAATGTATGGCACAGGGTTGTCCTTCTCCGCAGCTTTTGGGATTCGAATCGCCAGATTTGACCCACATTCATATCAGCTGAAGGGATATATGGTGCACGAGGGGACCTCATGTGTTTGGAGGACGAATATATAAGTCTCTTTAACCGCGGCCTACCCCTTCCACAGCTGCATTACGTGCGTTGCCTTCCCAGCAGTTACGGGCGGTTATATCCCTTATCCAATCGCCTCACCGGTGGTTATCTTTGGATCATAGTAAAGCCATCCACCTCCCCTTGTCCTGGTCACTCCACCGTCAGCATACCCAATGGTTCAGCCAATGAAGACTGCTCTATACTTCGACAATGCTGATGGCTTCGGGGAATGGAGGATTCTTATAGGGACGAATGCGACGAAGAAACTGAGAGAGTTTCGCAGAAACGA
Organism: Pisolithus microcarpus; assembly: GCA_024613185.1. Classification (NCBI taxonomy): domain Eukaryota; kingdom Fungi; phylum Basidiomycota; class Agaricomycetes; order Boletales; family Pisolithaceae; genus Pisolithus; species Pisolithus microcarpus. The sequence continues at coordinate 61,432 of JANFAI010000057.1, read as the reverse complement.
CCAGAAGAAGTTCAAGGTTGTATATAAGAAGATCAAGTATCTCCCATGTTCTCTCCTTTGTTGGTTTTATGGTGACGCTAGCGCAGGGAGCTCTCGAATGGGCAATTTTCAGATGACAATCAGAAGAGATTAGATGGAGTTCGCACAGGAGTCCCTATCTTCGAGGCATATATAGAACGAGACTTAAGGCTTGTGGTATGAGTTTCCTTCCCGAGTTTCTGTTAAACTTATTACGTTGCGTGAAGTATCAAATCGACTGTGTTCCTGACCGCGACACAGAAGTAAGTGAATGACCTGTCTCCCTGTTTCCTGCGCTCAAATCATCTCAGATACAGCGACAAGGTGCTATCCCTTACATGTCTTTTTCACCCGACATGCTTGTTGAGTATACCAGTCATAAGGATATATGAGATATGTCCACACACTCAGCTCAACCGCATTTGGGATGCAATAAGTCACCACTTGTCCAGCAAAGGCCAAGAGTATACAACGGTAAACCGGATTTCCTTACACTGACAACATGAAGATGTCAAAGTTCACTCATATTACCGTTGCAGATGCGCGTATAGGAACAAACCGGTTCATCCTGGTAATACGTATACTTGCCTGCTGTATTCCCACTCCAGGTGCACGATGCGGTCGTCAGGCCCCCACCGTTGGCCCTCGGCGATCAAGAAATGGACCAGTACGTCCATTATATACAGTCCCCATTGTCTTTCTTCATTACTGATCAACTGCAGTTGCATTTCCTCCTTGTGTACGCCTCGACGTACATGATTGCTCTGTTGTATACTCACACCCTAGTAGCCTTGACAATACGTTACCTTCTCCCAGGTGCACTCGAAGTCGTCTTCCTTACTTGTATTCTTGCTCAAATATGTTCTGTAGGCCCTGCTCAATGGTTTGAAAAATATTGTCCTTGACGATACGACCAAGATGACGATGCTGTTGCAGGTTTAAGCGAAGAACGACGTCCAACACGTATTCGAACTCACGTTGGTGTATTCTTTCAATGATTTCACTTACCTCAATCCCATTGCAGTCCTCAGGAACGCAAGATTGTCGAATGCACTACATCGTGTTATGTTATGGGTCGAAGTGGAACCGGTGAGTTTATTATTCGGACCGAGATGAATGGAATACTCATTATTCGAAGGAAAACTACGACCATGTTGTTCAAGATGTTGGGAATCCAGAGGGCATGGCAGCTTCATTCTGAAGGTTTCGATACATCCCGACCTGACATGCCCCGGCCAAGGCAGATATTCGTTACGAAGTCTAGCATGCTCGCAAACAAAGTAGAGGAGTATTTCATGAAACTACTCGAGTCCCTCTCACTGGCAGGATGTACGCTGGAAGAGCTTGCAAGATTGAATCAAGACACGTGGACCGAGGTTGGTTGACAGTGATGATGCCCCGGACACTCAAAGTGGTATTCCGCAGAGGTATAGCGAACTCGAGGACCACCACTTCCCTTTGTTCTTAACATTTGATCGGGTACGTAGTGTTGATCTCGTGTATGGAGCTCGCCACCCACACTCAACTCCATAGCTGGCAAGGATGATTGCAGTGGATATCTTGGACGCAGATCATCCGAGGCTAAACGTATTGCCAAACTATTCATGCAGTCAATGACCCGGAGGCCCTTGACACTTTTGTTTCGTATGAAGTTTTTTGCCAACAGCTATTGGCCCCACTTCCCTCAACACCTTACGAAGGGTCGAGGTGAGGTCGTTGCCTTCCATGGGCTCCCGATGGCTGACGAATGTTCAGATCCATGGCTGGTGTTTGGGGAGATTATGGGTGTGTCCATCAATCTGAGCGATATTTCCTGGGTGTTAATGTACAACAGGCATCATCAAGGGCTCAGAAAAGTCACTTGAATTTGATGATGGGACACTGGATAAGAACACTTACTGTGGTCTCCCGTCACGCTCGAACCCGACGTTCTCCGGCCAAAGAGAAATTGTTTGCTATATATGAAGCATACTCCAAGCTGAAGCGGCAGCGCCAACATCATGATGTTGCAGACCGGTATGTTGATGTTTTTGAGGAGCGTACCGTGACTCTGACTGATCTGTCACAAGGTCTCATGCGATTCTCAAGACTTTACTGGGTAGCAAATCGTTGAAAGGGCGCCAAGTGGACTTCCTGTTTGTGGATTTCCTGTGTCGCGAACAGGTCCTGATGAGGGCTGAAATGCAGCTACGTGGACGAGGCACAGGACAACTTGCTCATAGACGCTTCGCGTATGTTTTTTCATGTCTAATAGTTGGGAATCACGGTTGAGATGTTTCCAGTATTGAGGCTCTTGTGCGGCAATCCGAAGGGCCTGTTCTGGGCGGGCGATACTGCTCAGACTATATCGGCAGGCAGCTCGTTTAGGTTTGACGACCTGAAGGCATTTCTATATCGCACTGAGGTAGTTTGCTTCAATCTTACACCATTCACAAATTAAATGACGTCCGGTGGATCAAGCTTCGCACATTGTGAGGGAACGGGCTGTTACCCGGCCAGCGTCCTTCCAGCTTGCTATAAACTACCGTCCCACGGTGGCATAGTCAACTGTGCCCACTCGGTGATCGAGTTGATTTCCCTTTCTGGCCCCACAGTATCGATTCTCTCCAGCCTGAACGTGGCATTGTTGACGGCCTGAAACCAGTCTTCTTCTCGGCATGGGACAAACCTACTGCTCATTACGAACAATTCCTCTTCGGTGCCCCGTATGTAATCTGTTGTGTCTCGGTTCAACATCTCCCGCTGACATCAGTCCACTATAGTGGCAGTCACATCGAGTTCGGTGCACAACAGTGTCAGTCGATATTTCTACCACGATTTGCCATTGTTCATGCAAGGTTACAGGCATCCTTGTGCGCAATGAGAGGGCTAAGGAGCGCCTCCGAGAACAAGCGGGTGATTTTGGACTGATCATGTGAGGACAAAAATTTATTCATGACCCAACCTTGTTGAAAGCCGTCTGCGACAGGACTCTTTACGAGAGCAAAGGTTTAGAATTCAATGACGTGAGTGTCCATCCAGTGTTCATTTTCAGAAGCATTAAACGTGATCCTCGGATAGGTTCTCCTATACGACTTTTTCGGGGATTCAAATGTGGATCTATCGCGCTGGCGCGTGGTATTGGCCGCCATAACTGGGGAAGCTGGCCATCATAATCAATCCCGACTACAGCGCCTTCCTTCGAAAGGGATGAAAGCCGATATGCAGCATATGTAGTGAGGTATGTGAACAACTGTACTTCTGTTTGTCCATCTCATCAGTCGTCGCCGTCTTCAAGCTGAAGTCTTGTACGTGGGAATAACAAGAGCGCGAAAGAGGTTGTGGATTATCGACAAGTCAGAGAAAGCCGAGCCTATGAAAGTAAGGAATATCTACCAAGCAATTTGTCAAAAACGCTTGAGGCGCTGATGGTTATGATAGTTATTCTGGACATCCCGGTCGCAAATCCAAATTGCACATCTGGGACTGATGTCTCCCATCTTGCAGTGTCATCGAGTCTTGAAGAATGGGCGGAGTCTGGTCACTCGTTATTCCAACACAAGCGGTACACACAAGCGATACATTGCTTCGCATGCCAACATGCCACGTGAAGTAAGGATTGCGGAGGCGTACCATCTCCGAGAGCTCGCCCGAGCAACCATAGGAGTTTCTCCGCTTGGCGAGCAGCGGCGAGCGTTTGCCAAGGCTGCTGACGCATTTGTCAAATGTAGCGGCGAGGCGCTCAATAGGGAAAGGCTGCAATACAACCGTACAGCTGCGGAGTGTTACATTCGTGCGCTGACGATCGTAAGGCGGCGGATGCATACTTGAATGCTGAGGAATATGAACTTGCAGCCAAACGGTATCGCAAGGCCGGGATATTCAACAGGACAGTCGATGTTCTCAAATCCTACTCGAAAAAGATGTCGCACGATTGTGCAGACGAGTTACTCACAGTGTGTCGACTTACTATGCAGCAAGGAAGACGAAAAGTAGGTGACCTACTCATCCTTATGCACGTGGTCTCAGCATTTTTTAGACCGCCATCGTTACTTTTTTCTCCATGGAGGAAGAACTGGAATTCCTCGAGGCTTACGGCCTGGACGTCGCACTTGTAGTTCTTTATGAGTCCCACGGAAGATATGTCGAAGCTGGGGAACTCCATTTGAGTGAAGATAGACCATTAGACGCGATCAGGGTTTTCCTCAGGGACAAAACCAACGGGCATGCTGTGAGGCGCGCAGCAGACACACTGCTGGAATGTTTGTGGAAACATTGCTCATTCGGAGTGGCACGTCAGCGCTCCGTAACGGGATGCCAAAGACTCTGATCTCGTTAAGCCATCAGCTGCCCCTAGATCCTTTACCCCCGGGCCCGTGACGAAGTAAGTATCGCTTGTTCGTCTGGCAAGTTTCTGACTGAAATTCAATCGTGTAGATCAAGATGTTCCAAACTGCAGCCGTAGAAGAGCTTAACCGTGTAACGCTGGAGACATTAGCAGAGGCCTTCATGACGCGGAATGAAAACGGGCTGTTCTTTGGTGTCTGAATCACGTTTTTTCTAGTCTACCTCCACTCCTTCCTGCAACAATGGAGAACTTCGCACTCTTCCTCCGAAAGTTCTACACTTATTCTCATTGTTCTACACCGTTGCATCCCACAACGATCCCGTGGGAGGACGTGGCATCAGGAAGTTATTTGGCATAGTTCAACTCTCGGATGACCAATACGTTATGCAACCGGGCTCCTTTATTTTGGCGACACCAAGCACGGCGTCCTCTAGCGATGGTGAACAAACAAATCCATCGCCGTACTCACACGGACAGATCACCCATGCTTTGAAAGAGCGCGTGCGCCTTCACCTCCGATACCAAGTGGATGCTGAAACCCTGCTTTGCCACAATGCGAAGGTATTCTCTCAGTGCCTCATTTACATCATCACGGGTTCCTGCAACAGTGCAAAGTGCAAGCAGCAGCATGTCTCACTTTCCTCTCTGGATTCCGCACAATACAATGCGCGGATTGGCATTCATCTGCAGCAGATGCGTATACTGCAGCTCGTATATTCTGCATTTCCCGAGTTGCGAGAGTGCAATTCGTAAGTAATACTGCGTGTATAGCATGCTCGTTCACCGATCATTCTTGTAATACAGCACAAGAGATGACATCGGCGGCTGGATAGCCCACTTATACGAGGCATTTTTTCCACCTTTCTGGGCACAAGGGTCTCTTGCGAATCTCAACTGGTCAAGTATCCAGAGGTCTCAGGACGGTATTCGAGTCATGAGAAATTGGATACGCGACGCGATTTATTCTCTAGAACCTCGACATTCTGACGACTTCCTTACCGACATACTAAGGCTGATCAGGCTCAGCTCAGCATTTGGTGAAAGTGATGCTTTGCGGAATGCCAATTGCGTACGGCAACCCTGCCCCGGGGTGTTGTTCCGCTCTCCAGGTCGTTACATTGTGGCAGACATGATTGACTCTGTTCAATCTTCTGCAGAATCAAGCATTTCTGCCGGTACCCTTGGGCTTCGGTAAGCTATCTACTTCTTCCGAAGTTCTAGTTTATGACCTCCGTCGTAGCCACATTATCCGTAATAACCTTCGAGTGCACTTATCGGTTCTGTGCGACTGCATAGAGGAAGTGCTCAGCGCCTACGTATTAACGCTCCGTTTCAAAAACAACCCTGGTGCAGACTCGTTGCATGACGTCGTTCTACCCCGTAGCTGGTTAATCAGGAATAACAAACTCGATGCCCGCAAAGAAGTCAAGCTCATTGACCACTTACTGGACGACATACAGTACCTCCTGGAAAAGCTACGGTCTGACAGTACAGAAGGTTTGTTTTGCGCCATTCGGACAGCTGGATATTCTAACATTTGGTGCAGACAATCTTTGGCTGACGCATACAAGTGTTACACCTGTCCATCGAAATGTATTCATTGCACGGATGTGAGTGATATAGAACGTTATCATGTTGCTTGAAGCTAACCATCTTCTAGCTGTAGGATGTTGTGTCTTGGTGGGGCAGTTTTGTTAACACTTTGATCTGCACTGACTCCCTTCAGCTTCCTACAACTGTCCCCCTCGATGGGCTGGCGTAAAAGCCAAGATTTCGAACACGCTTACTCACCTGAGGTCAAATGATCCCACTCGGTTGACGCCAAACATCTACCGGAAGTATGTACCTTCACGATTTTCCATTATCCGAGTGGTAACATACCTACTTTCGTAGATATGCAGAAGCATCGCGTGAGGGTTATCTGCGAGTGATAGTTGCCTACGATGAGAAGCACGCCATACCGAATCTTCTTCACCTTGTCTGCAAGGGAACGAAGCTTGGGACTAGCCATTTCGCGACGGGATGGCGCATCCACAACTTAGTTACAGCCGTCTGCAAGAGTTACCAGCTCTTTTAGCGTCTCCCCTGATCGCCGCACGCGTCTCTCCTCGAGAGGCACCAGCTTCTGCGCCTCAGCTCGCAACTTCACCCCCGGCGAAGCAGGTCAACTTCACCCATCCGTTGGTAATGAACCTACTAAGGCCCATGAGCCGCCTGGAGATGTGGAAGGTCCCTCTCCGACGATCACCGGGGAGTTGCGAACATTATCGTTACAGAGAAGGAAGCGGATGCAGTCCGTTTAATACAACGTGTCTACCGTCAGCATCTTCGAAGGCAGAAGCTGCGGCTGGAGAGGTCCACACTTGAGGCAGAGCGATCCGCCATATTTGCTGCTTGTCTAAAGCGCGCTCGAGCTTCTGGCCTTGCGCGAGGGTTCTATCGCCTCCTGTACCTAGGACCTTTGCCCCACTTGCTTTTGGCTCTAAACAAGGGAATCGCCATTGCCACATCTGTTAAATCCACGACAAAAATTCCTGGACGACTACGGAGGGAGGGCCATGAACGCCTGGAAGAATTAGGGCGGCAAAGGAGTGAAATATCGTAAGTCTTGGGAACAATTGCACCTCAGGTTTTCCTACTTAACTTATTTGGAGATCCATCCTTAACAGGGGTACGAGCTGCGGAAGAAGCTAAGTCCCGACTCCTATTCCACAAGAACCGTGACGTCGGGGCTCTGAAGAATGTGGTGCTGCAGGTTAAGGAATTTCTCCACAGAATCCAGGTGATGCAATGGGTTCCGAGAGGTAGATGCAGAACTGAATGTCGCATACAAAGCCGTTGTTACCTAGAAGCGGGTCCCGAGGAGAGGTAAAACCACTACTCAATGTCGAAGATCTCGATTCGTATGAGTACGGACTCACTAGTGGACGAAACGATCGATACATGGAGTAGTTCACGACTTGTACTCACAGGATACTATCCCTAGTCAACTCTGCTGTGTTGAGTTAATACCATATCTCACTGCACTCTGCGGTTGCGAGGGAACATTCTCAATGAAGCGGCATTGGCGAGAGAGGGAAAGTACATAAGCCTCCAGACCAGGCTCGATCTTGTCATCTGACTTGCGATTTCATACAAAGATAGCATGCGGAAGCAAGTCTGGAGAGATACGGATCTTCGTACTCACCCCAAAAGCACTGATAGAGTAACTGGATTCATGTTGTGCCCCAGCTTTTTCAGCCCAGTCGGGCCAAACCATCCCGTTTCCCGTCCATCGAGAACAACCGTATATCAGATCATTGAAAGCACTAAAATCAGTCGGGAAGAGGTTCGTAAAGAAAGTAATACCCTGTTTGGTGTCGAGTTTTACTAGGGATTGGCCATCTGAACAGGAAATGTACTGTACGTCGACCCGTATCCGCCATGAACGCGAAGAACCTGGGTCACGTGATCCACTCCAGGCTTTCGGCTTCAATGCCGCAACTTTCCCTCTACATCGTTGTATTTCTTTTCATTGGTTTTGGACGGTCTGCGGAATCCGTTTACTTCCGGTGTTCACCTATTCCTTCATCATTAATCATTCATAGTCAGGTTTGAGTCAGTTCCCGACTTGCACTCCTGTCTCACAGGCTAGCTGCGACGGGGGGAGTCCCTGCTGTGCAACACATCGCAGCTGGATGTTATCAGGTATTCTACCTAGTGTCCCGTATCACTATACAGTATTCATCTGTCACCCAATAAATAATGGTTACAGTACTGGACTGGACAAAATTCTCCATCCACCACTTGCAAACAGAGGATGCTCAAGTATTCATTCAGCAGGCGATGCTTTACGTAACTCTGGGGTAAGTGACCTCCACTCATGAGTCCAACTCTTTCGTGCACGTATCTCTACTGAGCATCACCATATAATCGCGAACACTTGGCAAGTGTAAACAGTATATTATGGACGAGTGATCTCCACTGCTCACGCTATTAGCACTCCTGGCTTTTGGCACCGCAGCTGTCAGGAACGCGTGGAAGTTGTTTCGAGGTTGAAGGGAGAGCGCTGTTCTTCGCGAGGCGAAGATGCAGTTATTTCCTGAACTCCACGCTTCCACGTAGATCTTGTTCAAGTATTTTGACCGACAATATAGCAACTACGCGGTATGTCTTAGTAGTACGTGTTTTACTTCGGGCATTTTTTACCCTTCGGAGGTTTGGTTGTTGTTTTCGGAGCTATCAGCGGACGTTCAATTTGGTGCCAGAATTGGAATACAACCACGCAGCCCACTGTCGAACTCTCCCAACCTTGCAGCTCATAGGTGGAGTGCCGAGGCTAACATGCGAGGACTGCCGTTATCTGCTGGGAATTGACCGTTTGATCCATCGACACAGTGCTTTCTATAACTTGCAGTGATCCACACGGAACGTCGGCACTTCGGTAGGCATTTGCCAGCAGCTTTCATAACCTGAAATATTCATCACCTCGTAGCGGCCTGTCACGAAATAGTTTCTCTGCAGGTGTATTAGTCGTTGTATGTGGCTTTGTGGAGGACATTCGCAGGCCATTGGCCTAGGCCCTCCATCCTATCGGAGATTCTTTACTATCCTGGTTCGCAATGGTGATTAATGGTGTAGGCAAAATTGCCGCCGACAGAGTCTGGGGTCTATTCTACGTTTTCTGGAACACTCTGAAGCCCCTGATGGACCACCGCTGCTTCGAAAAGTCCCATCGCTCACCCGTCGGTTTAGAGTCAATCTGACTTCATACACCTTTTTACAGGGGTTTGTCTCGACCGAGAGCAGAGAATTCCGTCCAGCTCAAACGTAAAGCAACATGTTCATCCGGTGTGGTGTGCTCTATATTTACATGTCTGTGACCGTTTATATCTCGAATGCTGATGTCATCTTGACAGTGTGGTGCCATGTCTATGTCGTATTTCGATGTAGGTAATGTGAAGTAATCTGTCTCAGCAAACTGCAGAGTAAATACTACTAGGTTTGACATTTTCTATATTTGGTCAAGAAGTTTCCTGATAACCGCCCCACCAGGACTTATCCTTTCAGCGTCGAAAATTCTGAGCATGACACGATTGTTACATGGAAAGCTACGAAGGACTAAGTACGCCTTGTGTACGAGGATATGCGTAATTTCGCCCATTCTATGCTTCCTGATGCTCGACAGCCCGTTTGATGATAACGCTGACGTTCTTTACCAAACGAATTGAGCTTTGGAGTTCTTATCTGTTTTGTGAACAGATGTACCCCACAGACATACAATATTTGACGTAGTTGGAACTGGGAATGGCAGGATCTGCGTTATCTGAGTCGGGAAAAGATGCGATCGAGGCCCTTCTCCGCAGCTCTGGTGACCCAATTCGATCCATATTCTTATCAGCCAAGGAGGCCTTATAGAACACGAGGGAACCTCATGTATGTGTGGGATGAATGATATATCTTGACAGTCCCGTTCAACTTCGGTCTAACCCTCCACAGCCGTCAGTCGTGGGTTGCACACCAAACAATTACGCGTGGGCACTATTGCTCTATCCACTCTCTATACCGGTGAACATCCACTCGAGGATTGTAGTGGAGGCATCCATTCCGTGAAACGGTTCCACCAATGAGGGTTGCTTTATACTTGCACAAAGCTGATGGTTTCGGGGAATGGAGAATTCTTCTAGGGACGAGTGGAGCGAGGAAACTGAGAGAGTTCCGCAAAAGGGACATAAAGAAGTTCAAGACTATATATAAGAAGATCCAAGTAATTTATTTTTTCTTCCATCATTGGTTGTATGGTGACTCTGGTGCAGGAACTATCAAATGGGCAGTTTTCGGGCGATAACCAGAACAGATTAGATGGGACCCGCTCGGAGTCCCCATCTTTGAGGCATATATGGAACGAGATTTAAGGCTTGTGGTATGAATTTCCATCTCGTGTTTCTAATAAATTTATTGATGTTCCGTGGAGTATCAAATCGATTGTGTTCCGGATCACGATGGTGCAGTAAGTAAATTACTCGATTCCCCGACCCTATCACCCAAATCGTTCAGATCGAACGACAAGGTGGTCTCTACCTGTCGTTTCTATGCGTACATGCTTATTGGACACGTACACCTGAAGTCATAAGGATATACGGGATATACGCCCGCACTCAACGCGATGGCATTTGGGATGCAATGAGTCACCACTTGGCCGATAAAGGCAAGGAATATACACAACGGTATCGACCCAACCTCTACATTGGCAAAATGAAGATGGCGAAGTTTACTTATCTGCAGTTGCAGGGTGCACGCCCAGGAACCCACCCATCCATCCCGGAGAACAGGTATACTTACCTGCTGTATTCCCACCCCAGGTACAGGATGTGGTCATCAAGCCTCCATCGCTGGTCCTCGATGATCAGGAAATGGACCAAGTATGTCCATTTATATCAGCTACCTATTGTCTTCCTTCACTACAGTTACTGACGCTGAACTCCAGTTGCACTCCCTTCTCGTGTACGTCTTGATGTATATGACTGCTATGTAGTCCATTTACGCCTTTGTAGTCTTGATAAATACGTTACCTTCTCTCAGGTGCGTTGGAGTTCACTTGCCTTGTTTCCGTTCTGTCTTAGATGTGTTTTGTAGGCCCTGCTCAACGGTTTGAGAACTATTGTCCTTCGTCACGATCCAACGAAGATAATAATGTTATTACAGGTTTGATTGCCAAGAACGACGTCCAACATGTATTCGAACTCACGTTGGTGCACTCTTTCTGGTCGCTTCACTTACCTCAATACCTCCGCAGCACGCAACAGCGCGAAATTGTGGAATGCACGACGTCGTGCTACGTTTTGGGTCGAAGTGGAACCGGGTGGGCTAACTGTTGGGACCGGGATTAATAGAATACTCACTGCCCAAAGGAAAACCACGACGATGTTGTTTAAAATGTTGGGGATCCAGCAAGCATGGCAGCTTCATTTCGAGGGCTCCGACATACCCCGGCCGAGACAGATATTCGTTACGACATCTCACGTACTCGCAAACAAAGTAGAAAATTATTTCATCAAACTCATGAACTCCCTCTCGCAGGCAGGATGTACGTTGGACGAATTGGCAAGATTGCAGTCCAGACGCGCGGACCCTGTACTGGTTGACAGTGAAAATGTCTCGGACACTCTCCCTCAAAGATATAGTGAACTCGAGGACCATCACTTTCCATTATTTTTACCATTTGAGCGGGTATGTATTACTGGCCGTACCCATTAAGATCACTGCTCACAGTCAACTCCATAGCTGGCAAGGATGATTGCAGCTGATATGTTAGGACGCAGACTATCCAGGGGCGGAGCATATGTCGAAACTATTCGTGCATTCAAATCACCAGGAAGTCTTTGACTCCTTTGTTTCGTATGAAGTTTTCGTCAACAGTTACTGGCCGCAGTTCCCTCCATATCTGACAAAGGGGCGAGGTCGGGGAGTTGTTTTGCGTGTACTCAATGGCTGACGACTGTTCAGATCCGTGGCTGGTATTTGGGGAGATTGTAGGTGTGTCCATCAATCTTGGCGATATGTTTCTGGTGTTAATTTACAACAGGCACTATCGAAGGCTCAGAAAAATCACTTGGATTTCATGATAGAGCCCTGGACAAGAACACTTACTGTAATCTCCCGTCACGCTCAAACCCAACGTTCTCCAGTCAAAGACATACTATCTATGCCATATATGAGGCCTACTCCAAGCTGAAACATCAGCGCCGACATCATGATGCTGCAGACCGGTTCGTTAATGCTCTCGAGGAGTACGACATGACTATGATTGATCCGTCACAAGGACCCATGCAATTCTAAAGACTTTACTTGGCAGCAGGTCGTTTCAAGGGCGCCAAGTAGATTTCCTGTATGTACATCATCCTTGTCAGCGAACAGGCTACTGATGAGAGTTGGGTTGCAGCTATGTGGACGAGGCACAAGACAGCTTGCTCATAGATGCCCTGCGTATGTATTGTCATGTATGATGACCAGAAACTAGGGTTGAATGTTCGCAGTGTTAAGGCTTCTATGCAGCAATCCGGAAGGTCTGTTTTGGGCAGGCGATACTGCTCAGACCATATCTCCAGGGAGCTCGTTTAGGTTTGACGATCTGAGGGCATTTCTCCACCGTATCGAAGTAGGTGTCTTAAATCTTATAGTATTCATAAATTACACGACATCAGATGGACCAAGCTTCAAGTTCGCACATTGTCAGGGAACAGGCTGTTACCCACCCAGCGTCATTCCAGCTTGCCATAAATCACCGGTCTCATGGCGGCATATTGAACTGTGCGCGCTCAGTGATTGAGTTGATTTCCCACTTCTGGCCGCATAGTATCGACTCCCTCCAACCTGAACATGGCACTGTTGATGGTGTGAAACCGGTTTTTTGCACGGGATGGGACAAGGATACTAGTTATGAACAGTTCCTCGTCACTGCTTCGTATGTATTTTTTCTGTCTCAGTTCGAGAGAGTCCCGACTAATATGTATCGCCCCACTATGAAGCAGCAGTCACAATGGGTTCGGCGCGCGGCAGTGTCAGTTGACATTTTTCATGTGATATGCCGTTTTTTATGCGAATTTCACAGGCATTCTCGTACGCGATGAGGAGGCTAAGGAGAAGCTCGAACAACAACTGGGTGCTATTGGAATGATCATGTGAGGACACGGGTTGCTTGACGTCGGAACCATATTGATAGCCCATCACGGCAGGACCCTTTACGAGAGCAAAGGCTTGGAGTTTGATGATGTGGGTGTGCACTCGGTACATCTTGCCTGTGCAACATACTGATTCCCGGCATTTGCAGGTGCTGTTATACAACTTCTTCGAGGATTCAAACGTGGATCTATCGCGCTGGCGTTTGGTACTGGCTGCCATAGACAACGCGGTTGAGGGCCACAATCTGCGCTACCAACAAGCGCCTTGTTTCGAAAGGGACGCAAGCCGATATGCAGCGGTATGCAGTGAGGTACGTGGATGAGACCACTTTCGTTTGTCCATTCCATCCACCGGCGTCTTGTTTAAGCTGAAGTTCTTATACGTGGGAATCACACGAGCACGTAAGAGATTGTGGATTGTCGACAACTCAGACAAAGCCGAGCCTATGAAAGTAAGGAATATCTACCATGCGATTCCACAAACAGACATGAAGTGTTAATGGTTATGATATGCAGTTATTCTGGACGTCTCGGTCGCAAATCCAAAATCGCACGCCTGATAGTGGTGTCCCACAGATCGCAGTCTCTTCTACTCCTGAAGAATGGGCAGAATCTGGACACTCGCTATTCCAGCTCAAGAGATACATGCAAGCGATGCATTGCTTCCGGCGTGCCAACATGCCACGTGAAGTGAGGATTGCGGAAGCGTACCATTTTCGGGAGCTTGCTCGCGCAACTATCGGGGTTGCTCTACCCAGCGAACAGCAGCGGGCGTTTGCCAAAGCCGCAGACGCATTTGTCACCCGTGGCAGCGAGGCATCTGGTAGGGAGAAGTTGCAGTACTACCGTACAGCTGCGGAGTGTTACGTTCGTGCGGCCGACGGTCATAAGGTGGCGGATGCATACCTGAATGCTGAGGAATATGAACTGGCGGCCAACTACTATCGCAAGGCTGGGTTGTGGGACAAGACAGTCAACGTTCTCGCGTCTCACTCGGAAGAGGTGTCACGTGCTTGTGCAGACCAGTTACTCACAGAGTGTCGGCTATACTACTGCAGCAAGATTGACGAAAAGTAGGTGTCTGTTCGTTGTCATGAGAGTGAACTGAACGTTTTTCAGACCACCGTCACCTCTTTTCACCTCCTTTGAGGAAGAGCTAGAATTCCTTGAGACTTACGGTCTAGATGTGGCGCTTGCGGCTCTCTACGAGTCCCACGGAAAATATGTCGAAGCTGCAGAACTTCTTTTAGGTGAAGACAAACCCCTGCACGCGATCGGGGTTTTCCTCAAGGATAAAATTAACCCACATGCTGTGAGGCGCGCGGCAGATGTATTGCTAGAATGTTTATGGAAACATTGCTCATTCGGAGTTGCACGACGGGAGCTGCATAACGGGATACCAAAGTCCCTTATGTCGTTAAGCCATCAGCTGCCCTTGGGTCCTTTGTCGCCTCGGACCCGCGAAGGAGTCGGTATTGTTTGTTTGCTTGGAAAGCTCTGGTTGATTTTCACCATCTAGATCAAGATGTTTCAAACCGCAGCGGCAGATGAGCTTGATCGTAGAACGTTGGAAGTGTTAGCGGAAACCCTTGAAGAGCAGAATGAAAGTGCAGCTGCTCTTTGGTGCCTGAATCACGTTTTTTTCGCCTCTACCCCAACTCCTGTCTGCAACCTTGCAGGAGTTTACGTTTTTCCTCCGAAAATTCTACATTTACTCTCATTTGCTTTACACCGTTGCATGCCACAGCGATCCCGTGGGAGTGCACGGTATCAGAAGGTTATTTGGCATAACTCGACTTTCGGACGACCAATATGTGGTGCAACCGGGATCTTTCATATTGATGACCCCGAGCACGAAGTCCACTACTGAGGGTGTCGACGAACGAACAAATCCATCGTCGTATTCTCACGGACAAATTACTGATGCCTTAAAAGAGCGCGTACGCTCGTACCTTCGCCTCCAAGTCAATGTAGAAATTCGACTCTGCCACAATTCAAAGATCCTGTCTCAGTGCCTCCTCTATGCTATTTACGGTTCTTGCAACTATGCGAAGTGCAAGCAACAGCATGACCCACTTTCCTCCCTGGACTCTACGCAGTACAATGCGCGGATTGGCCTTCATCTGCAGCAGATGCGTATACTGCAGCTCGTGTATTCTGCATTCCCCGAGATGCGAGAGTGGAAGACGTAAGTAATCTTACAGTTACGCCATGCTCATCCGCGGATTATTCCTGTGTTTTAGCATAAAAGGAGGGATTGCTGACTGGATAGCCCACTTATACGAGGCATTTTTCCCGCCCTTCCGTGCGCAAGGGTCTCTTGCAAACCTGGACTGGTCAAGCATTGAGGGAGCTCATGATGGTATCCGAGTTACGAGAAATTGGGTCCGCGGCGCAATTTATTCTCTAGACGCTCGAAAATCTACCGGCTTCCTTACTGATATACTGCGGTTGATCAAACTCAGCTCAATATTTGGTGAAGGCGATGCTTTGCAGCGCGCCAACTGCGTGCGTCACTACCCCCCCAAGACACTGCTCCGCAATGGGGATCGTTACATTGTAAAAGATATGATTGACTCCGTTCAGTCTTCCGCAGAAAGAAGCATATCCGCAGGCATGCTTGGTCTTCAGTAAGGCTTCCACTGCTTTCGTTGCCATGCTTCCTGAATCATGACTATCCATGGTAGCCACGTTATATGTAATGACCTTCAAGTGAACTTGTCAGTTCTATGCGACTGCATAGAGGAAGTGCTCAGTACCTATGTGATAACGCTCCGTCTCAAAAACAAACCCGGTGCAGACTCGCTGCATGACGCTGTTCTGCCCCGTAGCTGGTTAATCAGGACCAACAAACCCGATGCCCGTAAAGACGTCGGGATGATTGATTACTTACTAGATGGCATAAAGTACCTCCTGGTAAAGCTACGGTCTGACAACACAGAAGGTTATTCTTGTGCCCTTCGAACAGTTGGACATCCTAATGTTTGGTACAGGAAGTCTTTGGTTGATGCACACAGACGTTACACCTGCTCACCGAAGCGTATTTATTGCACGGATGTAAGTAATGTAGGGATCGTTACGTCGCTTGAAACTAATAATACCCTAGCTGCAGAATGTTGTGTCTTGGTGGGTAGCTTGCCAAGAGTTGGAACGCTCCTGACTCCCATCAGCTTCTTACAATTGCCCCCCTTATTGTGTCGACCTGAAAGCCAAGGTTTCAGACATCATGTCTGGCCTGCGGTCAAATGACACTCACACCACCGGTTTGGCGTCAAGCATCTATGGGGAGTAGGTATCTTTACTATTCCCCATCATCAGGGTGGCGGTGACAGAACTGTCGTTCTAGATATGCGGAAGCAGCCTATGGGGACTATCTGCGAGTGATAGTTGCCTACGACGAGAACCATGTTATACCGAATCTTGTTCATCTTGTCTGCGAAGGAACGAAGCTTGAGACTAGCAACTTCGCAGCGGAATGGCGTATCGAACGACTTAGTTACAGTCAACTCGACGAGATACCAGCTCGTTTAGCGTCTCCCCTGATTGCCGCGCGCTCCCCGCTTCTCGTGGAAGCTCCTCTCGCCGACGATAACCTGGCCGTACCGAATATTGCAGCTACGGACGAGGAAGAATCCGCAGCCCGCTTAATACAACGCGTCTACCGTCAGCACTGCCGCAAACAGAAGCGGCAGCTGAAGAGGTCCACGCTCGAGGCGGAGAGATCTGCTATATTTGTTGCATGTCTGAAACACGCTCAAGCCTCTACTTTTCCCCGAGGGTTTTATCGCCTCCTATACCTAGGACCCTTGCCCCACTTGCTTCTGGCACTGAAGAAGGGAATATCCATTGCTACATGTGTCAAAGCTAGAATCAAGATTCCTGGACTCTTACTGAGAGAAGGTTACGAACGGCTGCAAGAACTGGGACGCCAGAGGAGTGAAATATCGTAAGTCCTGATCCTTGTTCCCGCGAATTTTCTCACTTGCTTGGAGGTCGACTCTTAAACAAGGGCAAGAACTGCTGAAGACATTGAGTCCTGGCTCCCAGTTCCACAAGAACCGCGACATCGCCGCCCTGAAGGATGCGGTGCTGCAAGTTAAAGAGTTCCTCCGTAGAATCCCAGGTGGTACAAGGGGGGCCCCGGAGGAACTGAACATCGCATACAAAGCCATCGTTACTGAAAGCACGTTCCCGAACAGAAACCGTCCCTCAGGCCTCAGCGTTCAGAATCTCTTTACTTTGGGGTACTAACGCGAAACGCGGAATGATCCCGGATCCCCGATGTATTAAGCATTTCAGTTGTACCCGTATGCTACTATCCCAGCTGATCCTGCTGTGTTGAAATGATAGCGAATCTCAGACATTACCTGTGCGGGCTGCCAAGGAACATTCTCTATGTTGCGAGATCGGTGAGAGTCAATACGTGAGCCTCGAGACCAGTATGAAGATCTGTATCTCTCCCGTCTTGTTTCCGGACGCTATCTTCATAGTAAAATTACGAGTCGGATGTTGCGAACGAGTCACTCACCCCCGAGGAACCGATAAGCCTACTGCGTCCCAGCATTTCAGCTCAGACCAGAACGCCTTGTTTCTTGTCTCAACGTACAACTGTGTTTCAAACCAATCAAAACACTGAAAGTAGTCAGAGGTTCGCTAAAGCAAAGAAAGGAGGATCGTTCCACGCGTCGATCTCATCCTCTTGAATACAACTCACACCATGTACTGTCGTAGCGATGGAGACGTGTAGTGAGTAATGTCATCAGCTGAAGGAATGTGCGCCAAAACTCGTCAGCTCTAGTAAGTAGTGATGAGCACCTAAAAGCATATAGTTGCAATCACAAGAATATGCTCATCTTTTACCATACAGCGGGAGCGTGGGTGAGGAAGGAAAGGACACAGATGATCCCGGAAGGTGAGTAGGAGCGGTCGGAATGCGCCAGGGTTAGCGGGTAGTACTAGTGCGGCCTGAGTGGAACAGAATTTAAGTTTCTCTTTGACAAAAAAGCACAGGCACCAATCCCCTGTTGAGTGCAGAATTTCGGGAATTGGGAATCTGAGCAGGAAATGTATGTCAACCTATATTTGTAACGGCAGATAAGTTTACCCACCCCAACTCTTCAATCCGAGGGACGTCTTTGCGTTATCATTCTTCGTCCTCATCGAGGTTGGCTGAAACAACACTCATCGTCGCCATTATCTTCGATATGCGTGGTCAATAGCATACTCCATGTATCTCTTCAGCACACTGAAGAGGATCTTCCGTCATCCTCGTCCTTCTCATCCGCACCCTTTATGGTGGTATCAAAGAGTCGTTACCACCCGCTAGTTCTCGCCAGGCTTGCTTGCACCTTTGGAGACCCTGACATACATTTCAAAGGCCTCAACATCCCTGGCTTTTACGTCGCCCAATCTCAGTGTTTTGAAACTGGTGTTGTTGGATATGAGCAGGAAAGCAGAGGGTGTTCCAGGGTATCTAAGGCGCGCAAACGAATCTTTTTGTGCCCAACTCGCGTCTGCATTTGCAGAGAGTAGGATGATAGCAGAAAACGAGCATGATTTGCGACGCGCCTTGATAGCAGGTATGGTCCCTTCATGATGCGAGAACTGGTCGTTGTCAGAATCAATCCCACCATGGCAGAATGGCACCAACCTACTCGACGTACAACAGTTGTAGAGTTCGTCAAGCTGAACAACTCGACGTTCCCTAGACGTTCGTCTCCTCATCTTCAGGTCGAAGGTGGGGACTGTTGACTGCCCCCCCCCCCCGCTACGGTGCAGATGGCACGGAACACGCGACGTATCACGTGAGAAAAATACACGGGAACAGCCGGGGGTTTGCTAAAGCTGCCGAGCCACGGCAAGAAGCGGTGGCTGTGATCAGGATCTGCGCTGGCCGAGTCCGGAGGGTTTGCTCTTCTCCACAACTCCAATACAAATCTGGTAACCCGCGCTAAATTTGACTCGCACATTCATATCAGTCTGCGTTCTGGAACACCACAGTGGAGGGGTAACCGGTAACCTCCGTCTACTAACCCTCGCCCAGCTAGTCCGTACCCACCATGGTACACGTCGTAGACCTTTCTATGTTCGCTGCCGAACGTGTGGCAGACCCAATTGGGCTTGCTGACGCGCTTCGTCACCTCGAGCTCTTGTTAGCAGTCTCCAACACGGACGCCACCGTGGCGCAGATTGTTCGTGAGTTACTGTCCGTCCAGAATCTCTTTGGCTTCCTTATCTCGGGTAAGTAAGTAATGCTCGCACAGAACTATAGCTCACACAACTCACGGCCAGTCTGGCCCAGCTCGAAGAGGCTGACCGACCGTATCATCAGTGCCTTCCCCAGCGATCCAGCGCTTATACACGAGTCTTTCGCAAGTGACCTGCTGTTTGGAATATCCCATACTTTGTTCTCCATTCCTCCCGACCTTTTATCTAATGACCTGTCCAGAAACATTGGCGAGTCTAGACAATACGTGGACAATGTTTTGCCTATCCTGGCCATGTTATGCCGCGCAGATTTCACCAAAGAAAGTTCTGCTGCAGACAGCGATCCCGAGTTAGTAGATGAAGACATACCATTCTTCAAGCAGAGAGTGAAGAGGCAACGACGGAAGGTTAAGCGAGAAGCTCCGCCTGTCAATCCTGCCCCCTTTCACAAACTTGGGGTACCTGTACCCGCTACGAATGAAGAAGCCCAAAGGATGGCCAAGGAGTTTGCGGCAGAATTAAAATCGGTCTTATTCGTACGCAGCCTTCCAAGCCCTCGCGACTCTCGGTTGACTTTTGCCAACAGTTTTATCTGACCGCGCTCTCAAGCCCTGAACTTGCAACACCTCTCAAGAATGCATATATTCCTTTATCCGATCACACCACCAATGAACGTCCTCAGATAGTGGTGGATCCAGCCACTGCCGTTGTCGACACTCGGTCGTCAGCATACCCTACGGTCCAACCAATGAAGGCTGCTCTATACTTCGACAATGCTGATGGTTTTGGGGAGTGGAAGGTTCTAATAGGGACGAATGCAACGAAAAAATTGAGAGAGTTCCGTCGAAACGACGGAAAGAAGTTCAGGATTGTAGTCAAGAAGATCAAGTATGTGCTCTGCCGCTTTCTTCGGTACTTGTGTGGTGACACCGGCGCAGGGAACTCTCAAATGGCCAGTTTTCAGACGACAACCAGAAGAGATTAGATGGATCTCGGTCAGGCGTGCCTATCTTCGAGGCGAAGATGCAACGGGATCTGCGGCTTGTGGTATGAATTTCGTTTTGTGTGTCGATCGAAGCTATTAAGGTATCATGAAGTATCAAGTCGACTGTGTTCCCGATCATGATGGCGAGGTAGGGTGAATTACCTACCCCACTGACCCTAGCACTCAAATCACTTCAGATCGAACGACAAGGTAGTCCATAGGCGTCGGTTTCATGTACACATGCTTATTGGGTACGCGTGAAGTCATCAAGATATATGAGATATGCACCCACACTCAGCTTAATCGCATTTGGGATGCAATGAACCACCACTTGTCCGGCAAAGGCAAAGAGTATATACAACGGTAAGACTGCATTCTTCGTTCCCACAAAATGAAGACGGCAGAGTTCGCTCATCCTACTGTTGCAGGTGCACGTTCAGGAACCCACCCGTTCATCCCGGAGATAAGGTATACTTGCCTGCTGTGTTCCCACCAGAGGTGCCCGACGTGGTCGTCAAGCCCCCATCGCTGGTCCTCGGTGACCAAGAAATGGACCAAGTATGTCTATTTATATCAGCTTCTTACTGCCTTCTTCCGTAAGAGTTACTAATGCTGCCACAGCTGCACTCCCTCCTCGTGTACGTCTTGATATGCATGACTTGTCCAGAGTTCATTGACACCATGGTAGCCTTGACAAATACGTCACCTTCTCCCAGGTAATCTCGAACTCATATCCCTCATTTTTGTCATTACTCATATACGCATGCAGGCGCTGATCAATGGTTCGAGATATGCTCCTTTTCCTGACCATCTAGCCAAGATGATAATGTTGCTGCAGGTTTAGTTGCGAGGAAGGATGTCCAGCATGTATTCGAACTCACGTTGGTACACCTTCTCTGGTCACTTTACTTGCCTCAATGCCTTTGCAGCCCGCACGAGCGCAAGATTGTCGACTGCACTACATCGTGCTATGTGCTAGGTCGAAGTGGGACCGGGTAACTTCAATGTTGTAACCGAGATTGATGGGATGCTCATCATTTGAAGGAAAACGACGACTATGCTGTTTAAGATGCTGGGAATTCAAAGGGCATGGCAGCTTCAATCTGCGGGCTCCGGCATGCCCCGGCCAAGGCAGATATTCGTTACGAAGTCTCCGGTCCTCGCAGACAAAGTAGAGGAGTATTTCGTGAAACTCATGGACTCGCTTTCTCTCGCGGTATGCACGCTGGAAGAACTGGCAAAGTTGCCGTCAAGAAACACCGATCGGGGATTGGTTGACAATGACGATGTCCCGGACTCGCAAAGTGGTATTCCGCAAAGATACAGTGAACTCGAGGACCACCACTTCCCTTTATTCTTAACGTTCGATCGGGTACGTGGCGTTGATCAGATGTGTTGAGCTCACCACTCACAGTCAATTCCGTAGCTGGCGAGGATGATCGCGGCGGATATGTTGGACACAGATCATCCGGAGGCTAAACGCGTAGCGAAACTATTTATTCCGTCGCAAGACTCGGAGCTTGACTCCTTTGTTACCTATGAAACTTTTGCTAACACGTACTGGCCCCGCTTCCCACAACCGCTTACGAAGGGTCTAGGTAAGGTCGTTGGTTTCCATGTGTACTCTATAACTGACGTATCGTTCAGATTCATGGCTGGTGTTTGGGGAAATTATGGGTGCGTCCATCAATTTGGGTGATGTCGCCCTGGTATAATGTACGATAGGTATCATTAAGGGCTCAGAAAAGTCGCTTGAGTTTGATGATGGGACACTGGATAAGAAAACTTACTGTAGTCTCCCGTCACGTTCAAACCCGACGTTCTCTGGTCAAAGAGAACTTGTCTATACTCTTTTCGAAGCCTACTCGAGGCTGAAGCGTCAGCGTCAACATCACGATGTTGCAGACCGGTATGCTAATATTATCCGGGAAGAGTATACCATGATTTTGATCGATCTCTCACAAGAACTCATGCGGTTCTCAAGATTTTGCTGGGTGGCACATCGTTCAAAGGGCGCCAATTAGATTATCTGTTTGTTCATCTCTCGTATTCATTTAACATGCCGCTGATGAGGATTGAGCTGCAGCTATGTAGATGAAGCACAGGACAACTTACTCATAGATGCTTTGCGTATGTTTTTCACGTCTAATAACCAGCGACTACGATTGAGATTTGCAGTTTTGAGGCTTTTATGCAACAACCCGGAAGGCCTGTTCTGGGCAGGCGATACTGCTCAGACTATCTCTGCAGGCAGTTCGTTTAGGTTTGACGACCTGAAGGCATTTTTATACCGTATCGAGGTGGGTGCCCTTAATTGTACAGCATCCAACACTGCACGACATTCAGGTGGATCACGCTTCACACGTCGTGAGAGAGCGGACTATTACACAACCGCAATCATTCCAGCTCGCCATAAACTACCGGTCCCATGGCGGTATAGTCAACTGCGCGCATTCGGTGATCGACCTGATCTCCCACTTCTGGCCGAATAGTATCGATCAACTACAGCCCGAACATGGCATCGTTGACGGTCTGAAACCTGTGTTCTTCACGGGATGGGATAAAGATACTGTTCGTTATGAGCAATTCCTCTTCGGTGCTTCGTATGCAATCTGTTTTGTGTCTCACTTTGATATGTCCCACTGACGTCGATCCATTACAGCGGCAGTCACATAGAGTTCGGCGCACAACAGTGTCGGTCGATACTTTTCACCATCGTTCCCTATTTTTTGAATGGAGTTTTTAGGCATCCTTGTGCGCGATGAGACGGCTAAGGAGAAACTTCGAGAGCAAGTGGGCGATATCGGAGTTATCATGTGAGGACGATTAACTATTCCACGTCTGAACTTTAATGATGGCCGCCTGCTGCAGGACACTTTATGAGAGCAAAGGCTTAGAGTTCAATGACGTGAGCGCCCATTCGCTATCTATTTTTCTGTAGCATCAAACAGTAATTCGCAGGTCCTTTTATACAACTTTTTCGAGGACTCGAACATGGATTTATCGCGCTGGCGTGTGGTGCTAGCCGCCATTGATGGGGTGAGTGAAAGCCATAATCCAAGCCAACTACAAGCGCCCTGTTTCGAGAGGGACGAAAGCCGATATGCAGGGGTATGTAGCGAGGTATGTGAGCGAGATTACTTCTGTTTGACCATTCCGTCGGCCAACGCTCTGTTCAAGCTGAAGCTCTTATACGTGGGAATTACAAGGGCACGCAAGAACATGTGGATCGTCGATAAGTCCGACAAAGCTGAGCCTATGAGAGTACGGAACTCATCTCGAGTATCTCATCAAGATGAAAAGCTGACGCATTGTAACAGATATTCTGGACATCTCGCTCTCTAATCCAGATTTGCACACCCGAGACTGATGTCCCACGTCTTGCAGTCTCTTCGACTCCTGAAGAATGGGCAGAATCAGGTCGCTCGCTATTCCATCACAAGCGATACACTCAAGCGATGCATTGTTTCGGGCGTGCCGACATGCCGCGCGAAGTGAGGATTGCGGAAGCGTACCATTTCCGAGAGCTTGCTCGCGCAACTATTGGGATTGCCCTTCTCACTGAACAAAGGCGAGCGTTTGCCAAAGCCGCAGACGCCTTTGTCACCTGTGGCAGCGAGGCATCTGGTAGGCAGAAGCTGCAGTACTACCGTACAGCTGCAGAGTGTTACATTCGTGCGGCCAACGACCGTAAGGCGGCGGATGCATACCTGAATGCTGAAGAATATGAACTAGCGGCCAAGCGCTACCGCAAGGCCGGTAAATTTGACAAGACAGTCGATGTTCTCAAATCCCACTCGGAAAAGATGTCCCGTGATTGCGCAGACGAGTTGTTTACAGTGTGTCGGTTGTACTACTGCAGCAAGGACGATGAAAAGTAAGCCGTCTTGTCAAATCGAATGACAACTTACTTTAACGTTTTTAGACGACCATCGTCTCTGTTTTCCTCCTTCGAGGAAGAGCTAGAATTCCTCGAAACTTATGGACTGGACGTTGCGCTTGTGGTTCTATACGAGTCCCACGGAAAATATGTCGAAGCTGCAGAATTGCATCTGAGTGAAGACAAACCTCTGGACGCGATCAGGGTTTTTCTCAAGGACAAAACCAACCAGCATGCTGTGAGACGCGCAGCTGACATCTTACTAGAATGTCTTTGGAAGCATTGCTCATTCGGAGTGGCGCCGAAGGAATTCCAAAACGAGATACCAAAGACCTTGATTTCGTTAAGCCATCAGTTGCCCTTGGAGCTCCTGTCGCTTGAAGTGCGTAACGAAGTAAGTGTCACTTTCTTACTCGGAGTCTGCGACCGAGCTTCATCTACGTAGATCATGATGTTCCAAACCGTAGCCGCGGAAGAACTCGACCGTTCGGTGCTGGAAGCGTTGGCACAGTTCTTCATGGAGCAGAAAGATAATGCGGCTACTCTTTGGTGCCTCAATCACGTTTTTGCACGTCTCCCTCAACTCGTTTCTGCAACACTGGAGGAGTTTGCGCTTTTCCTCCGGAAATTCTACACGTACTCTCATTTGCTCTACACCGTTGCATCTCAGAATGATCCTGTGGGGGGACGCGGCATCAGAAAGTTATTTGGCATAACTCAGCTTTCGGACGATCAATACGTTGTACAAACGGGATCCTTCATTTTGCCGATCCCCGGTGCAGAGTCCACTACCGAGGATGAACGAACGAATGCATCGCAGTACACCCACGGACAAATCACTAATGCCTTAAAAGAGCGCGTACGCTCTTACCTTCGCTACCAAGTCAAAGCTGAAACTGGACTTTGCAATAATGCAAAAGTTTTTTCTCAGTGCCTCCTTTATTCTGTCAATGGTTCCTGCAATTATGCGAAGTGCAAGCAACAGCATGTCCCACTGTCCTCCCTGGACTCCGCACAATACAACGCCCGGGTCGGCATTCATCTGCAACAGATGCGTATACTGCAGCTCGTATATTCTGCATTTCCAGAGATGCGAGAGTGGAATTCGTAAGTAGTATCGCGTTTACCGCATGCTCGTGCACTGATTATCCGTGCGATATAGGATAAAAGGGGAGATCGCTGACTGGATAGCCCACCTATACGAGGCATTTTTCCCGCCTTTCCGTGCGCAAGGGTCTCTTGCGGATCTCAACTGGATAAGTATCCAGGGAGCTCACGACGGTATCCAGGTGATGAGAAATTGGGTTCGCGGCGCGATTTATTCCTTAGAACCTCGACATTCTGCCGACTTCCTTACCGACATACTAAGGCTGATCAAGCTCAGCTCAACATTCGGTGAAAGCGATGCTTTGCAAAATGCCAATTGTGTGTTGCGCTACCGCCCCAGGTTCCTGTTCCGCCATCCAGGTCGTTACATCGTGGAAGACATGATTGAGTCCATTCAATCTTCCATAGGAACAAGCATCTCTGCCGGCATCCTTGGGCTTCAGTAAGGTCTGTTCTTCTCATCGTTACACTTTATGACCCCCGTCATAGCCACGTTATACGCAATAACCTTCAAGTGAACTTGTCCGTTCTATGCGACTGCATAGAGGAAGTGCTCGGCGTCTATGTGATAACACTCCGTCTCAAAAATAACCCTGGTGTGGACTCGTTGCATGACGTCGTTCTACCCCGTAGCTGGTTAATTGGGAATAGCAAATTCGATGCCCGTAAGGATGTGAAGCTCATCGACCACTTACTAGAAGACATACAGTACCTCCTGGAAAAGCTACGGTCTGACAGTACGGAAGGTTGTCTTTGCATCCTTGGAATAGTTGAACATTCTGACATATGATGCAGGGAATCTTTGGCTGATGCACACAAACGTTACACCCGTTCACCGAAATATATTCATTGCGCGGATGTGAGTACTATAATGATTATCCTGCTGCTACGTATGCCTAACAATGCCCTAGCTGTAGAATGTTGTGTCTTGGTGGGTAGTTTTTCACAAGCCTGAACTTCGCTGACTCTCCTCAGCTTCTTACAACTGTCCCCCTCATTGGGTCAGCCTGAAAGCTAGGATTTCCCAGATGATTACTCACTTGAGATCGAATGATCCCGCTCGGTTGACACCAAGTATCTACCGGAAGTACGTATCTTCACGATTTCCCATAATCGACGAGATGACGTACCTACTGTTCTAGATATACGGAAGCGATGCGCGATGACTATCTACGAGTGGTAGTTGCTTACGACGAGAAGCATGCTATACCAAATCTTGTTCATCTTGTCTGCAAGGGAACGAGGCTCGGGACTAGCCGCTCCGTCACGGGGTGGCGTATCGAGCAAGTTAATTACGGTCGACTCGACGAGATACCACTACTTTTGGGGTCTCGCCTGATAACCGCACGCTCCTCTCTGCGCGTGGAGGCACCGGCATTCGTGCCTCGGTCCGGAATTTTACACCAGACAAAACTAGCTGAAGATCATATCACTCTACCCCTCGGGATTGAACCTAACAAGCCCGTTGAAGGCGTGGAAGATTCGTCTGTCGATGACGATCAGGCCGTACCAACTGTTAATGCTACAAAGGAGGAAGAGTCTGCAGCCCGCTTGATACAACAAGTCTATCATCAGCACTGTCAGAAACAGAAGCGGCGATTGGAGAGGTCCACGCTCGAGGCAGAGAGATCTGCTATATTTGCTGCATGTCTGAAACACGCTCAAGCCTCAGCCTTTCCCCGAGGGTTTTATCGCCTCCTATACCTGGGACCTTTGCCCCACTTGCTTCTGGCACTGAAGAAGGGAATATCCATTGCTACATTCGTCAAAGCTACGACCAAAATTCCTGGATTGTTATTGAGAGAAGGCCATGAACGCCTGGAAGAATTGGGACGCCAGAGGAGTGAAATATCGTAAGTCCTATTATTCCGTTCCCGTGAATTTTCTCACTCGCTTGGAGGTCGACTCTTAAACAGGGGCATGAATTGCTTAGGATTTTGAGTCCTGACTCCCAGTTCCACAAGAACCGCGACATCGGCGCCCTGAAGGATGCGGTGCTGCAGGTTAAAGAGTTCCTCCACAGAATCCCGGGTGGTACAAGGGGAGCCCCGGAGGAATTGAACATCGCATACAAAGCCATTGTTACTGAGAAACAGGTTCCTCAGAAGAAGGAGAAGCCGTCCCTCAATGTCGAGGATCTCGACCCGTACGAATACTGACGTGTGTATTACAATTCCTCGTGAATGGAACGCTTTCGGTTGGCAACTACAGGCTACCATACCTAGTTTATCCGGCTCCTCAGACAGGTAGCGAAAGTAAAGTACAGAACATGGTACGATACATGTCTTGGCGAAAGGCAGGAAATCGACGGCGTGGAACCTTCACCATTGCATGAACTTCCAGGATCGGGTTCGTTATCGCGACTACAATCAACACATGTAGCTGAAATAACACCCTTTTACAACTCTTAAAAGTCATTTGCCATAGTATTCATAGATTGTGAATCCTTCCATGTAGTGACTCTGCCAAATGTGTAGTAGACCCCGCTGGCGCGCTTCGACACTGTTAGTAGTTTCCAACTGAACGCTGAGTAACAGTGACATCACAGATCGTGAGATATATAGTCTGCCCGCCGTCTGGTTTCCTTGTGCTAGGCAAGTAACATTCAGCCTTCGTCCAGATCCTTCTCAAGCGAATGATCAGCTTCGCAAACTAGGCTAGTCAGTCGTATCTTCAGTTCTTTTCCGAGCGAGCTGATGATTATACCAATGCCCCCCGCAGGACCATTCGAGTTCCGAGGGCGAATGAGCTACAAAGCACAACGCGCAACGTTATCATGTTCTCTAGCTTTGTCTGAAACTACGATGTCAAGCGGCCTCAGACTGGATGCTTGGATGTTGTACCCGTAAGCTATACGCACAACATCCAGGCATCCGGTCAAAGTCCATATGGACAAGTCTTACCCTGTCAACCGACATGCTGTAACACGCTGTGCGATGCACTGCAGCACAAGGCGACTGTTGAAGAGTGGCAGAGGCAGTAACCTAGCGAGTGAGCCAAGAACTTCCGACGTGCTTTAAATGCAGGCTCCCGATTCATCGTCGACGTTTGTTCTTCTGTGTTCGAGTCGGGTGAAGGCAGTCGTAGCATTTCATAGAAGAGATCCAGGAAGAGAAACAATTTTGAAACGATAATACCCTTTGGACGAAATGGTAATAGTTTGCGTAGATTTGTTCTGCCTCGTGGCTGCGCTCAACCATCTTATGATATCTGTCACAGAAATGGGTGAGGGTTGATTTCTGCGAGGAGCGTCGATGGAAGTATGTGCTGGCTTTCAATCTCTCAACTGCGGTTCTCGAGTGGCATCTAGCTGGGACTCCCGAGGAGAGGATCGAACGCGGTATCTGCATGCATTGGAAACGCCCACGGACTACAACAGATCACAGGGATGCAGCGCAGGATACGGATATCTATGGTCGACCTCCAGACCGTCGAGGGGATGATATTACACCTTGCGGGCGATGATTCGGATATGCAAGGATACCTAATGCAAGGCCTGAAGCTGAAGGGAATAATTTCTCAAATCTGATTGGTGGACGTGCACAGATTGTCAACGGGGTGACGCATTTTGCAAAGAGGATGCAGTGACGTGTACGGTTGCTACTATGTAGTTAGTTATATCCTAATACCCCCACACCCAGGCATGGGCATGGCACTCTGCGACTGCTGCCTCGATGCGTGCCCGTGGAAGAGACTTGCCATTACCACTTCAAATACATCATTGATGGGCTTACGATCGTAGCTGGACGCGCGCTTCTTCACTCCCCCCGACCGACGGCTGTGGGGGTGGTTGTGGCGGCGGTGAGGGATTGAGAAGCGTTGAATTGCTAATCATGGGAGCGGAAGAAGATTGTGGAACAGTCGGAGGCTGCACAGCAGGAGCTGCACGATTAGCAGGTGCAGTGGGAGGGGAATTTGGAGGCGTTGAGCCATTTGCGACGTTAGCTTTTATTATACGCAGCCTTCGTTCGCACTCTTCGATCACTCTCTGAACTTGATCAACCATGTTACGAAGTGTCGTGAGATTGATGATGCATTGAGGTGAGGTCGGAGGGAATCCCCTTTGTCGCCTCACTGTTACAATCTGATAAAGAACCTTCTTAAGAACAGATGCCCCTATAAGGTAGACAACGACCACCTACGATGATAGTGAATTTGCGAATTACTTCCTCGTTGTTTATGATGTTCCAATACGTTGGGAGCCTATTGTCCAGGTCGTCGACCAGCTTACCGGCTCGCTCCAACAACTGTTTATACTCAAGGCGCTGATCATCAGGTATGACCTGACGTTGCATTGAGTCAAGGCCTGTCGAATGCGTTAGTATCTTGGGAGAGTAATCAGTGAAAACTCACTACGTGTCACAATGTGGCCTTTGAACCTGCTAAGAGCGGCCCTAGCCTGATCTTCCGATAAAGGTATGCTGAGATTGGTCGGAGGAACATACTGCCCGCCAACTGGGATGGACGATAGAGAGTCGGGTATCAGCTGGGGGGTTCGTTGCACGTCACGCGCAGGAGGCTCTGGCGCACTTGACACCTGGGTCTGTGGATGGGGCATAATGTGAGTTACTACTACATCATCGCCACTACATTATCCGTACGACAAGTATCTGTAGTCGATTGTTTGTTTCCGAGCTATGCCGGCGTGACAGCGTTGACGTTGCGCCCCGCAGCTCTTTTTACTTTTTCTGACCGTTGTTGTGGGATTTGGCAATATGATCGTTAGGGGGTAGATGTGTATATTTTATTTCCTGGTGTCGTCGTACTCGTTGTGCGCCGTCCATGGTGTTCGGTTTTTTTCGTGCTCGCTAATGGGGATCGTGTGAAGACGTTTAGGGCTGGTTTCTCCACTGCGACCTATCACTGGCAGTCTCGAGATAGGAGGGTAGGCCCCTGTCCCGTGGGAAGATTTTACAACTTCGGGTCACTTTCGCTGACATCCTTGTGCCAGTAACCCACCAAGACCAATTGCCAGCTCTTCTTTGTTGGGTGTAAACCTTGGGAAGTGGTTCTCTACGAAGTCGTGCAATTGTTTTGGAGGTGAGGGCAGTCGGATGTCAAGAGCTACCTCGCTTTCTTGGCATCTCTATACCAGCGGCGGTGACAGGATCTGCGCTGGACGAGTTGGGCAAACCTGTGGCAGAGGGTTGCCCTTCTGCGCAGTCGAACAATGTTCAAATCAGGTAGACAGAAGCGCTGAATCTGACTCGCTTTCTTATCAGGCAATAAGTCGTGTCGTCGTGGAACGGATATATCATCAGTCGGTCCCTTCTACCGTCCACCCCTTCCACAATACCCCACTATGGTGCACATCGTCAATATTTCTATGTTCTCTGCAGAACGTGTGGCAGACCCGGTTGGGCTTGCTGACGCGCTTCGTCACCTCGAGCTCTTACTGGCAGTCCCCAACGCGGACGCCGCTGTGGCGCAAATCGTCCGCGAGCTGTTGTCTGTCCCAAGTCTCTTTGGCTTTCTTATGTCGGGTAAGTAAGTAACGCTCAGACAGAAATATAGCTCACACATTTCTGGTTAGTCTGGCCCAGCTCGAACAAACTAGTCGAGCGTATTTTCAGCGCCTTTCCCAACGAACCGGCGTTTATACTAGAGTCTTTCGTGACCGACTTATTGTACAAGATATCACATACTTTGTTCTCTATTCCTCCCGACCTCTTGTCCGCTGATCTGTCCAAAAATATTGGCCAGTTCAGGCAATACGTGGACAATGTTTTGCCTGTTCTGGCCATATTATGCTACACAGATTTCACTAGTGAAGCTTCCCCCCCAGAAGAGCATTCTGAGCTAGTAGATGGGGATATCCCGTTTCTCAAGCAGAAAGTGAAGAGACAGCGACGAAAGGTCAAGCAAGGAACCACGATTGCTAACTCTGCCCTGTTCTTCAAGCTTGAAGTTCCCATGCCTGCTACGAATGAAGAAGCCAGGAAAATGGCCAACGAGATTACAGGAAAGTTAAGATCGGTTTTACAGGTTCGTGACCTCCGAAACCGTCACAACTCGGGATTGACTATTGTCAACAGTTTTATCTGGATGCTCTCTCCAATCCTGAACTTGCAACGCTACTCAAGCACGCATATATCACTTCACCTGATCACAACACCAGTGAACATCCTCGGATCGTAGCGGAAACATCCGCGCCCGTCGTTGACACTCGGCCTTCAGCATATCCGACGGTTCAGCCAATGAAGGCTGCTCTGTACTTCGAGAATGCTGACGGCTTCGGAGAATGGAGAATTCTGATAGGAACGAATGCGACGAAGAAATTGAGAGAATTTCGCAGAAACGACGCAAAGAAGTTCAAGATAGTAGTCAAGAAGATCAAGTATGTGCTTTGCCGCTTTCTTCAAAGGTTGTGCGATGACACTGGCGTAGGGAACTCTCCAATGGCCAGTTTTCAGATGATAACCAGAAGCGGTTAGATGGAGCTCGCTCAGGCGTGCCTGTCTTTGAGGCAAAGATGCAAAGAGACTTGAGGCTTGTGGTATGGGCTCCCATGCTGTGTTTCGAACAGAGCTATTAATGTAACGTGACGCGTGAAGTATCAAATCGACTGTGTTCCTGACCATGATGGTGACGTGAGTGAATCACCCATATGTCACCCTATCTCTTACACTCAATTGCTTTCAGATCGAGCGACAAGGTAGTTCCTACCATGGCAGACCTGTGCGCACGTGCTGATTAGGTACAACTGAAGTCATAAAGATATATGAGATATGCACCCACACTCAACTCAATCGAATTTGGGAAGCAATGAATCATCACTTGTCCGGCAAAGGAAAAGAGTATATACAACGGTAACTCAGCCTTTATACTGACAGAATGAACCTTACAGGATTTGCTCATCCCACCATTCCAGGTGCACGTTCAGGAATCCACCGGTCCATCCCGGAGACAAGGTATATCTGCCTGCTGTATTCCCGCCGGAGGTGCACGACGCGATCGCCAAGCCCCAACCGCTGGTCCTTGGTAGCCAGGAGATGGACCAAGTACGTTTTTATACCAGCTTCCTACTGTCTGCTTTCATACAGTTATTGATGCTGCTGCAGCTTCACTCCCTCCTTGTGTACGTCCTGATGCACTTGGCTTCCCCGTTACCCATTAACACCACGGTAGTCTTGACAAATACATTACCTTCTCCCAGGTGCGCTCGTGTTTACCTGCTTCATCTTTATTCATGTTCTTATGTGTTGCGTAGGCCCTGATCAACGGTTCGAGAATTACTGTCCTTCGAGATGATACAGCCAACCCGACAACGTTGTTTCAGGTTTAATTGCCATGAAGGACGTCCAGCACGTTTTTGAACTCACGTGAGTGCATTTTTTCCGGCCACTCCACTTACCTCAATGGCTTTGTAGTCCACAGGAGCGTCGGATTGTCGAATGCACTACATCATGCTATGTTCTGGGCAGAAGCGGCACAGGGTGAGTCTACCGTGTGATGGGAATCAATGGCGCGCTCATTACCGGAAGAAAAACGACGACGATGCTGTTTAAGATGCTTGGAATTCAGAGGGCATGGCAGCTTCAATCTGAGGGCTCCGGCATGCCCCGGCCCAGGCAGATATTTGTCACGAAGTCTCATGTGCTTGCGACCAAAGTGGAGGAGTATTTCGTGAAACTCCTCGAGTCACTCTCACTGGCAGGATGTACATTGGAAGAGCTTGCAAGGTTGAAATCAAGAAACGTGGACCGAGGTTTGGTTGATAACGACGATTTTCTGGATGCTCGAAGTGGTATTCCGCCGAGATACAGTGAACTTGAGGATCACCACTTCCCTTTATTCTTAACATTTGATCGGGTATGTAGTGTTGGCCACATGCATCGAGTTCGTCGCTCATAAACTTCAAGCTGGCAAGGATGATCGCAGCGGATATCTTGGACTCGGATCGTCCGGAGGCCGAACGTGCAGCAAAACTATTTGTGCAGTCACAAGACCCGGAGGACCTCGATTCCTTTGTTACCTATGATGTTTTTCTCCACAGGTATTGGCCCCGCTTGGCTCATCTTACGAAGTGTTTGGGTCAGGTCGTTGGTTTGTACGATATTCCTTATGACTAACAAGGCGTACAGATCCATGGCCAGTCTTTGGGGAGATTATGGGTACGTCCGCAATCTGGACGATGTTACCCGAATGCTAATGTGTAAACAGGCATCATCAAAGGCTCAGAAAGGTCACTCGAATTTGAGGACGGAACTCTGGATCAGAACACCTACTGTGATCTCTCGTCACGCACAAACCCGACGTTTTCCGACCAGAGAGAAAGTGTTTATGCTCTATTCGAAGCCTACTCCAAGTTGAAGTGTCAGAACCAACATCATGATATTGCAGACCGGTTTGTCAATGTTTTCGAGGAGTGCAGCATGATTATAATCACTCTGTCATAAGGACTCATGCGGTCCTCAAGGCTCTACTCAGCGGTACGCCATTGAAAGGGCCCCAAGTCGATTTTCTGTGGGTGCACCTCCCCCGTCAGCGAACAGGCTACTGACCAAGGTTGGATCTGCAGCTACGTAGACGAAGCACAAGACAACCTGCTCATAGATGCTCTTCGTATGTACTTTATGTGTGGCGAGCGGAAGCTATGGTTGAAATGATTGTAGTTTTGAGGCTTATATGCAACAACCCGGAAGGCCTATTCTGGGCAGGTGATACGGCTCAGACCATTTCCGCGGGGAGCTCCTTCAGGTTCGACGATCTCAAGGCGTTTCTATACCGTATTGAGGTAGGTAACTTCCATCCTACAACATCTACCAACTGCACGCCATTCAGGTGGATCAAGCCGCACACCTTGTGAGAGGACGAGCCGTCTCCCCGCCAGCGTCATTCCAGCTTGCCATAAACTACCGGTCCCATGGCGGAATAGTCAACTGCGCGCATTCGGTGATCGAATTGATCTCCCACTTCTGGCCGAATAGTATCGATTCCCTCCTGCCTGAACATGGTGTTGTTGACGGCCTGAAGCCGATTTTTTTCACTGGTTGGGATAAGGATACTGTTCGTTATGAACAATTCCTCTTTGGTACATCGTATGTAGTCCATTTTGTGCCTCAATTCCCCGCTGACATTGTCTCTCCATAGTGGCAGTCACATTGAGTTCGGCGCACAACAGTGTCAGTCGGTATTTTTTTTAATCATCGTTCGCCATTTCTCATGCGAAGTCCTCAGGCATCCTTGTGCGCGATGAGAAGGCCAGGGAGAGACTCCAAGAGCAAGTGGGTGATATTGGACTTATCATGTGAGGACCGTTATCCATGCGATTTCTGAGCCCTACTGATAGCTGATTGTGGCAGGACACTTTACGAGAGCAAAGGCTTGGAGTTCAACGATGTAGGTGCACACTCGGTTTGTCTTTGTCGCATTAAACAGCGATTTCGCAGGTGCTTCTATACAACTTCTTTGAGGATTCAACTGTTGATCTCTCGCGCTGGCGTTTGGTGCTGGCCGCGGTCGACGGTGCAGTGGAGGGTTACAAGCCGTGCCAGCTACATGCGCCTAGTTTCGAGAGGGATGAAAGCCGGTATGTGGGATTGTGTAGAGAGGTATGCAAACAAACCAGTCTTGTTTGTCTGTTCCGTCCACTAACCTTAAGCCTCGTTTAAGCTGAAACTCCTATATGTGGGAATTACAAGAGCCCGTAAAAACATGTGGATTGTCGATAAGTCAGACAAAGGCGAGCCTATGAAGGTAAAGAATTACCTCCCAGTGGTTCATCCAAAACGACTAAAGTGGTTATGACAGATATTCTGGACATCTCGCTCTCAAATCCAAGTTTGCACACCCGAAACCGATGTCCCCCATCTTGCGGTCTCGTCTACCAGTCAAGAATGGGCGGAATCTGGTCGCTCTTTGTTCCAGCATAAGCGATACACTCAAGCGATGCATTGCTTCGGGCGTGCTAACATGCCCCATGAAGTGAAGATTGCCGAGGCGTACCATCTTCGAGAACTCGCTCGCGCAAAAATTGGGATTGCTCTTCTGAGTGAGCAGTATCGAGCGTTCGCCAAAGCTGCAGATGCCTTTGTCAACTGTGGCAACGAGACACCTAGTGAGGACAGGCTGCAGTACTACCGTACAGCTGCGGATTGCTACGTTCGTGCGGCCGACGATCGTAAAGCGGCAGATACATATTTGAAAGCTGAGGAATATGAACTGGCAGCCAAGCGCTACCGCAAGGCCGGGATGTTCAAAGAGACACTCCATGTTCTTGAATCTCACTCCCAAAAGATGTCATGTGATTGTGTGGATGAGTTGCACACAGTATGTCGGCTGTACTATTACTGCAGCAAGGATGACGAAAAGTGAGCGGAATACTTATTGTCCTGAGGGTGCACTCAACTTTTTGTAGACCACCATCGCCTCTTTTCTCCTCCTTTGAGGAAGAACTGGAGTTCCTTGAAACTTACGGCCTGGACGTGGCTCTTGCAGCTCTCTACGAGTCCCACGGAAAATATGTCGAAGCTGCAGAACTGCATCTGAATGAAGATGAACCATTGGATGCGATTAGGGTGTTTCTTAAGGACAAAACTGACCGGCATGCTGTGGGGCGCGCAGCAGACATATTATTGGAATGTCTTTGGAAGCATTGCTCATTCGGAAGTACCGTCGAAGGAGTTCCATACTGGGATACCAAAGGCCCTGATCTCGTTGAGCCATCAGTTGCCCTTGGATCCCTTGTCGCCTCGAGCCCGCAACGAGGTAAGCATCACTTACTGGCTTGTAGTCTCCGGCTGAGCTTCGACCACGTAGATCATGATGTTCCAGGCCGCAGCTGCAGAAGAACTTGACCGTGCAACGCTAGAAGCGTTGGCAGAATCCTTTAATGAGCGGAAGGAGAAAGCGGCCGCCCTTTGGTGTCTCTACCATGTTTATTCGCGTTTACCTCGACTTCTTTCCGCGACACTCGACGACCTCTCACGCTTCCTCGAAAAATTCTATATTTACTCTCAACTGCTCTATATCGTCGCATCCCACTGTGATCCAGTGGGAGAGTGCGGCATCAGAAGGTTATTTGGCATAACTCTACTTTCGGACGACCGATACGCAGTACAACCGGGCTCCTTCATTCTGACGACCCCTAGCGCGGAGTCCACTAGCAATGATTTGCGAACAAATGCATCACACACTCACGCACGAATCACTAATGCCTTGAAAGAATGCGTGCGTTCCTACCTTCGCTACCAAGTCAATACCGAAATCCGGCTCTGCTATAATCCACAACACTTCTCTCACTGTCTTTCTTATGTTAGCAGTGGTTTCTGCAATTATGCGGGTGTAAGCAACAGCATGTCTCACCCTCCTCTCTGGACACCAAACAATACAACGCGCGGATTGGAATTCATTTACAGCAGATGCGTATATTGCAGCTCGTATATTCCGCATTTCCTGATATGCGAGGGTGGAGTACGTAAGTAGTGTTACGCTTACGGCACGCTCTTGGGCTGATCACTCCTGTGATATAGCGTAAAAGACGAAATTGCCGACTGGATAGCTCGTCTATACGAAACATTCTTCCCACCTTTTCGGGCACAAGGATCTCTCGCTGATCTCAACTGGTCAAGGGTCCAGGGAGCCTCTGACGGTATCCGGGTCACGAGAAATTGGGTTCGCGGCGCAATTTATTCTCTAGACCCTCGAAAATCTACGGACTTCCTTACTGACATACTGCGGCTGATCAAGCTCAGCTCAGCATTTGGTGTCAGTGACGCTTTGCGGAATGCCAATTGTATGCGGTTGTATCCGCCCAGGATATTATTTCGCCACCCAGGTCGTTACATTGTGGCAGACATGATCGACTCCGTCGAGTCTTTTACAGAATCAAGCATTTCTGCGGGCATCCTCGGGCTTCGGTAAGGTTTCTCCTCCTTTCAAAGATACGCTTGATGACCTCGGTTGTAGCCACATTATTCGCAGTAACCTCCAAGTGAACTTATCGGTTCTATGTGATTGCATAGAGGAAGTGTTCAGCGCCTGTGTGATAACCCTCTGTCTCCAAAACAACCCCGGTGCGGACTCGCTGCATGACGTTGTTCTACCCCGTAGCTGGTTAATCGGGAACAACAAGCTCGACGCACGTAAAGACATCAGGCTCATCCTTCACTTGCTAGACGACATTCAGTATCTCCTTGAGAAGCTGAAATCCGACAATGCAGCAGGTTATTCTTACACCATTGGAATACTAGGGCGTCCTGACTCTTGATGCAGGAAATTTTTCGTTGATGTACCGAGTTCTCACCCCTGTTCACCGAAGTATATTCATTGCACGGATGTGAGTAGTACATACATTGTTACATTACTCAAAACTAACAATATTCCAGTTGTAGAATGTTGTGTATTGGTGGGTGGTCTGTCAAGCGTTCGAACTCCACTGACTCCTCCCAGCCTCTTACAAACCGTGGCTTTCATTGGGCGGGCTTGAAAGCCAGGATTTCGAACATGATCAACCACTTGAAGTCAGATGATCCTAATCGGTTGACCCCAAGTATCTATCGGAGGTACGCATCTCCACGATTTGCCATCGTCCAAGTAATGACGTACCTATTGTTGTAGATATACAACGGCGACGAGTCGAGATTATCTACGAGTGATAGTTGCCTACGATGAGCAGCATGCTATACCGAATCTTGTTCATCTTGTCTGCAAGGGAACGAGGCTTTGGACTAGCCGCTTTGCCACGGAGTGGCACATCGAGCAACTTAACTACAATCGACTCGACGAGATACCAGCGCTTTTGGCGTCTCTGGGAGCCGCCGGACGCTCCTCGGACCGCGTGGAAGCAGTAGCTTCCGTGCCTCGGCCCGTCTCTCTCCAGGCGAAACCGGATCAAGTTGATCGATCCGTCGGTATTGAACCTGCTAAGGCCCATGAGCTGACTGGAGATATGGAAGATCCTCTCCCGAGGTTGACCCAACGATTGCGAATGTTGCTGCTACGGAGGAGGCAGAGTCTGCAGCCCACTTAGTACAACGTGACCAAGAAGGTCAGGTTGACCCATCCCTCGAAGATGAATCTGCAAAGGCCTATGAGCCTGTTGAAGACATGGAAGGTCCTCCTCTCGACGATGATCAGGCCGTAGCGGCTGTTGTTGCTGCAGACGAGGAAGTGTCCGCGGCCCGCTCAATACAACGTGTCTATCGTCAGCACCATCAAAAACAGAAGCGGCAGCTGAAGAAGACCACGCTCGAGAAAGAGATATCTGCCCTTTTTTCTGCCTGTCTAAAGCATGCTCAAGCTCCCGACTTCGCGCCAGGGTTTTACCGCTTGCTATACCTAGGACCCTTGCCCCATTTGCTTTTGGCCCTAAAGAAGGGAATCGACAAAGCTACATCCGTTCGAATGTGACGAAAATTCCTGCAATGTTACTGCAAGAGGGCCATGAACGCCTGGAAGAAATGGGGCGTAAAAGGAATGAGATTTCGTAAGTCTTGATACTCTGCGCCCGCGGGTTGTCTGACCTTTTTCGGAGATCTACTCTTAAATGTGGGCACGAACTGCGGAAGAGGCTGAGTCCTGACTCTGACTTCCACAAGAACCGCAACATCAACGAGCTGAGAGATGCGGTACTGCAAGTTAAAGAATTTCTTCATCGAGTCCCAGGTGGTGCAAGAGGAGCTCTGGAAGAACTGAATATCGCATACAAAGCCATCGTTGCTGAGAAACAGGCTCCTCAGAAGAAGGGGAAGCCGCCGCTCAACGCTGAGGATGTCGGTCCGTATGAATACTGACTTCCGTAAACGAAACGATACCCAATGCATGGAGCATCTTTGATTTGTTTCATAGGCTTTTGTTCCTAGTTCGTCAGACTGTATGAGTTGATAATGAATCTTAGACTGCGCCTTCATGATTGGGCTTGGTTAGGTGTACTTCCATGGATCTGGTAACGCGGGTATGTATGACGTTAAATCTGCACATTTATTTCACCGCGTTTTTTGTACCTATCGCGTTTTTTGTACCCCCCGCCGCGTTTTTTTTGTACCCGCCGCATTTTTTAAAAAAAAGGCGAGAGGAAGTGCAAAAACAAGGGCCACAATTTTTTTGGATTTGGAGCCCACCATCGAGGTAGAACGAATGTCAAAATATAAATGATGTAGCTACTAACTACTAAGTCTCCCTGTCAAAAATCAAAAATGGTGGCTTCGCACAAAATAAGGAATACCTTGCAACCAGCAAGGTGTTCCAGAATGATTTTGGTGTCATTTTGAAGCTATGACCAAGTAGTATGACCCTGTAAAATAGCGAGGTGCACAGTTGAAAAAACGGTGGAGATACAGCATACCTGATACTAGACACAGCTTCGAACAAAATATGGAATACCTCATGAATGACAAGGTGTATGGTGATGATATGGTATCATTCAGAAGCTATGAACGAGTAGTATGGTCCTGTGAAATAGCAAGACGCGAAGTTCAAAAACGATGGACATACAACATACCTGATGCCAGACGCAGCTTCAAACAAAATATGGGATACCTTGTGGACGGCAGGTGGTGGTTCTGGTATCATTTTGGAAGCTATGGCGGATTAGTATGATCCTGAAAAATTGCGAGATGCACGGTGGAGTAGCACAGTGGGTGTCCTGGTCGTATGATGATGTGTGCGTCTCTCTGTCAATGATACTCCCTCCGTGCTGACTAAGCTCTACGCGACTGCTCCCTCAACGGTCCTAGTCCCGTATGGCATTAAATTTGCACATTTATTCCGCCGCGTTTTTTTTGCACCTACCGCTTTTTTTTGTACCCGCCGCTTTTTTTTGGGGGGGGGGGGGGGGGGAGGGGGGGTTTGGAGCCCACCACTGAGGTAGAATGAACGTCAAAATATAAGTGATGTAGCTACTAACTACTGGCGGCTCCACACAAAATAAGGATTATCTTATGAACAGCAAAGCATGCCAAGATGATTCTGGTGTCATTTTGAAGCTATGGCCAAGTAGTATGATCCTGTAAAATAGCAAGATGCACGGTTGAGAAACGGTGGAGTAATGCAACATACCTGATGCTGGACACAGCTTCGAACAAAATATGGAATATCTCGTGAATGGTGAGGTGTGTGATGATATTAATATCAATTGAAAGCTCTGAACGAGTAGTATGATCCTGTAAAATAGCGGGATATGTGGTTGAAAGAAGGTGGAGATACAACATACCTGATGCCGGACATGGCTTCGAACAAAATGTGGAATATCCTCTGAACGGAGAGGTGTGCCATGATGATATCAGTATCATTTGAAAGCTATGAGTGAGTACTATGACCCTGTAAAATAGAAAGACGCCAAGTTGAAAAGCGGTGGAGATACGCATACCTGATGCTGGACATAGCTTCACACAAAATATGGAATATCTTCTGAACGGTGAGATATGTGGTGATGGTTTTTGTATCACTTAGAGGCTACGACAGAGTAGTAACATCCTTTAAAATTGCAAAGTGCACAGTGGAGTAGCGCAGTGGCCTTCGGTCGTATGATGATGTGCCTGCACACAACTCTCACTAGGCTGTCCGTGTTCCTTCCGTGCTGACTAAACTCTACGCGACTGCTCCCTCGTCCTTGTCCTAACTACACGTGCCTCCCTCAAACCGAGTTGCAGACCCAGATAACTACTTGCACTTTCACTCGATTTCCTGTCCTTCATTTAGCACATCCCCAAAAGATTTCCATCTTCGTTTAGTGCAGTAGCGTACTAATTGTTCCTTACCAAGCCTATACTTGAATGCGCTCTCATTTTACCTCATGAGTTTTGGTACCAAAAAACAGAAAGTATAGACAATGCAACTACTAAAAGTGCCCCCCAAAACGCGGCCCTTTGTGTTTTTGCACTTCCTCCCGTAACCTTTAAAAAATGCGGCAGGGGTACAAAAATCGCGGTAGGTACAAAAAACGTGGCAGAATCGATGTGCACATTCAACGCCGTATACACAGGCCCTTTGATATGGTAGAGCTAGGCACGAAAGTATCAAATGTGGTTGAAAGGAGATGAAACAGGGTTGAAACAAACATAATAGAAAAGTGAACAAACTGTCAAGCCCTAAATTGAAACATCTAGATTATCATCAAGATTCCAACGTCAGCCCGAAACCATATAGAACTACATGTAGCAATTCAGCCCAATGTGGACCAATACGAAGACGCCTACAACAAAAGTTTCTGACAACTGTGGCATGTTCCATGCCTGTTCTTTCCAGTATAAAAGGCATATGTAGCACACAGTACGGGGACTCTTTGCTTCCTGCTGGAAACCGCGCAGTCTCTGAAAGATTCTTCGTCGACAACTTTCATCATTACCGGGAAAAAAGTAATAGCATTCAAGGAAAGCTGATTTTCACTGCTGTACGAACTTTTGATTTCGAAGATCAGCCTCGTCGCTACTGCAATTTACAACAGAAAAGGCTTACCGCTTCAGCAACGGATTCAGGCACCAGAGATATCGCCCCAACTTCTTCCGCCTCCGGCGAACTGATAAGACTTATACTGCGCCCCAGCTTCTTCAGCTCGGACCAGAATGCTTGTTTCCTGTCTCTGAGGAGCAGCGTCGCTCTTCAAACCCTTCAAAATACTGCAGAGTTACCGCAGTCAGGCGTGTGAGATTTGCGAAAGCAGACAGAGGTCACTTACTCATTCCACGCATCGATCTCATCTTCCTAAATGGTCCTCGTATCAGATCCTCGTTGCGACCTGTAAATTGTAGCGACTCACCTTCAAGCAAGTCGCCCTCAAAACACGGAGGCACTCTATCATCTCATCTTTCCTCCTCCCTGCAAATGGTCGCCCCACAATCTCCCTGATCACCCGTTACCCATATCCTCCACGGCCTTCGTAACCACGTCCCCGCGTGAGAGATTTAAACGGAAATCCTTCAACGGAAACGTGCTACCGATAATGCGTCCTGGAGCTCGTTGTGGGTCCAACTCGGGTTCTGGCGAGGCAGTCGGTGTCGGCAGAGTAGGACCACCCTTAGAAACGGCCTTCGGCAGCAGCGACCCTCGTCTTCAGATTCTGTCTCCGTTTCTGAGTCTGGGGCAGCCCGCTTTTTGGGTACTTGCGATGGACCGGCCAAGGAAGGAGTGGATATTTGGGCGTCTGGTCGCTTCCTTGCAGGTCCTTTACGGTCTAGAAGGATCATATCCTCGTCTTCGTCTGCTGCACGGACGTGACCGTCCTTTCGTGCTTTTGGGGCTTTTTTTGGAACTGTCAAATCAATCTCAGGTAGGCTATATATTTCCCAAACGTGAGTCCATGACGCACCTTCTTTGACCTTGAACGCTTCCTTACACGCTTCAAGGGATTGCCTCGCCCGCTTGAGCACGCGCTTGGGAGGTTCAAAGTACTTCGTGAGCTCAGGATGAGGAGGTGGCAAAGGATACGCGGCAAGGTCTGGAACCACCGCAGCATGGAAGAGAGCTTGTTTGGTCCGGTGTATAGCAGGATTGTAAGAAAGTCGAGGATCGAACCATGGTTGTCGATCTCTGTTATCGTGATCAGCTTTGCTCCTTTCTCAATATTTGGCCCAAACTCACCCCTTCTCATCCTTCTCACCGGCATCTGACAGATCCATGTCGTCGATAAATCTGTCCATCGCTTCGAGTTGTTCTTCATTAGGGAGGTAGGGATGCTTGGTGATGCGTTCCCCGGTTCGGGATGTGAGAGTAGTTAGTGAAGGAAACGTATAATGTCTAATGTCATCGGCAAAAGGCATCTGCGTCGAAATTTGTTAACCCCAGGTGGGTAGCAACGAGCAACAGAAGCACACATACTTGCACCCACAGAAGTAAGTCCACCTTTGGCCATACAATTGGTGATAATACGCCCATCTTCGGCTCTGTCCCGTCAGTTCTCACCATCCGAGCGATTGCAAGGACACCCTTTTCGTACATCGCTTGAACAATAGAGGAAAACGCAATTTGGTCGGGCGCCGAGGTCGGGGTGGCAAAGACATAGAAAACCTCGGAAAGTGGGTGGGAGCGATTGAACTACATAAAGTCAGGAAAGACGCAAATGAGTGACAGTGCATACACGATCCGAGTGTGCAGCACAGAACATACGTTTTTCCTTGAGAAAAAGCCACAGATATCTATACCTTGCCGGGTTTGAAGTTTCAGGAATTGGCCGTCTGGACAGGGAACATATGTCGACCCGTATTTGTAACCGCGGACAAGTTGCTCCTTCTCAACCTTTTCGATGGGACGGTCGTCTTTTCCATCTTGCTCTTCGTCCTCGTCGAAGTCGGCTAAGGTAACACTCCTGTTGTCACCATCGCCATCACTCTCAAGTTGTGCGCGGTCAATGACATACTCCGTGCGTTTCTTCAGCTCCCTGAATACGACTTGTCTTTCGTCCTCCTCGTCCACACCCTTTACGGTGGTACCAAAGAAACGTTTCCACCCGCCAGCTCTCGCCAAGCTTGTACATTTGGCAACCCTGACGCCCATTTCAAGGGCCTCCTCTCCCCTGACTTCCACGTCGCCCAATCTCAGTATGTTTGACATCAGTGCGGATTTGGTTTCTTTGATGTTCGGAGACGAGAGGGAAAGGAGAGCGTGTTCCAGCGTTCCCATGAGTCCAAGGTTCTCCGGGAGTGCAGATACAAGTTGAGCATAAAAAGATTCATTTGCACGCTTTATCAAGAAGCGATAAGACCAGGGAAAGCAGGCAAGTTTCTTTTTGGACGTACCTTGATAGCAGGTTTGCTCTCTTCATGATACGGCAATTCGTCATCGTCGAAGCCTACTCCTCTAAGTCGGAGCGACGAGCATGAGGATGGAAGTTGAGAATGGACACTGATCACCCAACTCACACGACAGTCAGGGAAATTGTCAAACTTGACATTCTCTTCACGGTCGCCTCCCAATCCTCGATCTCTAGTGGAGATGCGCCGTCTGTGACAATGACGATCTTTCGCGTCCAAGTACGTTTCCTCTCGAGGTAATCATCTTGTGTTTCGATTCCGACTATCAGAGCGTCGATGGCTGGGTATCTCGCCATTTAGATGGAAAGAAGGGAGAGGAGGGTTGGGGGAGAGAATGACATTCTACTCACCGTCTCCAGCAGTCTCCGAAGGCTCCAACTCATCCAACTTCGCCAGCGTTCTCGCGCTCGGTGTACATATTGGGATGTACTCCGACACATGCTCATATCCGCCATGCTTCTCGTTGACTATGTTATCCGTTCCTGTTGTCGGTTGCAGCGTAGAGTCAAATATGTGATGAGTAACCCGGATGTTTCACATATCTATCCCAAGTCTGAAAGAAGCGGGAAAAGGAGTCACCTTCCGAACCAAATACTATCACACCGCACTGTTCCGTCTTGCGTCCATGAAATATCTAAACGGACACGTTCACACACCAACACGCCACAAGAAAACCAACGTGTCAACACTCGACCAATTCACATGGAGAGGAAGAGCGAGAGAGCAAACCACGAACAACACCGACGTACCATTTCTTGTATTTTCAACTTCACGAACTGCAAAGCCCATTCCAAATTGGTCATTTCGACGCTTCTTGGTTCCCCGTTGGGACCAGGGGCTTGCCGCACAGTTCTCGTCGCCCCCATAGAGGGGGATATGTCGACAAGAAACACGGTTACGGTATACTGAATAGCACGGCGACGTCTAGTCCGTAACGATATCACCGTGAAAGACAAGTACGACGACTTACCCCTGCGCGCTCTGCTGGCATGGTTGTGGACTG
This sequence comes from Pisolithus microcarpus, assembly GCA_024613185.1. NCBI lineage: Eukaryota > Fungi > Basidiomycota > Agaricomycetes > Boletales > Pisolithaceae > Pisolithus > Pisolithus microcarpus. The sequence continues at coordinate 16,556 of JANFAI010000057.1, read as the reverse complement.
GGAGGAGGCGATTGGCACGTCGCGTCACACTCATTAAGGACCACGTGATGCACGTGACTCGAGAACTACCAACGGTTGGAGTCACCGGCACGTCAAGTCGACAAGAGTCATAAAACGTTTACCGAGTCCTTCGGAAAGTATTACAGTTGCCAACAGTCCTATGAGTAGTAAAAGTATTATCTCCATCTCGTGTGACAGACCAGAAACGACGAATGAAAGAATACAGATCAGAATACACTAGCCTAACAGCCACACCACCATAGGGTATTCCCACTACTCCTCGTCGCTAGGGGTGAGATACTCATCGTCACTCACGACCAGTTTCCGACTATTACCTCGAGGTCGACCCCGCTGCTGCTGCGGCCGCTCGTCCTCATCCATCGGCGTCAGAGCAGAATCATACGAGCCAGACGCAGACGGTGCATTCGGTGACGGGGATGCACCAGGAAGCCCGGACCCCGCAGTCACCTTCTCCAGCGTAATGAAGAATACCTTCTCCATCTCCTCGGCGTCAACGTACACCCACGAACCCTCCTGGTTGTAAGTCCGAGCATTGTCGAACATCAACTTCCAGTCCTCTTTGAACTGCGTGATACTCTTGTAATACCCTGCGTTCATGCGTTTTCTTAGCGTAGAGAGGGCGATGGGTTGCGTGATCAGCTGGTAGTAGTCGGGATAGTCCTGCAAACCACGAGCGAATAAGTGCGTGTCATTGGAAAATGTCGTTTCTTCACTAACCCTCTTATCAGGCAGCTCTCGGAAGAGTTCGCATCGCTTCCGCCCGTCAGTGTCTTCGCATGCCAAGACCGCCTTGTAAACTTCATTAAACGCCTTCTTCATCTTGTCTTTTACGACGGGAGGCAAATCAGGCGCCTTCGTTTTCCGGCGTTTCTAAATAAAAAAAAACGCATCAGCACTGACAAGCAAAATATCTTGTCGCTACACACCGAATCACGGTCATCCTCTTCATCCTCGTTGACAGAGGGGGTAACAGACATGGCCTTAGTACCCCGTTTGCGCTTACCAGCAGCGGCAGGGGCTTCATACTCAGGCGCCTTCCCCTTCCCCTTCTTATTCTTGCGTCCACCACGACCATCCGTCTCAGACACAGGTGTACTCCGTCCCGGTGTCTCGGATTCTTTGAGCAACCTATTGGCAATACGTCGCTCCTTCTTCCCCCGCGTGCGATCAGCCAATTCCTGCAAATCCTCGCCATCTTCCACAGCCTGTAGTGTGGGGAGCCACCCAGCCTAAGCAACATTCTTGTTGAATAAATCGGAAACTGACTGACCATAATCCACTGCTCGTCGCTTAAGCCATCATTATAGTTGACTACATTCCTGCGGCGCTGACCACGTCCCTCAATCGCATCCTCCATCTCCTTCGCCTCAAATGGTTCGTCTGTCTGATAACAATCGGGAAGCTCCTCGAGCTGCATGAGTGATGGTGGAGGCCGTCCGCGATTACCAGCCGCACGCCACTTGTCAATGGCTTCCCGCTCTCGCTCGATATCCATCCGGCGGAAATATTCCAGTTCCTTGTCGTCGCGTGCGATAATCTCGTTAAGCTCCTCATCATTCATGTCACCCGCCTCTTCGTTCTCCTCTTCCTGATCCGCTTCTAGGATAGAACGCTACAAGGGTCTAGTTCAGCACGTGCCATTGCCAAATCGCGAGATGCACTTACAAGGAACTCCTCCTGTTCTTCTTGTGTAGACTTGTTGTCGAAGCGACCGGCTTGGATGACCTTGTCATCGATATCCAGCTTGAATCGTGCTCTTGCATACATCGCCTCCTCTACACTCTTCTCCGTGATGAAACGCAAGATACGGACGGCTTTGGTTTGACCGATACGGTGAGCACGATCCTGAGCTTGCAAATCCGCATGAGGGTTCCTGAAAGATAAAACGTTAGTTCAGGGTTATCAGGCAAGTGTTACCCGCCAGCATCAAGCTCACCAGTCACTATCGAAGCTGTACAGTCGAAAACGTTCAGCGTTCAATCCATTGGAGGTGAAGGGTGATGACGTACATAATAACCGTATCTGCAGTCTGCAGGTTGAGACCTAGACCACCGGCTCTCGTGGACAAGATAAACACATGGATATCCGAGTTCTCCGCATTGAACTGCTGCACGAACACGGCACGCTCATCCGTCTTCGTACTACCATCAAGCCGGAAGTATTTCCATTTCATCATCTTCAGAAAATCCTCCATGATGTCCATGACCTTGGTCATTTGGAAGAAGATAAGGACTCTGTGCCCCGTAGCGAAGAACTTTGGGAGAACACGCGACAGAAGTTCCATCTTTCCCGATGTCCGGACAAGCTTATCGTCGACCATGCTACTAGGGTTGATTTTGTCCTCGACGCTCTCAAATAGGAATGGGTGCTGGCAAATCTTGCGGAGCTGCATGAGTTCATTGCTGAGACCTTTGAAACCACCGCTTTTGCTGTACGAAACACCGTCAATGCGAAATGCAGAGAACAAGACTGCGCTTGTATGCATACCCTTTCTGATCCTTACCATCCGCAATCATCTTGTACTTCTTGACTTGCTTGTACAGCTGCGATTGGAGGGCACTCATGCGGACCTTGATGACCTTCTCCACCTTGTCTGGCAACTCGCTCTCCACGTCCTTCTTCAAGCGCCTCAATAAAAACGGCCGCAGAACCTTGTGTAACCGCCGGATGATCAGCAGCGCCTCTTCTTCGTTCAGCTCGATCTTGTCCCCTGTCCCAGAATTGGCGAACGGCGTGTTGAACCATTCGTCAAAGGACTTGACCGAGTTGAAGATCTTCGGGAGGACGAAGTTGAGCAGTGACCACAGTTCTGGGAGGTTGTTCTGCAGTGGTGTACCTGTGAGGATGAGACGAAATCGGGAGTGGTAGTACTGAGAAAGAGTCTGCGACAGTTTACTCTGTGTGTTTTCATCCGGTGTCCTTCGTCTGCACACACACATCACAATCAAGCACCTACACAGAAGACCGGGCACTCACCGATGATCATGTGTACCCACTTTATCTTGCTCAAAAATGGTCGGTCCTTGATGATGTACTCATAGGTAGTGAGTAAGACCTGGAATTGTCCTTGCCGTAGCTGCATTTGCAGGTTACGACGTTGCGCCGGATTGCCCTTGTATGACACAGTGACCACGTCCGGCGCCCACTTTTGAAACTCTCCAGACCAATTAGTCATCGTACTCAAGGGGACGATGACGAGGTAAGGACCCCATTGTTTCTTGGATTCGATGAGGAAAGCCACCAACGAGATGGTTTGAATGGTTTTCCCGAGACCCTGACGTCAAGTAGGCGACCTTGTGCACGGGCGGGACATGAAGGTGACTTACCATCTCGTCTGCCAAAATACCGTTCAGCTTGTTATTGTATAAGCTCACCATCCACTGCAGACCCTTGAGTTGGTAGTCTTTGAGAGTCCCACCGCGTAGCAACGTGGGCTGCTTCGCAATTCTCTCCGATACCCGGTGAGCTACAGCGTAGTAATCCACCTTGCCTTTCTCATCGGCAAGGTCTTCGTTCACCTGGGCACCGAACGTCGCTTCGCTGGTTGGGCCCTCCTCACTCTCGATGGGGACGCCTGCTTCGTTCTGTTGGGCGATGACGGCCTGGGCCAATGAATCCAGGTAGGCATCTGTCTGGCGAAGGAGATGAGTGATACGCGTATCCTTGGCGGTATCGATGAGTTTCATGTAAGCCTCCTCATCGTCTGCCTTAAGGGCCTTCAAACGTTCCTTCGAGATGCGCTCGATACGTTTCTGTTCCTCCTTCTCCGTAAATACGTGGAAATTGACAACAGCTCTACCCAGCTTCATGATGCGATCTTGTGCTTGTCGGCCCGCCTGCAACACCTCCCTGCCATGTGCACAAATGACGCCGAGCTGTTCGACGTGTTTGTGCTTTGCCCGACGCTCGCGATCGACTCGCTGTCTTCTCTCCGCTTGCTCTGTCATTCGTGCATCGCGAAGCGTGGGTTTGCGTACACGCCTAAAGTCTGCACGATTGAGTGGCAGAAGCGTACCCTGGATGAGTCTCTCTGCGACGAATGCGCGCATAGTTCGCTGTTTCTCCAGCAAACGGAGAGACTTGAGTTCGATCGTTGCACGAAGTTTGCCATGTGCATTTGGTGCGGGATGTTTGGTATCGGACATGGACGTCGACATGTGGACGTCCTCCTCGTTTGTACGTTGTCCCAGGATGTCGTCGGCGACGCTATCGAATCCGCCGTCGGCGATGGTAGCTTCTAAGTTTTCAAGTTCCCGAATGCGCTGAGCGACTCGTGCCTCTATGAATCTATCTCGTTCGTTAATGATCTGATGGACGTCTAGACCGGGGGGCATGATAGACGGTATAAGCAACCTTTGCAGACGGGTGGCGAACAAGGAAGGATCCATATCAGTGGGACGGGTGAGATGTGTAAACGGCATGCGGAATGCGTTGTACGGATAGATGCTCGAGCGAGGGTCATCATCGGCGAATGGACCCTTGGGTAGATCGGAAGGGGATACGGTTGGGTGAGGAGTGGACTGTATATCCTCGTGCTTGACTTGTAGATCGGCGTGGGACGGCTTGCTGGAAGCATCGACGCCAGAGGTTGGGACGACACCCTTTTGTGTCTTGACGGCAGCGTCGACGATGCGGGTGGCGACGTCAGTTGGAGTAACGATTTTTTCGAGTTCGAGGACGACGTTGTTGTTGAGTCGGATAGCGTGTTGCAGGTGTTCAGGGATGGGCTGACCCTTGGAGATGAGTTTGAATGCTTGTATTTGAGCACGGAGAGCGTTTATCTGGTCCGGAGTGAAAGACACGGGACTGGTTGGGGGCATTGGCGCAGAGGGCACCGGACCTGACACAATGGTTTGGGATGCAGTGCCATTGAGCATCGTTTGTTCGGCGGAAGGTGCGCCATTGAGAATCGGTGGATGTGGGTCTGCGAAGTTCGTGTAAGGCAGGCCGACAGTGGCGTACAGCAAGAGTAAAAAAGACTGACTGAGTTGTTGTTGCTGCTGTTGCTGCTGCTGTTGTTGTTGTTGGCTGAGTGCACCGACGTAGTGGAGTAGGTTTCGCAATTCAGGCGAGGATTCTGTGGTATGACCGGCCTGTTTCAGCTCTCGCGCCCGCTACACGGTTCCTGTATTTAGTTCCTCTGACAAGCTGTTGGTATCCACCTACCATGAGGAGCGCCTGGAGTGTATCCTTTGGTGCGCTGACATTCTGACGTGCACTGACACCGCCGCCGACTGGGAACGGCATCTGACTCGCAGCAGCCATTACAATCCCCGTCCGTGTTTGCAGCCTTGTCTGTGTTTCTCTCGTCTGCGCTTAGTCGGGGGACACGCCTGCCTGCATTCGTCGCAAACACGTCCAAATATCTTATTCATCGCCTCTCACGTGATACAGTGTATTATGTCATCATCACTTCCGCCCCCACCACCCTCCCAGCAACCCACTCAGACCGCCTGTGGTCTGCACGGAGGGCTCGGGCGTCTCCGCTCTAACCACCTCCTCCCGTCTAGACTTGACGGGCTGTGGCATTTCTTCTTTGTTCTGCTTGCTTGGCGCCTTCCCGGCGCGCTCTAGCAGCCTGTCCATGTCCAGTTGCACGTAGTTGAGCGCAATGTCAAAGAACAGGGGCTTCTGGTATGCCTTCGGGTCTCCGTCCACGGTGCCTCCGTTGTACGCAAACCACTCTTTCTTGACGCTTTGTGAGGCCTCAAAGATCGACGCATCCAGTGCGTCGACAATATCCGAGGGCAGGGCATAGATTGCGTCCACTGCAGTGGTGACACCTGCAACAGCAGATAATGTGGACCGCGTCTCCCGGAGGTGAAGTGTAGCATGTTGTATGAGAATCATCGCCTCTGCATGTCTCTTCACAGCGACGTAGCACTGCGCCAGATAGAAACACCTATTCGTAACCCCGTTAGCGTTGTGGAATTCGTCTTCTATGGCCAACGGCCTACCTTCGAGCTTTCGTGAAGGTCAATCTCGCCTCCACATCAGAGGCAAGTTCGGGACTATCATCCACGATACTCAGACTTCGCATTTGAGTCAAACTCTGAACGACTGTCTCCAGCAACTTCACTACCGCAGGGTATAACCTACCGTCCACCTGCTGTTCCTTCCTTGCCTTCGAGGTGTTTTGGCCAGTAACAGGCTGGTGAGAACTGAGCAATGCAGAAACCAGTAGCAGATCCCGCTGGATACGACGAGACAGCAGCTGGAAAACAATGTAAGCATGCACGAACTGAACGTCGCGCGTGCCAGCTGCAGACGCCCCGGCACTGTTGGTACTCTGTCATAGTCAGTAGACCGCTGAGCAATCAACCGCCGCCCCATACCTGCTGGGCTTCCACAAGCTTTCTCGCTACTTCCTCTGCTTCGCTTAGAGCAGACAGGACTCCGTCGTAAGCTGCAATACCCCTCTTCGACCCAGTACCTTTTCCACCCTTGCCTCTTTGTTTCTTCTTGTCATCCTGTTTTTCCGTCGCATCGCGAGGAACAGAAAATTTTGCCTCCGTCTCCTGCACCTTTAACAACACATCCACGAGCTCTGGGTTGCGCACCGGAATTGGCTGGCCTTCCCACATCAGATCCTGAAGCTTTTTCTTCGCGACGCTATGACCAGATCCGTCGCTCTCCTGCTTCAGCTTCTGTAGTAAAGATTCGCATCCCTCCACGATATCATTCCGGTGTTCTCCTGCCAATTCCGCGACGATCGCATCGACATCGTAGGCCTTTTCCCTTCCCAACTCGTGCGCGCAATACCTAATCTCAGGGCCGATCTCGTCCGCAAACAGCGTCGCAAGTGCCTGATCCCTACTCGTATCCGCCCGATCAGCCAGTTCGTCCAAAAGATGTCTTGCCACGCTCAGCTGTACAAGTGCGTCCTCGAAATCGTCCCGATAACGCAAGAATCGACCGTTCAAGATCAGAGTGTAGACGATAGCCTGAACGAGGTTTTCCGCAGAGAGCTGCGACGTCGCATGCAGGGCCTGACAGTGCGAGAGGAGTTGCGTGGCCCAGTGCACGGATCTCCTGAACCGACCCATCGCGCTATGACGCAGTGTCCCTGCGTGTGCTTCGTTGGCTGGCCGTGTCGACTGTGCAATGAGATCCTGTGCATATGCCCATGCACGCTCGGCTTCGAAGAGGAGCAGTTGAAGGCTAAATACACACACGCGATGAGAGGTTGCATAAAACGAACGTAGCGATAGCCAGACTTACTGTCCCTCTTTGACGATATCCGTCGTCAATGGCGCCAGTTTCTTAAACTCGCGCCCCTTCCCATGCGTCATTTTGAGCGTCGACCGGAGCCGGTGGGTTCGATTGGCACAGTGTTTTCTGTACCGCGTGACGTCGTTGTATCTGAGACCGTACGCACTGCGGTGCTCGTTGGCGAGCTGGAGTGCTGGGAGAAGTCACTGATCCGAACGAACGAAATGAAACAAACTGTATGGAGAAATCGCACCTTGGAAAGACACTCTGCTGTCGGACATGGCTGTCGGTGACTACTTTATGTACTCCGGAGCGTACGTGATCGGCAGTCGGTGGCGCGGAGGTCCATTAGCGACCCTCTTCCCAACTGAACGACGACCATGAGTGACACGTCAGACGAACAGCAGCTAGCACCAACGCTTCAGAACATCCTCGACCAAAGGTCTCTCAAGTGGATATTCTGCGGTGCGTCTCAGGATCTGTCCGGCTCTTTCTTGTTTTCGATCACGCGGCTCACTCTTCTCGTACGCGTACACCAGGTGGTAAGGGAGGCGTCGGTCAGTGCACTCCAGTACATGCACACTCCCAATCTGACCCAGTGATTGGACGAACGAACGATTGATATTCTGACAGGCAAAACCACCACTTCATGCTCTCTCGCCTACAACTAGCCCAATGCCGCGAATCCGTCCTTCTCATCGTACGTCAGATTATAAACGTATCAGTTAGCCTGCTACAGTTTCCCGAACACGCGAAACGCAAACAGTCCACAGATCCCGCGCACAACCTCTCCGACGCCTTCGGCCAGAAGTTCTCCAAGGACGCGACGAGAGTCAACGGATTCAAAAATCTCTACGCAATGGAGATCGACCCAACTAGTGCAATCCAGGAGATGATCGAGCAGTGTAAGCGTTTCCTTGGCACTCTTCACGATGCTTGTGTGGTTTGGATGCTAATTGTACTCTGGGCCATCGTCGAAATGAAAAGCCGACCAGAATGGCATGATGGGCTCCATGATCCAAGACCTTGCGTTTGCCATTCCGGGTGTCGACGAAGCCATGAGTTTCGCCGAGATCATGAAGTCAGTAATCACTTCGTCGGCAGCGGTTACCCCTCGTCGCACATAGATAGATTCATCTATGACTGACCCCTGCTGCAGACACGTGAAGTCCATGCAATACTCGGTCATCGTCTTCGACACCGCACCGACCGGCCATACCCTCCGCTTCCTCTCGTTCCCAACCGTCCTCGAAAAGGCTCTTGGCAAGCTCAGCAGTCTTAGTGGTCAATTCGGGCCGATGCTCAGACAGATGTCGTCGATGATGGGTGGTCAGCAAGATTCTCAGGAGGACATGTTTGCTAAGCTTGAGTCGATGCGGGCCGTCATCAACGAAGTCAACGCTCAGTTCAAGGATCCCGTGCGTGCTGGCCGTCTACCCAAGATCTTAACTGTATTCGCTTACTGAAGACTTTTGTTCGCTTTAATTATAGGAAAAGACGACGTTCGTCTGCGTATGCATTTCCGAGTTCTTGTCTCTATACGAGACGGAACGTCTCGTGCAGGAGCTCACGACATACGAGATCGACACTCATAATATTGTCGTCAACCAATTACTGTTCCCAAAGAAATGTCAGTTTGTACTCTCCCTCGTTCTAAACTCAACTCAACTATTCTTTGCTTTTGACTAGCGTCGAATTGCGAGCACTGCATGGTTCGTCAAAGGATGCAGCAAAAGTACCTTGCAGAAGCACATGAACTCTACGACGAATTCTTCCACATCATTCAGCTTCCCCTTTTGACTGAGGAGGTTCGCGGTCCGGAGAAGCTGAAGGTTTTCAGCAAGATGCTGGTGGAACCTTATGTCCCTGTGGATGACTAACGTAGAAACGAGGAGAACGATGTGAGGAAATACGGGTTGGATGGTCTTTTTCCCTTTTTCTCTCACCCCTCAGATAATTCATTCATCGTAGAGTGTACTCATAATACTAGTATTCCATCAGGCTCCTTCCCAGCCACTTGATTCGAGTGTGAGGTGACATCCTAACACTGCGGCGGTTTCAATGTTATCACCTGTTTTAAAGAGTATTCAAAAGCAAAAACAGCACTTTTTTCATGATTCAAATTACCAGCCTCTTGTAAAATTTTATTCCGAGAAGACTTATAAAGTGTATCCAAAGTCTATATTAAGAGAAACATTAAGATATCTTCAAAAGACAATTGAAAATATATATTAGAGGAATGTTGCAAGGTTATAGACAATTATAACTTCCTAAAAAGATAGAAACATCAACCCAAGATCAAATTTATAATTTACTTTGCAGGCATGCTTAATTCTATGTTAGGCAATACATTCCAAGATCATAGAAATTTTAGATTTTCTGCATGATCAAGATGTGTTATGAAAGTAAATATTTAAAAATCACTTTTGGTATGCTGAGAAGTCATCAGGCAGTGAGTGGGCATAAGAGTGCCCATGACTGCCCAATAATTGTCATATTAGACATACTTTTATCTGGTCTTCAACCCAACTAAGAATATTTCTCACTACTTGCATCAGCAAAACTGTTAGTTGCTGTATGGCACTGTACAGCTTGCAACAGCCCACTACAGTGCCCACAGTGCCATAGAAAGGTCCCCCCCTGTACAGTACTGTCACAGCACTGTACAGTCCTGTACAACTACTATGCTTTTTTTGTAATCCCACTACCATTTTTTCCTAATCCCACTACTATGCTTTTTTCCTAATCCAACTACGCTTTTTTCCTAATCCAACTACCATTTTTTCCTAATACCACTACTACACTTTTTTCCTAATCCCACTACCATTTTTTCCTAATACCACTACTACACTTTTTTCCTAATCCCACTACCATTTGTTGCTAATAACACTACTATGCTTTTTTCCTAATCCCACTACACTTTCAAGCTAATAGGACTATCACTCAGTCACACAGAAATCAAATCAAAAGCAGTAATATATTCAAATTCAAGTACTACCACATAATAGCCTAATACAACTACACTTTTTTGCTAATAACACTACCTACTACACTTTTTACTAATAGTACTACACTTTTTGCTAAAACTACTATGCTTTTTGCTAATACTACTACCCTGTTTGCTAGTACTACTACACTTTTTGGTAATCAAATGCATGGTAGTAGTGGGCTAATGGCATACACTACCCCATAGTAGGAATTGGCCTTTGTTTGGTTGGCTTTGGCTGCTTGCATGAAAGGCATGAGTTTTAGTGTCCACTATATCGCATTTTGGGGTATTTTTTGGACTTAGCAAAATTTCGAGGCATTAGTGGCTGTGCTCATTTGACAAAAAAGCTAATCACTACTGCATTTTTTTGCTAATCAATACTACTGTACATTTCCTAGTCACACTACAAATATTTGGTAGTCAAAAAAGCGGACTCTACTACACTTTTGGTGATCAAAAGTGTACACAACATTTAACTACTCAAACACTAATCAACACTACACATTTTTGGTAGTCAAAAAAGCGAACTTTTACTACACTTTTGGTAATCAAAAGTGTAAACAACATTTCACTAGTCAAACACTAATCAACACTACACTTTTTTGGTAGTCAAAAAGTGCGGACTTTACTACACTTTTGGTAATCAAAAGTGTACACAACATTTAACTACTCAAACACTAATCAACACTGCACTCAATTGGTAATCAAAAAAGCGCCACAACACTACACTTTTGGTAATACAAATGTACACTACACATTGCTAATCAAACACTACAAAACACTACACTCATTTGGTAGTCAAAAAAGCGGACTTTTACTACACTTTTGGTAATACACATCTACACTACACTTTGCTAATCAATTACTAATCAACACTATACTTATTTGGTAGTCAAGAAAGCAGACTTTACTACACTTTTGCTAATCAAAAATGCGCCACAACACTACACTGTTGGTAATAAAATGTACACTACACTACACTAATTGTATTTTGCCTATATCTCAACCATTTTTGCATGGATGGATGAGATAAGCATACCTCTGGGGTCCTCTAGTCAGGCACTACAACTTTCATTATGACATCTCTGAAATTTAATTTTTGAGATGTCCAATTTTTTTGGTATTTTGCATTTTTCTCACCCATTTTTGGGCATATCGATGAGATAAGCATATTCCCACAATCCTGTGATCCAGCCCCACAACTTTCATTATGACATTGTGGCTGTACAGTGACATCTGTGGGAAGCCCCTATCTCTGTAGCACTGTGTGTCTGTAGGCCTGTCACTCTGTGGGAGCCTGTGGGGAACTGTGGGCTGTGTGACATGGTATTTTCACACAATTGTCACACTGTACCTGACTGTGCACTGTGACACTGTGACACTGTGGCACTGTAGGATGCTGTGACATCACTGTGGCACTGTGGCCTCTGTGCCAAAAAGACAGTTTTGCTGATGTGTTCAGGCCTGCATCTGGACCATCAGTGTCATGCACCAAAGGTGTTTGGTGACATGAGCATGGTGTTATGGAATGCACTGGAGCCTCAGACCAGGGTGTGGGTTTTCTTTCTTTTATCTTGTCTCCTTTCATCTTTATCTTATCCTTCCTTGTCTAATCTTTTATCTATGGTGCAGATCACCTAGTCACTGCCTATTTGGTGCAAGCAGATGAGCACAACACAACAATACTTAGATTGTAATTTCATCTTGTCAAAGTGCTTGTTTCAATGGGGTGAACATATTGATAAGACAGATTTCCACAAAAGTGATTTTTGAGTGAGAAATATTTTTTGAAAGGGGTCAATTTGGCAGTCAAGGAAAACTGGGCTATAGGACTGTCAAAAATATGTGCTGTAGCCTCTGGGATGTGTCTATGGCTCTTGTATTTAGTGGAACTAAACCTCCTGACCTCCATCTGTGCCTCCTTGGTTGGCAGTCCAGACTGGCATCAGCAAAACAGACCCCCTCTGTCCAGATCTGTGCAGGTCTGTACAGATCTGTACAGACCACAGACCCACAGACAGGTCCCCCTCTGTACAGACCTGCACAGATCTGGATATCTGTACAGACCTGTACAGACTTACCCCTGACTGTTTCAGTATACAGATTCCCACACTCAATTCAACATGTAATCAGCTAATAATTGAATAATATTATTTTAAAATTATCTTAATTACAATGGTACAGGGCTACATATCTAATCTACAAGGACTACATATCTATGCTAATGGGCACAGCCTCACAGGGGGCCCACCCCCCTCCCTCTGCCACCCCCCCCCTCTGGTGGATCATCAGAGGGAGGGATGATGACAATGACAAGGGGAGATGGTGGTGGTAGAGGAAAGAGTTGTGTTGCCAGAGTGAGTGGGTTTATATACACCCCCACAAAAATTTCAATCGGAGTTTGAAATTGCCACAGTGCATTGGTGCAGACTCAGAAGTCGAAAAATCTACTATATGGAGTAATTGTACAGCCACGATGTCATAACAAAAGTTGTAGCCTATGATCACAGGACCATGGGAATATGCTTACCTTAGCAATATCTCCTTTTTTGGGCGAGATATTTGCAAAGTTCTGCTGGAGACCCAGCATGTCAAAAATAAAAGTGGCTGTACAGTTATGATGTCATAACAAAAGTTGTAGTATGTGATGTCATGATCATGTCAGTATGATTATATTGTCAATATGTCCATTTTTGGATGAGATATGGGCAAATGAATGTTTACAAATTTCAAACTCTGATTGAAATTGCTACAGCACATCAGTGCAGACTCAGAGAGTCATTGTACAGCCATGATGTCATAACAAAAGTTGTAGCCTACGATCACAGGACCATGGGAATATGATTACCTCAGCAATATCTCCTTTTTGGGTGAGATATGGGCAAATTAATGATTTCATCTGTGGGTCTGTACTTGCTCTGTGGAAAATCTGTACCATCTGTGGGTCTGTACTGCTCTGTGCCTCTGTACCAAACCTACTGTTTTGCTGATGTTGCTTGTCTATCCTAGGCTCATCTTCAGCATCCTGAGGCTTGATGGAAAGATCTTGGGATGGAAAATCAGTGCTGGGTGATGAAGGAGAACAGAAATACTCAGATTGGGGAACTGGTGAGTCTCCCACAGCTTCTCTGATTTCAAGTTCAACTGAAGCCTTTGTCCCTAGTAATTCTTCTTCATTTCGCTCCTCTGTCTCCTCTTGTAGACAACCTCCCTGTAGATCAACTGTTAGTGACTTCCCTGAAATATATGAGGTGACCTCTTTGTGTTTGAAGCTGGCTTTGCAACGACCTTCGACAATGGGTGAGAAGCTCAATCCCTCTGCCACTACCTTGATACTGTCTGCTTCAAGAGGCTGACCTCTCAAGCAATCTTCTGGTGTCTTCAAGGGCATCAACAAGTCCTGAAGATTCTCAGTTAGTGGGTAAGTTTCAAGTGAAAGGGGAGATGGGAACTTTGAGGCTCTTGAGCCTGGCCTCTCCCTCTTGCAGCATCTCTCCTGAGCCCTTGTGGCTCTCGACTCTCACATCCTTGCCTCATACTGGGCTTCTTGAGCCTTCCACTGGTCCCTCACAATGTGAGCTTCCCTCAATTCCAAGCAGTATCCTTTCTTGAGCAGCCTCTCAGCCTCTCGAGTGACCTGGCATGTGGGCCATGGATCATCTGCATGGTGCCTTCGATCCTCCCACTCAAGTCTTCAAAGAATCTTGCCTCAAAACTCTCAATCGAACCCTTCAAGGTAAAGGTTGTCTTTCTCAATGCTCGAAAGCTGGTTTGTAACTTGAAGACATGTCACAACCTTGGTGAAACATAACTGGTAGTCAAGTAGAGCTTCAAATGAATCAATCTTGACCCTCTTTGCTTGTCCACTAGGTCATAGAGGTCGTACTCTGAATACTGAGTTCAAGGAACCTAAAAAGTGAGTAAAGATGAGATGCATCTGTAATGAAATCAGCCCAGTCTCTTTTGGCATGGAGTAGGCTTCTCCATTGCTCAAACCTCTCAATTCTGAGGTACCAAATGGACTATCGAGCCCAAACTTGATCTTCGAAGCAGCCTCGAACATCCTCAAGGTACCCTAGTAAGTTGTCAGGGTCCCCTGAGAACCTCAGAGCACCAACTGCACCCTTTGGGGCATTCCTTCAAGGGGTTGAGGGGAGTTTTGCAGCCACTCCACCATGAGCTCACTTTTGAAGCTTGAACTTGACCTTCAAAACTCATCTTTGTGCCTTGACTGACTCTCGTAGCTTTCATAGTCTCTATAGTAGAGCATGGTAAGTAAATTAAATGAAGAAAGATGACATAGCTGGTTTGGAAAATCTGTTTTTGTGACCTGGCTTCTCTCATTTTGCCTCAAGGGTCACTTCTGTGCCTCGAAATCACCTAAAATTTGTTCCTGAAACTTCTAAAATTGAGATTATGGATACTTAGCTTGGTATCCAGTCACCCCAAACTGTCAGTAGATGTGTCCTCCTCTCCAAAGACCAAAGTCCCCTCACAGTGGGCTCCAGATGTAGAGATTGAATGGAGAAGACTGGGAGTGAGCTAGGATAGTCTGAAGGGTGAAGATCTTCCAAGGGGCTCCTCTAGCCTGGAAGGAAACTGTCTGAGGATGTCTGAAGCTGTCTGAGGCTGTCTAGACAAAGAAGAAGGCCACATGCAGCCTTCTCAAACTCGAACTTGAACTTGAACTCGAAACTCTTGGAACTTGACTTGTTACTTCTTAGAAAGGTAAGTACATGCTGGGTAATAAAAATGGCTGACTAAGCAATAAAACCTCGCACTAAAGTAATAAACATATAATAACTAGAAAAGCAAGTTATTATATGAGAAAACAAAGAATAAAAATAAAATCCCCTGGTAGGGAAAAACCATTCCCTACAATGGTCTAAGCAAGTTGAGAGAAGTGGGGCAGGATTGTATGCCTGAAAATCACTTGGGTAAGATACAGTGGTCAAATGTATTTTTCACTGTAACTTATGTTGAGAGATGAATGATAAAGGAAGCTTCTATTTGATAGAAGGTGATGGATGGAACAAGTACAGAGTAAGGTCTAAACAGTTGAACCATATGGAAAGTATTATGTAAGATATTACCAGTGCAAACAAAGACAGGTCAGGTGACCATGTCACAACAACTTATGGTGGACTGAGAAGTTTGTATGGTGTGTACTCCTGGGGAGAGTAGTGACTGGGGAGCTGCAGATACTCTGGGAGGGGACCAGAAGAATGTTGGGTATGATCCCTGTGGAGGTGCAAAGGATGCTGCCTGCTGTGATGGTGCATGTGATCATTGATAGTATACCCCATGCACAGTACAGAAAACTCAGGAAGGGCTGCCTGCAGCAGCTGCAAAAGTTACTGTGTGGTTCAGGTCAGCTTCAGAGCCATGGTTCAGCCAAAGCCAACACTGGCTAGACTGTGGACTTAGTCAGCTTGGCTAGGCATAGCTATGCTTACATAATAGTTTGGCTTGGTTTGCAAGCTGACTTAAGCCTGAGCTGTGGCAACACTACTCCTGATGAAGGGGGAGCAGGGGGAGATTGAAAAAAAAGCAAAGGTAGTTGGCTCCTGTGAGCCTAGAAGCAACTGAGGATGATGATGATGATAGTGGATAGACCCTTAATGGAGCCTCAACCACTAGAAGACTTAGAATGATGAAGGAAGGCTTAGAAGTGATGATGAGTGAGGCAGATAAGTAGGCTGATGAGTGGGCAATTGAGTGGGCAGATACTGAGCTGGTAGCTTGTGGGTGAGCTAGGCTGGTAGCTGCTTGATTGCTGTTGATGTATTGTACTTTATATACAAAAGAGTAGCATAGCCTGCAGTAAACATAGAGCAATACTCTGTCATGGGTTCATAAGTGATTGGTAAAGGATTGGTGAAGGATTGGTAAGGATGAGTAAGGACAGTAATGATTGGTAAACAAAATCAGTAAGCATGACAAAGATTATCACTAATCTATTTGAAATGGGATGAATCATCAAAGGAATGGATGAATAATGCAAAAGGGGAATGAGTAAGCACACTGGTCACTGCTGATTAAGGGATATGACTGCAAATGAGTCAAGTTGACTCCTAGATCTGAGATCTAGATGGATTGGGGTGATTTGCTGTGCATCCAAATGAAAAATGGTGGGGATTTCTGCCAGGGGCCAATTTTGGGGGTCTCCAGGGTAGTCAGGGCATAAGATTTCACAACTTTCCCCCTTTTCTCCTCTCTGTAAAGTGACCTGCATTAATTGCAGCTAGTGTTCTGGAGGGTTTGAGGAGGAGGAGGGGCCATCTTCTCCAATGAGAGCAGGGAAAAGTGTCTCAAAATCATCATGAATGCAATC